>JARFJB010000835.1:487500-830000 GCA_036346205.1 Vesta saturnalis | reverse complement strand
AAGAGATAACTATCCTTTGGAGATATTTATGTAGTAATTTTTTCGATTATAACCCTTCATTAAATTTCCTGGAACATCGTAAGAGAAAAAGGTTCCTTTTACAGGTATATATTCTGGGTATTCCTATTTTCTTGAGCTCAATTATCTAGGGCGAGAAATTACATTCTAACTATATTGCATTCACTACAACGTGAAGGTAAATCATATAGTCTATTAATAACCAGCATACTTGAAAGTACGCTTATCAAGCTGCTATGGTGAGATATAACTGGATACTTATGCCATCGCTTTTGCTTCCATCGAGAATTACGGGTCCACTACCTCCGACAGTAATTGAAATCTTTACTCCATTCAAGCTTGTGTTTAGTTTTTAGATATTGGTACTATTTTCTTTTTCAGTTTTCCTTGTTCTTTTCCCACTTCAAATTTTTGATACTTTCTCCGTAAGAACATTGTGACGCTCCAATTATTACTAAAAGGCAATTTATACATTTTCTCCCGCGCATCCAAGTATTCTTAACTTTTGCTTTGATAAGCTGCTCGGTTGTAGGGCATCTTATAATGTATTTAATAATGTCGTTGATAATAATAATAATAGGATTTATTATAAGTTTTTGTTATGAACGAATAAGTTCAAAAGTAAATTAAAAATTATTATTAATTTTATTAAATACATAAATAAAAAGTTTACCTCGAATAGGATTTTAACCTACGACCTGTACTTTGCATCAGTTCTACATACATAAACGCAAACTTTAAATCGATTGGGTCTTGTATCTCGATAGCGCAGATGGTTAGCGCAATACTCTAGCAAGGTACAGGTCCTAGGTTCAAATCCTATTCGAGGTAAACTTTTTATTTATGTATTTAATAAAATTAATAATAATTTTTAATAATAGGGTCCAACAGAAAAATATCTAATTTAACTAAACTAAATTACATACGCAGGACACGACTTATTAAATAAAAACAGAAACATGTTTAAAAAAGTAAAGAAACAATTCAATGATATCAAAATATAAATCTGCCACTTTATAATATCGAATATGTTTATATTTTATTTACAGGTATTGTAATTGAGAAATTAAGGATCTTAGCGTACAGTTTAATCTATATACTCTGTGAGACATAATACCTAATAAAAGTAAAAACGTTTATTGACAAATATATATGAATGTTGAAGTAAATTAGCGATAATAGGTTAGGACAGTCAATTTGGTTGTGAATAAGCTTATAAAGAGAAATTGCACTATTTTGAAACTTGCTGTCTTCTAGTGATGTTATATTAAAGTAAGTAAGTAGCTCATTATGTGGATATCCTCTCTCGAGGTAGTTACCGGTTACTTTAAAGGCTAAAAATTAAAAAAAAGTTCGTTGTTGCACAGATTCCAATACATTTATTAGGTTGCCATAATGAGGGTACCACACTAAAGAACAATATTCTAGTTTTGCATGTATTTTAAAAAAATAAAGGAATTTTTAATTTTTAATATTTGAAAAGGATTTCCAATGACGCCATATAAATCCTAAAGTTTGAACGGCAGATCTGGTTATAAAGTCGATGTGTTCAGAGAATTGTCCAAGATGACCCCTAAGTTTCTGACTGATGTACAACGTTAGAGTTGTCTCACTAATGCTATAGTCACAATGAATTGGTTGACGCTTTCTTGTGTATGAAATTATTTTACATTTTTGGATGTTTAAAGATAAATAATTACTTGCACACCATTCAACCAAAGAATTTAGACTTTGCTGTAATATCACACAATCACCAGTATTTGAAATTGGTAAAAAATTTTACATCATCCGCAAACAATAAATTACCACACGATAATTTATCCGGTAAATCATTAATAAATATTAAAAACAACAACGGTCCAAGGTTAGACCCTTGTGGTACTCTTGAAGTAACATTAATAGAATCGGACTTAAAATTCTTGTAAGTAACATATTGCACGCGATTGTTCAGTTATGATTTAAACAATAGTAAAAGATTATTGTTAAATCCAAAGTTATGAAGTTCGGTAATTATACTACTGTGAGATATGGTCGAAGACCTTGGAAATGTCGGTATAAATAGTATCTATTTGACCTTGTAAGTCGTAATGTTTGGATATTAGTTGAGAAAAACAAGCCAAATCGGTGTTCTACAAAACTATGCTGGTCTAAAGAAATGTATCTTTTTATTTTTGGATAGATAAGTTCAACTCTTCAATCACAGTGTTTGCATGCTTAAGAAAATTATAGATTGGCTATACCTGTAGTTTAGAAGCATTCGGAATGGTATACAATTGTTTATCTTTATTTTGTAAGTAAATTTTAATTGGCACCCTGGGGGAGGGGGGGGGGTTGAATAAAAGAAACCATTGACTTCTTTGTTTATGATAATACCAACAAAATTTAAAACTAAACATACTTTATTTACAAAATACTATCTTATAAAATAAACTCAAAACATCTGACATTATATTTACATTTTAGTGAACAATACACTGGTCAGCTATTTTTGGCCTGCTTTATGAAGGATCGACTGAGATAACAATAAAAGCTTAAAGCCTAGACGTATAGATAACAACGTTGAATGTGTCTGCTTTTAACAATTGTAACAAGAATATCAAAATCTAAGGTAGGCCAAAACTTGTTAACAACCTGGCATTGGCAAATACAACTAAAAAAAACACGGAAAACAAAAAAATTGTAAATAATTTATTTCTTCCTCATATTTAAATTAAAGCTGTTACAAGTCTTGCCTTGAAGTTCACAATTCTTTCACTGGTTTGTGCCAAACGCTGAAAGCAAGCATAAAAATAAATTAATTTGGTAAAAAACACTGAATAATTACCTTTATTTGTTCATGCAATTAGTTTTTTTTATTTACAAAGCAAACCAATTATGCGACTTCTTTAATATTTTTTTCCTGAAATTCTATTTACCGATATGAAGCTAAGCCATCGTGCTTTAACCTTAACCCATAATACCTACCAGTATTAAATCTTGAATGAGATTGGCAATACCACGATTTGCAATAACTAAGAGACGAGTAATTGGCCCTGGGATACCTTCACCATCGTGTGCTTTTGGAGATACATCGATTTCAGCGACTCCACCTACACCTGCAGTTTTTTCGTCTGATTCCTCTGTTGCTCCTGAACCAGCTACCAACTAACAAAAAAATAGTTTATTATTCACTTTGTTTGTTATAAAGTATTTATAATTGTATAGTGAAGATTTATTCTTTTACAATTCCATAAGTAACTGATGAAGGAATGAAAGAATAAACCTTCAGTGAGGTATATTGTATGTTATTGTATTGTATTGTATGCATTTTAGAATTTACAGAAACATAAAATAGAGTATGCTCAAACTCGCGCATGTTAAATGTACAAGTACCTAGATACTTTATCTTATATTATGAGTAAGTAACCTAACCATAAAATTTTTACAATTAGATTTTACACTTTCTACCTTGTAATTTGTGCAAACTAAATAATTGTAGTGTATAGTTAGCTAAAGTTGAATTATTTTATTATGGCGCATCAGTTAAGCGCAGAACATCTGTTTTAGATAAAATATCGCATTTTTATGTTTTACTTAATGGTTATTCTAACATTTAATTTCTGTGAATGTATTTTTGGCAAAGTTTGTATGATTTGTGTAGTTTCAAGCTCTAACAGGCTAGAACAAAATAACTCAACTCTAATACTTATTAATTTACTGTGAAGATACATTTGATTACTATTCGGCTAGACAGTACATAAATTTTATTTCGCACCGAAGTATTTAAAGTTGCCTATATGCATTTGCTACAATAAATATTTAGAAAAGTAAACTCGAATTTATGCAAATGATTTTCGATAACAATGAAAAGTTTCTATTGTTACTTGCTATAAAACCATTACAGGCTAATGATCATTTATAACCGACCGTCACAATAATAATGAACTGAAGCGCGTTAGATGTGTTGCCTACCATCAACACAAAATTATCATGGTATGGTGTAAAAATTTGAGTCGTTTTTCCATGATAACTTATCTATAAATGCGTTTAGAACAATCACCAAAAATACTATAAGTTTATAACGTTAATACCTAGACAATAACGCCAGGAAAACTTGTTTTCTTTACTATTTCTCACGTTTCTTCTTAAGAAAACATTATTTCCAAAAATTAAAAAAAAAACGGCGTTATTGCCTTGCTAAAGCATTCACCTTTCGAGGGAATCTTTGACCCATCCTTCATCTTCAACCAAAATCTAGATTTCGTGCAACAAAGTCAAGCATTTTACAGTGCTATGAAACGGGTGTACTGTCCACCCTTTTAAATTATACTTATAAGCTCTTTAGGTATCTTGATACCTTTCAAATAAGGTAGGAATAGACGTGGCAATAACTAAACTGTTTAGATGAATTTTAGTATGTTGTTTTATAGCCGGGGTATGTTACATTTTGAAATAACATGCCTTCTGGGAAAAATGAAGAAATAGATGGACCCATATTATGACCATTATGTATTGTAAAAAAAAAGAAAAAGTCAACGTGTTTCATTCCCTCCTCAAGGGAGAGGGCTTAAGCTTTCCTAGCTCCTTCAGCCACAATGACGGATTCCCAACATGTATACCATTAAGTATGTAAGTATGATTGGATTAAGGATAGGTGTGGTCATAATAGGAGTGGAAGGAACAGAGTTATGGTTCTAAGGAGAAAGTTATTAGTCCAACATTCGCCTAAATAACCGCACATGATGTGCGAATACGCATTGATCATGCCGCTATATGTGTATGAAGAAACCCCCTTGAAAAAATCTCATACAAGGTAGACGGTAACGGAAATCGAACCTATTACCTCTCGAATACTAAACAGATCGTATTACCACTGAGTTACCAGCTCGGTATGCATTATAAATAGTACAACGCTGGATTATTTCTGAATTACAGCGTACAGATGGAATGCACGTTCGAAGTTCGAGGTTAAAGCACCGAATCGTTTTAAAAATAAAAGTGATACTCCGCTGCTTTTTCTTAAAGTACCAATTATTTTTGAAAATATCATTCCTTTCTAAGCAAATCTGGTCTCTTAATTTTTTTGACGTACACTGTTCGCTTAAAAAAATAAAACAATTTATGTAACTTTAACAATAATAAAAATAATTTATTTAAGAGAATAATTTTTAAACGGTAAAATTATAAAATTGAAGTAATCTAAATATATTTTAGAATACTAACACATTACCCTGAACGCATAAAGAAATAAATTAAGTCAGATGTTGAAAATGTCCACCTTCTGCAGATATGCATGCCTCTGTCCCTTTTCTCATGGATTCACGTACTCTTTGGGAAATTCCCAGACTGGGTCTAATAGTTTCGTAAGAAATTATGATGCGATTTCTCAACTGCTCTTCAGTATAAATTGGCGTGCTGTAAACCAATGTTTTAAGATGACCCCACAGGAAATAATCTAAACTATAGAGTCCGGGGAACTAGGTGGCCATGTATGTGGTCCACCGCGACCTGTCCAGCGATTATTGCAATTTTGGTTTAAACCACAATCGATTTCTTACTAAAATGGGAACATCCTCCATCAAAGCTGGGAATTCTTCTTCGAGAAGCTGCCGGTAATTATGCTCATGCAACCTCTCATGAAGAAAATAGGGTATAATTAAATAATCACCACTTATTCCAGCCCACACGTTGACGGAAAACTGCTCCTGGTGACGTAATTCCAATATTGCATGTGGATTTTCTTCAGCCCAAAAACGATTATTGTGAAAATTTTTGATGGTGTTTCTGGAAAAATTGGTTTCATCGGGGAATAAAATTTCAATAGGTATCAAATAATGGACTTTCGTACACTTTTTGAAGAAACCATTGGTAAAAGTACGTTCCTAATGGAAAGTCGCGAGGGAATAGAGCCTGAACCCGTTGGATATGGTATGAAAATAATAAAAAGTCATGGAGAATTTTCCAAACAAGGATATGTGAGATATTCAAATTGTTCCTAATTTGTAGTGTACTTAATCCAAGATTTTCCTCAACTACACTAGACAACTGTTAAAAAATGTTTGTGTTGACCAAACAAAATCTGCATTTTACCTACTAGATAGGTTTTTAATCTTTGATAATACCCAATTTTTTAACAACGTGCAAATGAATGAATTTTATTTTTTTTATGCGAAAACCGTACGTCAAACGAAAGAAAATCGAGAGACTTTTCTTTTTAAAATGATTCAGTGCAAATTCCGCACGAACGCCACTCGCAAGAACAAAAAATTATGTTGTAGGTCAGAAAATGCGTTTTGATGCATACAATATGTGTACTACGTTTCATAAAAATATCTGGGGCCATACCAAAGTTATCATAAAAAAATGATTTTTTTCTTAAAACTTGAGGACCCCGTATATCTTTAGGACATGTTCATATGAAATTTTTTTCTCAAAATGGATCGAAGAATAACTTCCTTAAATATTACCATGTTGTTAAATAACACCGTGTATAGAGGCTTTTGGGAATGGGGAATGTTTTTGCGTCGTCTATTTTGTGTCTGAAAAAAATAGCAGAGGGATGGTAATCGATAAACTCGGAAACGGCTGGACCAATTTTAGGGCGTAGGGGGAATGTCTTAGTGTTATTTATCTGAAAAGACTGAGGAGAAAATAAAGTCAGAAACGGTTGAACCAATTCTAGAAATATAGAGAGAGACTTTTTGGTGCGGGAAAAGTTTTCAAGTTATCTATTGATTTTATCTAAGATGGGAGGAGAGGAGATAAATCATTAAGGGACCTGGCAATTTCCGGGATTGCTAAAGTTTCTAGTTGATTATAGAAACATTTGCTGGAAAGATGTCAAAAAACATATAATCGATGGAACATTACCTACTTGTTATAGTATATAACATTATTAGCAAAGTAAAAAGGGTTTTACTGGCAGACAGAAGGAGATAACTGGTGAGCCGAAAGGGAACCAATTACCTTTTGGAGTCAGTAAAACCCGTTACCTTGCGTGTATTGCTACATAATTTATGATGTAAATAGAATACAATTTTCGAATGCAAATAATGCTACTAATTTCCAAAACTGACAGTTAACTTGTAAAAGTGTCTCGTTACCTTTGAAATCATTACTGCGACGACGGCGCTTATTGTTTATTTTACTGTTGATTATTTTGCTAATACAATGTGAACAAGGTACGGTCGTCTCTAACTTGATAAATTGACATTTACAAATGAGTAACAAATAAAATATGTTAACAGAACATATACGACCGCGATGCGCACCAAGAATGCATGAAGCGCACGACAGTAGTATTGCGGAATATACCTAAAGATTTTTCTACTCCTATATACGTAACACACGAATAATGAAACTCTACTATATGTGTAAATACTCTATTACGTAATACGGTTACGTAATGAAAATTAGAAGTGTTATATATATATATATATATATATATATATATATATATATGTATATACAGGGTGTTCTAAAAGTCCATCAGGAAACTCCGGGAGGAGTTTGTAAGGAATTTTTTTTTCGGATTGTCATTTGTTTGCAAGTTACGGCTTGTCAAAGACCAATTTTTTATTTTATTTATTAACGATTCTAGTTTTATAAAGAGATAGCGTTAGATAGTGGAATTACACCAACAAAGTATGACAGATTCTCCTATTTTATAATAATAATGATACATTTTATTTTTCCAACAGAAACAAGTACCAATTAAAGTTATTTGAAGCATGCCAACTCGGTTAATTAACGAATGGAATTATCAACATTTGATATTTTAATAAATCTTTAATAGCGATTTCTGACTAAACGGTTGCATTTATCGGCTTGAATAAAGAGCACATAATTTTTTCTAATATTGTTTCTCTTTATAATAATGTTCATATTTTTGCGATGTTTGGTAATAGAAAAAAGTTATCAACAAAACTAGTTTTGAGTTTTAGGTAAAGCGCCCTCTAACGGAGCATAATGGAACTTTTTTATTACTGCTCCAATAGAACTTGATCTAATTAGTAAGCATGTCAAATGAGATACTAATGGACCTTGAACTGCAGAAGTTATTTAAAAAGAAAATTTTAAAAAATCGGTCTTTGCAAAGCCGTAACTTGCAAACAAATGACAATCCGAAAAAAAATTTCCTTACAAACTGCTGTTATTTTAACTCGCAGAATCTCCTCCCGGAGTTTCCTGATGGACTTTTAGAACACCCTGTGTATAGGTACCTATATATATATATATATATATATATATATATATATATATATATATATATATATATACACGGTGTTTATTGGTAACGTTATAGTCCAGGCAAAGCTGAGAAACCCTATAACAAAATTATTGCTAGGCGGCGCGCCATTTCTTCTCACGAGCCATCCAAAGTTCGGAATTTGACCGACCTCATTAGCTTTTATCTGGGAAAGTATCCGATGAAAAATTCATTTTCAAACAAAATATTGATGTTGAATTTTTTTTGCAATTTTTTGGTTGCATTCTGCATCTTCTAAAACCTCAGATTAAGATTTTAAAAGATGCAGAATTTGACAAAAATACGCTTGGCAACTAGGCAAATTTTGTGGTGACGTTTGTATACATCAGTGTGACAGGCATTTTTTGCACCCATTGCGTCGTTCGATTTCATATTTCACTGGTGATCATGTACTCATTCAACGAGTACGCAGATATGTACATGGTGTACGGTCTAATTGCCTGGCCAGCGAGGTCGCCCGACCTGAATCCTTTAGATTTTTTCGTATGGAGCTTCCTCAACGGCAAAGTATACAAGATGCCCCCGGAGAATGAGCAGGGTGTCCAGCAGAGAATTCGTGCTGCCGTTCAGCACATAACCCTGTCAATGTTGGAACGTGTTTTGGATTCAATCCCTCTTCGATTGGAATTGTGCATGGATATGGACGGCGGTCATTTTCAACAATATGTTCAATAATAAAAATGTGTTCTGTACTTTTTGTATTGTTTTGATCACCAATATGCTTCTGACGCCTTGTGTCACGTATCATGAATAAAAAATTTGTTCTGTATTTTTTGTATTGGTTTGATCACCAATATGCTTCTGACGGCTTGTGTCACACATCATGTGGTGAATTTGTTTACATGTAGCTTCTAAGGTTGCAATTTAATGTCATTTTTGGATGGCCCGTTAGAAGAAACGGCGCACCGTCTAGCATTAATTCTTTTATGAGGCTTCTCAGATACGCATGGGCTATATATATATATATATATATATATATATATATATATATATATATATATATATATATATATATATATATATATATATATCCCCAATGAAAATTATTTCTTTGTTGACGAAGATTTTTCTGGTTTGATTGGATTGTCTATGAATGGACTGGAAGTATTAGTTTTCACATTGTTCCCGTATACTTTCTATTCCAACTTTTTTGTGTGTGATTTTTCAGGTATTTTGGGTCCGTTATTCAATTTTCTGCAAATTTGGTCCTCTTGGTTGAAGTTGATAAAGTGAACGGTTTACGAGTTATTTGCAATTTCATCAATCACGGTCAATTAAATACTACCGCTCCAAAATTTAGTAAGTGGGCAGTGGACTAAAAGTCATAGTTGTGAAAGAGTTTATTAAGTTAAACAAAGTATTAATTAACAAACAAATTAGTTGATTAAATGTTCGAATTGTTCACCGTTGACTGCTATGCATTTACGAATTCTTTTCATGATTGACTGACGTACGTTCAAAAATAATTGCGGATCATCTCTTATTAAATTAGAGCAATTAAAAATTCGTTGCTGGAGATGTTGGACGTTTGTAATTGGCACCAAATACACCATGTCTTTTAAACGACCCCAGAAAAAAATCCATAGGGTTTAGATCCGGTTAACGTGCAAGCCAAGGAACCGGTCCTCCACGTCCAATCCAGTTTGATTTAAAAGTTCGATTTAATGACCGCCTAAGAATGAGTGCAAAATGAGGAGGCGCAACATCGTGCATGAAACACAAGTAACTCGGGTAAATCATCCAAAAAATTGGTGTATGAATTACCATTTAAACGTTGTGGCAAAAAGAACGGACCAATTAAATAATTGCCAATAATACCAGCCCATACATTCACACTGAATTGCTGTTGATGATTGGTTTCAATGAAAACGCGTGGATTCTGATAATCGTAGTAATGATTGTTATGGAAGTTAAAAGGCGAAACTTGCCTCATCAGTGAATAAGATAATCGATGGATAATTTCGGTCATTATTGAATTTTTCTAGAAACGTGAAAAGTTCACTCTTGCTTGAAAATCATTAATAGTCAAAGTTTGTATCTTTCGATAACGGAAAGGTCGCAAGAGTCCGTTTTAATGATTCTACACATCGTGGACTGATTTGAATGATTTTCTCTTGCCAATTGACGAGAGCTTGCTGTGGGATCAGCGTCAATTGCATCCAACACTCTTTGTTTTAAAACTGGTTTCTTGCAGTTCACCTCCTACCGCTGTCAATTTTTGGTGGCTTCAAACAACCTGTGAGAACCCGATATGAATAGAATTTTTTAAATTGACCATTTACTTCAGTATTAAATAGGACATTATTACAAACTGAAAAATTTTTCAATAAATTTTAAGTTAAAAATATATACCACCTTTAAATAACAGTTTGTAGTACATTTACGTTTATTATTACTTTAGAGCAATAACTTCTGTTAATAGAAAAAAATCATTCCATCGCTAACCATACAAAAAGTGAGGTTAATTTGTTTAATTTCTAGATAACTAATGAAACCAGTGGCGTCAATTGGTTCTATTTATTTTGGTTCGAATTTTTCGAACTTTTAACGTGGTAATTGAAATAAGCCATACAATCCTATAATACATTTATGCAATAATTTATTTTATAGGATCGTTCATTATAATATTAGGTACGTGTATAAAACGTTGAAAGGTCATAAGAATCATAATGAGTGGTAGTTACATATTACTCATACGTCACTGTTCTTATACTCTATAGGAGTAGAAAAGGCATAGTACACAACTCGTGTGGTAATGCCTATTACGCACTCGTGTAAATTACAATACTCGTACGTAATAGCCTACTTACCACCCTTATTATGTAATATACTATTAACACGTGAATGTATGCTATTTTTTGCATGGATATTACTTAATTAAATTATTACATAACATCTAAAATAAATATTTTAAGTAGTCAAATATTTTGGTCCATAAAGTTGTTGCCTGTATTACCGGCGGCATGTTTTAATGATTATTTTTTGACGTTTCTAAGAACCAATAGAAACTTTCAATTTCAGTCATGTGCGTACGTTTTAGCCAATCAAAACATTATTATAGTGGGAATAATCTACCTACATTATTACTGCGAGAATAATGTGAAGTATTTTGTTTTTTTTTTTGAATGACAATGTATTTTTTTATTTGACTTCTGTCATCAATTTGAAAGTTCAGAAACCTTAATTTGTTAAAATAAAATATTCGGCAACAGGTTTTCGAAAATCTGTCAAATTATTTTCAATTTATTCCCTCTCCCTTGTGATATTACTACTGACAATATAATTTAAAATGATGTTTTTATTTTTTAAGCAAAATTTCATTTCGTCTCAAAAATTGCAATAAATTTTCCTTTTGTATCGGTCAAATTGTTGCTCAAAAACTATTTTTTCTGCGTCCTATGGGCTTCTTCCCTTCCCACTCTCAATCAATTTAAAAGATTTTAATTTAAATAACCACTTTACTTTCGAAATTTTGTGTTACTACAAAATTTGAAATGCAATCATTAAAAATGTAACAAGTGTAGTGCCTACTTTATTATGTTTGTAATTATTACTTATGAGTGATTTGTGTTTCAGCTTTATTAATCATAATAAGACTAAAGATGGCAAATGTTTAAACGTGGTTTAAACCAATGTATATTCTGCGTTATTGCGTAAATGAGTGATTAAAAAAATTAAATAAGCTGGTTTAATAACAATTTTCATTATCATTCAGGCTTAATTAATTATTAATAAAAATTGTACCAAGAATATTTAGATTATAAAAATGTTACTTTTCCATGAGAATTTTAGAAAACAAAATTTTAATTATAAACTATAATATGAGTTTCAACCAATGCTGTTTTCCACTTTGCTTACAAATTCCAAAATAGTATGTTAAAAAGTTTCATAAGGCGAGTCTTGAATCACAAATTCAAGTTTAAAAAAACGAGTGGCCCAGCCACAAGTTTTGTAAAGAATGCTATTTTTTGTAATTTGCCCTTTTTGCCGTTTTTAAAGAAAAATTTTTACTTTAGTTCATTTAGGGATTTTTGTGGCGATTGGTAATGTCTTAATTTTAACGCCAAAATTTGGTCTAGTCGACTTTTATTTTATCCAGATTCTGTCACAAAACACTAAAATGGAAGATAATCTTGCATTTCGCACTCTGAAATATGTGAAATTGCCAGAAATACAGTCGCGAATTTGGTCACATTAAAGTTTTTCACTGGACCCATCCTGTTTTTGACACATTTTGTAAGAGTGACACGCACAACATAATTCTGGATCAAGCCTTGCCAACCTAAAACTTTTCGTAAAATATTCGTTAATATAGTGACATCAGAGATGATGACGTCGCGTTTCTTAATATGTCTATTAAATAATCAAAATGGAAGCAAATTACAAAATAGTATATTAAAAAACAAGTTTCATAAGACTGGTCATGAAGCACGAATTTTAAAAAAACGAGTGGCGTAGCGACGTCATCATCTCCATTCTCATTATAACCATCAATTCACGAAACATTTTACGAAAATTTTTAGGTTGGCAAATCTTGATCCGGTATTATGTCATGCTTGTCACTCTTACAAAATGTATCAAAAACAGGATAGGTCCAGTGGAAAACTTTGATGTGAGCAAATTCGCGACGTATTTTTGGCAATTTCGCGTATTTCAAGAGGCGTACATGCAAGATTATCTTCCATTTTCGTGTTTTGTGAGAGAATTTGGATAAAACAATAGGCGACTAGATAATATTTTTTTTAAATGAAGACATTACGAACCGGCAGAAAAATTCCTAAATCAACTAAAGTAAAAAAGTTTGTTTAAAAAGGGCAAATTACAAAAAATAGCATAAAAAGCGTGTTTCATAGGTCCTAAAGCAGTCATCCTTTAAAAACTGGTGGCCACACCACTCGTTTTTTTAAACTTGAATTCATGCTTCAAGACTGGTCTGATGAAACTTGTTTTTTAATATACTATTTTCCCACCCAAGTAGTTTTTAATAGAAGAAAACTTTTTTTTGAGATCCTAAAAACTAAGAAAATTCCATACAATTTACATCTGACAAAACTAAATTAAGGGTAAAGGTTTTAAGATCTGCAGCATGATTTTCATTCATGGTTAAAATGCTTATTTGGCGGTCTCCATTTTCTGCTAATTACCGTGTTTGTCAAATATCTCACAATCATTTGCTATCATACTTCAGTTAAAACTGAAGAATGTGATAACAAAATCTGACTCGCCAGACTTGTACACAGTCACTGGTTTCCGAAATCGAGCCTAATTTTAAATTTCAAGGCAGTAAACAGAACGTAATCAAGCGCCGGGTTTTTCTACATTTTTTCCATACGGCTCAATTTTTGTACTTACAAACTATAGATAGAGAATACATTCTGTACCAGTGGCGGCTCGTGACAGTTTATAATGGAGGTGCTGTAGAAAAAAAAAATAAAGAAAAACATTCAACAATTGAAACTGAGTTTATTAAATTATTTTTATCTATAAATGAAATTTTACGATTTTTAGCGTTCAATTGTAATTTTCAATTTGCGAAATCATATTTTTTCTGTGGAAATCATGGATAAAGCATTTAATTGTTCTTGACCCATATTATTCCTCAAGAATGATTTTATTCTTTTTAATGTCGAAAAGCATCCCTCTGGTTCTATTGCTGTCATGGGGACAGTAATTAAAATTTGTATAAGTTTGATCGTTTTGCTGAAAATACCAAATAAACATTCATCCCTTAGCAAATTTAAGAGGGACACATTAAAATTGTGAAATTCGGTTCTGGAATAAAATACTTGTAGTTCAGTATTTGGTTTTTCTCGCACAATAGCGGGGTATTTTTCGCACACTGGTGTCAAACTAAAAATTTTAACGTTTTGATCTGGGTGATTTTGAGGATTGGAAAGTATGGCTGGAAGGAAGCACAAAAAATCATTTTTGTAATTTTCGTCCATTTTGATTTTGTAATAGACATATTAAGAAACGCAACATCATCTCCATGTCACTTAACCATGAATTTACGGAACATTTTGCGAAAATTTTTAGGTTGCGGCAATGGTTGATTCGGAATTGTATCATGCATGTCACTCCTACAAAATGTGTTAAAAATAGTCCAGTGGAAAACATTGATGTGAGCAAATTCGCGACCGTATTTTGGCAATTTCAGGTCTTTCAGGGGGCGTACATGCAAGATTATCTTCCATTTTCGTATTTTGTGACGAAATTCGGATAAAACAAAAGGTGACTAGACCAAATTTTCACTTTTAAAATTAAACCAAGCGCCGTAAAAACCCTTAAATCAACTAAGGTAAATGTTTAACGTTAAAAACGGCATAAAAGTGCAAATTACAAAAAATAGCATAAAACACGTGTTTCATAAGACCTAGAAGCACTCAGTCTTCAAAAAACTCGTAGGTAGGGAGACCGGGCAAATACCGCCACCCCGGGGAATACCGCCACATACGATATTTTGTGTTCTACGCATGCCTTTATCTTACTAAATGACAGACGCTGCGCTAACCGACGGAAATAAGGTTCAGTTGAGTTTGGAGCTTTTGCGGTATTTTGATTATACGGAAGTTCGTAGGATGTTATTGTTATTTTAAAATGTCTCGTCTAAATACAAAGTGGGGTAATGCAGCCACCATTGTATGGGTAAAATCGCCATGGTGGTATATCCCCAGGCCCAAAAGGCAGCGAACATTAATTTTATGTAATTTTTTCAGATGGTTAGAAAACGTATCCGGACAACGACTAGAGCTAAGTGGTCTGAGGACGACCTAAAACAAGCAATCCAACTAATTGAGAATGGAATATCTGTTAAAAGAGCTGCAGCAACTTTTAATATGCCCAGATCCACACTTAGAGATAGGTTGAAAAATAAAAATAATAAAAAAGCCGCATTGGGCAGAAAACCTACGTTTTCTCGAGTACAAGAAGAAAACGTAGCTAACCATTTACTAATACTAGCAAAAATGTTTTACGGTATCACCATAACAGAACTCAGACGTCTAGTTTTTGATTTGGCAGAAAGAAATAATATTCCTCACAAGTTTAATAAAACGACAAAAATGGCTGGGGAAGATTGGGTCCAAGCTTTTCGCAGTAGAAATACTAACATTAGTCTTCGCAGACCGAAGGCAACGAGTTTGAACAAAGTGGATGCAAAGAGGTCAAGTTATTCTTCTCTCACCTCGAAAAGGTAATGTCGACACATACATTTCCAGCTTCAAAAATTTTCAAACATGGATGCAACTGGAATATCCACTGTTCAAAAACCAGGGAAAATATTAGGACCCAAAGGACAAAAACAAGTTGGATCAGTTACAAGTTGGGAGAGAGGTAAAAACATAACTGTGCTGTGCCATGAGAGCATTGGGGATATATGTTCCACCTAAGTTTATATATCCTCGGAAAAGGATGTCGCCTCTCTTACAAATGGATGGACCTTCTGGTGCAATAATAGGTGCTCAGATAATGGATGGACAACAGAGCAGCTTTTTATGAATTGGTTGGAACATTTTAAAATCCATTCAAAGCCATCTAGGGAGGACTCTATACTCTTAATAATTGATAATCATGGTTCACATATTTCTTTGGATGCTTATCAATTTTGTAAGATAAATTTCATACACTTTGTATCGATTTCTCCTCACACGTCTCACAGGCTGCAACCTTTAGATGTTTAGTTCTACGGACCTTTAAAAACTGCATTTTCAAGAGAGTGTGGCTTATTTTTGAAACATGAAAGGACTCTTGCTAGAGAAAATCCAAAAATTACTCCATACGATATAGCAAACCTTTTTAATAAGGCTTATATGAGGATTGCAAGCATTGAAAAAGGAGTATCAGGTTTTAAAGCAGCAGGCATTTTTCCCCTTGACTCTACAAAATTTACTGATGATGATTTTGGTGGGGTACAAGAAGCTCCGCCTGTAGTTGTGACTGACGGCATAATTGAAAACCCTGTAACCATTGCAGGCACTGACCCTTCGAATCCAACTGAAGCTCAGGCTGTAGATATTCCTTCGAATTCAACTCAATCTCAAGGTGTACATAAAATTGTAGGTTCATCTAATCAGAACATTCAACCTCAAGCATCTTCATCTACAGTTTCTGAAAACTCCAAATTCCTTATTGGTATTTCGAGAATACCGCCCCTCTCTGAAAGGCGAAAAGTTGAAGAAAACAAAGAGAACAGGAAGCAACGTTGCATAATATTGACAGATTCGCCATACAAGAAAGTTTTAGAGGAAGCCCACATAAAAAACTTAATTAAGAGACAAAAAAAAGATAAGTCCATTGTTAAAAAAGAAAAGAAAAACACCGGCAAGAAAATAAAAACACCGGGATCCACATCAAGCTTCAAACCCAAAAGAAAAGAAGCGATATTAAAAGACGCCGTCGCAATATTTCGTTTGATAGTTCTTCAGAGGAAGAGATAGACAGTGACGAATTGTGTAAAGACAGTGACGACGACCAGAATTTCTTAACAGCAGATCAAAATAATGAAATTTGCGCAGTGTGTAATGAATTCGAAACGAACGAAATTTGGTACAGATGTGTGAGCTGCGGCAAATGGGTTCATGCTGCGTGTTCCGGATATGGTACAGCAGAAAACTTCATTTGCGATTTTTGTAAATGACTTTTTATTACTGAGTTTTTTCAAGAATCCGTTTTTTAAGACAAAATAAATGTTTATTTTTCACTCTGTAATTATTAGAAGTACATCTATTTATTGGTTTTTGCTTTATAATAGGTACATAAATATTTTCACATAAAAAAAACAGCAACCAATAAACCTGGTGGCGGTATTGCCCCTTAGACATGGTGGTATAATCCCGGTAACCAGGGTAATATCGCCAGTTACACTTTTTGTTTCAATAAGCTATTATTCCCTAAATCACAACTTCAAACTTTTTACATATTTTTAATTACAAGTAGACTCTTGGTAAAATGTGTCCATATAATTTTATAATGATAATTATGTTTTTGTTGATTTTATGGATTCTTTCCCTTAGGTGTGGCGGTATTTCCGCGGTCTCCCCTACGCCGCCACTCGTTTTTTTAATTTCGTGCTTCAAGACTGGTCTTATCAAACTTGTTTTTTAATTTGCTATTTCATAACACTTTGAATGTCACAAGTTTAAGAAACGAATCGGTTATCTATTATGTACTTATTCAAGTAGATGACAACCAAGTGAACAAGGTAACCGCCTGTCTACAGTAGGTCACGTTAATTATAAGATTCATTTGGCAGTTTGAATTTTCTTTTTATTGAGTTTACTTGAAGATGGTACAGAATGGTTTTTCTCTTCAATTATTCGAACTGAATCGCTTTCAGTATCCATACGACACCTATTCTATTAGTATTAATGCTTCTTATTATGTGAACTACTTTCGGTTTATGGATAATTTTAACGAAGTTGTAAAGTCCCAAAAAGTCTTATGGAACACATTTCTACAATATTTTTTAATGTTGCATATTTTAAGTAAGAAAAGAGAATTGGATAAAAATTGTCTGGTTGGTAATTATGTTGGTAAGATTGCCAATCATAAAGTAAAAAATTATGGAACGGAAATAACCCTCTTGAGTGTTTAAATTGCATTGAAGAATACAAAGCCTGACAGTACTAACAACAATGATCGAGATTTTCCCAACTATACTTTTAATTTCTTTTCTTATGGTATCATTTTTAAAGATATTTATTGTGTTACTTTATAGGTTTCGATTTTGAATTTTTTTTTATGTTTAAGTTTGTTTAAATTACTCTTCCCATTTATGCACACTGTACCTATGGGAATGAATTGTTTTAATAATTATTACTAAATATTGAGGGCGGCTGGTCCATAAGCGCTGCGACACTGCAGCACCCCCAAGCAAAGTACCAATATGAAAATGTTTTTTTATGTTGATGTTTGATGATATTATTGATATTTTATAAATTAAAATAATAATATTGTATTCTTTGTTTAACCTTCGCCGTCCCGAAACGGGGTCACCGCTGACCCAGAAAATACAAAAACGTCAATAGTTTTCACAGATTGTTTTTAAATTAATTCTCCTTTTGAGAATTCGCCTATTTTTGTAAGAAATTTAATACATTTATAGGGAATCTCAAATCTATTGTTTTTTTTCGTATAAATAATATTTGTTGGTGTGGGTCAGCAATGACCCGATTTTGGGATTCCACGGTACAATGAATATGTGATTTGGATCATGCGCTGTAAGATATTTCACAACTGTTTGTAATATCGTGCATTCCCTGTCATCCCGATTTTGTATTTTATGCTGATCAGTTGACCATACAATGCAGTGGTTCAAAGGTGTTTTTTTATAATGCTATATTTACAGTGGTGAAACCGCATTTTTTATAACTATGGATTTGGTGCGTAAAAGACCTTTGTCTGAAAAAGAACTTTATGAAGCGCTGATGGATGATTCAGATGATGCCTATGTGCCTTCTGAAGATAGTGATATATCAGAAACCGATGATATTCTCGAAGAACATGAGGGAAATATTCCACTTGAAGTTTTAGAAAATGAAAGTGTGGTTATGTCTGGTCAAGAAGACGACAGTGACAACATTGATGGGGAACATTCCGATGGTGATATCGTTCTGGCTGGCCGCACTTGGAAGTATCTAGCTCCCAAAAAAGGTAGGAAGAGAGTTTCTGAATTTGTTCGACAAAACAAAGGTCTTACAGATAAAAGCAAAAACATAGTGTCAGTGATTGATTGTTTCAAGTTATTTATTTCAAATGAAATGATAGACATAATTGTAAAATATACTAATCAAAGAGCAAATAATTTTGTAAACTCGCATAACCAGAAAAGTGGAAACGAATTGAAATTGCCGTGGGTGAATGTCGATGCAACAGAAATTAACGCTTTCTTTGCAATACTTATACTTACTGGTCGATTTAGAGAAGCTAGAGAAAATCCACATAACTTATGGTCAACAAGCAATCTAATCGACCTATATATCGAGCCATTATGAGCAGAAGTAGATTCCAAGATATACTACGATTTACCCGTTTTGATGATTTACATACAAGACCCCAACGAAAAGAGGAAGATAAACTAGCCCCCCTTCGGGAAGTGGCTGATATTTTAGCAAAAAACTGTCGAGAATCGTACTCTCCATCGGCTTGCGGAACCATCGATGAGCAACTGGTCTCCTTTAGAGGGCGTTGTCTATTCAGAGTGTATATCCCAAGTAAACCCGGTAAATATGGGATAAAAGTTTGGGCACTCTGCGATGCAGAAAATTTCTTTTGCTGCAATTTCCAAGTTTATTTGGGAAAACAAGGAAATGCCGTTGAAAGAAATCAGGGGCAACGAGTAGTTAAGACATTAGTAAGTCATTGGTATGGAAGTGGTCGAAACATTACAACCGATAATTTTTTCATTGGCATTACGCTGGCTGAAGAATTATTGTCAAAAAATCTAACATTGATTGGAACTTTGCGTAAAAATAGAAAAGACATACCAAAATGCCTTTTGGATATTGGTTCCCGTGCAACGTTTTCATCCGGTTTTAGATTTGGAAAGGACGTGACATTAGTTTCCTATGTTACTAAACCTAAAAAATTCGTGGTATTGCTATCTTCGCTTCACCATGAACACGAAATAGCAGGAGAATGATACAGAAAGTGGCGTAGACGTTTTGGACAAAATAGTACGTGAATATTCAACCAAAAGAGCCACAAGAAGATGGCCTCTGCGGCTCTTTCTAAATTTTCGTGACATTGCTTGTTACAATGCATTTGTAATATGGATAAATAAAAATCCTAACTGGTTAAGCCAATCATCAATAAAAATTAGAAGGAAGTCATTTCTTGAAGAACTTGGCTCATCGCTGGCTAATGACAATATCCTACGACGAAGTAATCAAATTATACAGGAAGGAAGAGGATTTTCTAGAGCCACTTGTAGTGCAATAGAAAGTACCGGAATACAACTTGCAAAAAAGGCCAAAGAAGATATTGATACGCAGGGAAAAAAGAGGCCGCTGTCATCAGTGTCGTGGTAATGACAATAAATTTTCTAATAAGTGTGATTTATGCCACAAATTTGTATGTACAAAACATAGCAACATTATCGAAAAGAAGCAGATTACTTGTCATTACTGTCAAAAAGATGAAGATGGAGAACCATTATAAAGGTGAAATAGTACATTAACGTTTATTGCCAAAATACCAACAACCAAACAATATTTGCAGGTTTTGAGGAAGTACTTTGACATTTTGTTCGAATGTGCTCTTGGCTTTTTCTATTTTATTGTTTGTGTCCAATCATTTATAGTAACTTTTTTTGTAGAATAAATTTATTGGTTTTGAGTGTGTTTGGTTTAATTCCATTATTAAAGACGAAAATATATAGAATACGCTGCAAAAGTATAAAATGGAAATAATTCCAACATTTTGAACTTGGGTCAATTTTGACCCGGTTTTTGGATTCCATGTTTTAAACTTATTTTGGGACGGCGAAGGTTAACCAACAGATTCGGTAAGTGCCAGATTTAAATGGCACATTTCTATTGGTTAGCCGGGTTCACACAACCACGAAAAATTGTGTATTATATTAACCTATAAATGTCAAAGTAATTTGTCAAATGTAACAGTATTTATGGCTTCTGGTAAATCAGCGGTAAATATCAGGTAAAGTAGGGGACCAAGGATACTACCTTGGGGAACCCCGGAATTTATTGGATAATATTCAGAGATTTCGTTATTATGCTTGACTGAGAAGAATCTGTCTGTAAGGTAAGATTTAAGGAGAAGATAGTAGTAGCTTGGCATTAGTCTCTTTAGTTTGTACAGTAACCCAGTGTGCCAGACTTTGTCAAACGCCTGGGTTACATCTAGGAAAACAGGTACAAAATTTCTTTTCTTCGATGCTTTTCGATATTTCGTTTACTATTCTATGAACTTGTTGCGTTGTCGAGTGCTTTGCTCGGAACCCAAACTGGTGCAGTGGAAGATGTAGTGAGATATCCGTGTTTCTAACAGTCTTTTAGGAATAATTTCTCAAGACTTTTCCTAATATGGATAGAAGGCTAATAGGTCTATATGAACTAACATCTTCTGGAGCTTTTCCAGGCTTAGAAATCATTATTATATGTGCATATTTCCATAGCAGAGGATAGTACGACAAGCTTAACATACGGTTGAATATGGTTGTTGTTAACACAATAGCTTTTTAGGGAGCATTTTTAGCATTTGGCCTGTTATCAAATCGTACCCTGGTGCTTTATGAGGCTTAGTTTCTTGATTTCGAATTGTATCTCTGCAGGTGAAAAAGGTTTGATTGGTAGGGACATTTGACAGGGAATGTCTAAGTATTCAATAATGCTTGCATCTATTAGGTTAGAATTAAAGGGTTGAAAAACAGATGATAGATGTTCCGCGAACATATCAGACTTTTCCTTGTTTGTTCTTGCCCAGGTTCGATCAGGTTTTCGTATTGGCGCAATAGCAGCTTGTGGCCTTTTGAATTTTTTCGTAGCTCTCCAGATAGTATAATCTTCCTGTTTAAACTGCTATCCTGTCCACACATCAAGATCCTACTCAAGCACCCGAAAATCTCCAAAACCACCTAAACCTGTTAAACGAATGGCTCGATAAATGGCGCATTAAAATCAATCATACTAAATCAACACAAGTGACATTTACTTTGCGAACTAATTTGTGTCCCCTCGTTACTCTTAACGATGACCCAATACCGGTGAAGACTGAAACCAAGTACCTGGGCATGCACTTGGACCAACGCCTCACGTGGAAAAAGCATATTACAACCAAACGCCAGCAATTAAGTCTCAAATTTCGTCAAATGTATTGGCTTCTTGGAAGGAAATCAAAACTATCCTATCCAACAAACTATTAATATACAAATCCATCTTAAAACCTATTTGGACGTATGGTGTTCAACTGTGGGATGTTGTAAACCAACTAGGAGAAAACCATACAACAATTCCAGTCCAAAACACTTCGAGCCTAGTTGATGCTCCATGGTACGTCACGAATCAAACTATACACGAAGATCTTGGTATTCCATTTGTCGATGAAGAAATACATAGATTTGCCCAAAACTACTACGATAGACTACAGGGTCATTCAAATAATCTGGTTCAGCAACTAACCACTGCGCATCCACCATTAAGAAGACTCAAGAGAAATTGGCCTTACGACTTACGAATACCATAACATTTATAAGATGATTACTGCAGGAGTATCACTAATGAGTGGTTTCTCCAAACAAAGTCTGTTAAAATTACATCACATTTACTTAATGCTCCATGAGTAGAGTAGATTGTAAATTTACTAAATAAAAAAAAAAAAAAAAAAAAATTTAGCATTTGAGTTTTCATTCTTTATTTTGGTTTAACGCTTTTGCTCTAGTACTTTTCATTTTCAAAAACAGTATTTTTCAATACTAACTACAATTTTGTAACATATTAGCAAGTAATTACATTTATTATTGATCAACGAAACCTTTCGTCCCCGAAAAAACGCCCTGCCAGGCATTTTTCCGTTGACGAAAAGGGGCGAACCTTAAACATTTTTAAAGTTTGTGTTGAAGAAAACACGAACAACAACAAGACTGAAAATGTTGCATTTACAGCAAAAGCAGCAGGTAACATTATAACTTTATAAAAACATATTTTATTCATTACTTTATCATTTTAGGTATTACAGATAAAGTGTGTACAACATTCTACGTGGGCACAAGCAAACACATGTATTACATCCTCCGACTGTGTACCACCGACAACGAGCAATTTTGGACAACATTGACGACGAAACTAAGAGTAATTTTAGGCGTGTAGTCCATTCCTTCTTTGAACAAAACGATACACCTACTCTAAATAAAACTGTGGCCGCTGTTGGTGAGCACGATGAGAGGCCTCAATTAAAAAGGAGTGCATTAAGAACCTTGTTGAATGAAATTGGCTGTAAGTGAGTAAAGGAATAAATTATCTCTAACATAAATTATACTTTATTTTGAAATATAGGTAGGTATTCCCAAGAGGTCAAGAAATAGTTTCCTTAAAGAAAAATCCGAGATAGTTGCGTGGAGGCGACGTTATCTATGACAACTTAGAAAATACAGAGAAGAAGGAAAAAAGGTATATTTCTTAGACGAGACTTGGGTTAATGCTGGCCATACAGTAAGAAAAGTATGGAAAGATACAACCATCTTCACTCCGAGGCAAGCGTTTGTTAATAGATTAACAACAGGGTTACGAGATCTATCGGGAAAAGGAAAACGCCTTATCGTTCTCCACATTGGTTCCGAGGACGGTTTTGTTGATGATAGTTTGCTGTTGTTCGAGTCCAAGAAATCTGGCGATTATCATGAAGAAATGATAACGTTCTAGGACGTTTAGACAAAAAGGCTGTTACAGTGTTAGATAACGCTTCCTATCATAGCAGAAAGGTTGACAAAAATCTAAATTCAGGATTAAAAAAAGCTGATATTCAGGCATGGCTAACTAGCAAATCCATTGATTACGAACCAGATATGATCAAAGACGAACTTCTCGACCTTGTCAGAAAAGCTGCTATTGATCCTAAATTAGTTGTCGATGAGATAGCAAAAACACAGAATCATACTGTGTTGTGTTTACCTCCATATCATTGCGAATTAAACCCAATCGAACTGATATGGGCACAAATCAAGGTTGAAGTTGCGAGGAACAATAAAACATTTAAAATCGCAGATGTGCACCAAATGAGATAATTGGAAAAATGCCATTAGACACATGCAAAGTGTGGAAGAAATATGTGGAGCCGTTGATCATCCAGTTAGGCGACGACTGTTCTTCATCAGACTCCGAACAAGACTGACCTGTTGTGCTTTATTTACAGACTTAGTAAAAAATACAAATGCAGCTACAGGAATAATTGTGAATTGAGGCACTACTTATGATAAAGTTTTTGTGGCCATTATTAAAGAATAAAGAGGTTTTTCTCAACTGTAACATAATTGCATTTTGCAGTTTGTTTAGATAAACGAACACTTGTGACATCAACAAGGAGTTGACTTGTAAATTCCTATAAAAATAAAATGTAAGCTTAAAGTTCTATTCATTTACTATTTACCTGCCCGACTTATGGCCTTTTACAGACAAATAAATTAATGCTATTTTTCGATTTTCAAAATACGTGCCCTGACAATTTAACTTGACTTCATATGAGATTTGACAGATTGGTAAACATTAACGAGTGGTGTTATAGCATGTCAACATTCCCATAGACTAAAGATACTTATTTTCAAACCGTATTAAAATCGATTCATTGGTAACAGAGAATCATCATTCGTAAAAATGTGTGATTTTAAAATATTTATATTTCTAAACATGTTTATTATTTGATTACTGTTAAAACTACATAATTATACATTTTAGGGACTACAATAATCCATATGCATGCATTAAAGAACCGTTGAATGTAATTCAACCACTGTATTACCCAGAAAGTAATTTTTTGATGGTTGTAAACAAGGCATATGCGCAGTTAGTAGCATGCACCTACAAATTTGTAGGAGGAGCATTTACTGAATCTGTTCGGAGTACAGTACCCATTCATACTTTTATATATATTTTTTATTAAATACGACCAAATTCAATTGATACCAAAGAGAATTATTCTAATCTATTCTTAGAATTTATTTAAGAAAATAGTCTGGACATCGCCATCAACACATGGTCAGAACTTGAACACGAAGGCAATTTGTTACGCTTCGTTAATTCCCGCTTAAATTCGCGTACACTTGCACTAATAACCTTTTGAGCTTATTTGTGCGTGTAACAAGTGAATTGGAACTGTGGTCTCTACAGCTACTGGTCTTATTTACACATATCTTTATAAGACAATAACAATTTTATTGTTGGTGTTTTGTTACGATTATTAGTTATAAGTATAATTTAAATTAAAAAAATACTTTTGCTAGTTTCTTTAAAGGTAACAAAGCAATATATATATATATATATATATATATATATATATATATATATATATGTATTAATTTTTATTTTAATTTACAAACAGTAATTATTTTATTGCAGAATAATACAATAATTTAAATTTACATCATTACTCATTACAAATAAGTTTAAGTAATTTTGCTAATTTATCATCATGGGGGTCAGTGTAGAATATCTTAAGAAAATAACATTTTCGCAATTATCATTGGCTGCGAAACTTGAAATAAAAAAGGCCGATCAATACCAGATATCAATATCAATCAAACAGGCATCAGTAATAACAAAAGATATATTAGATCTTTTAATAACGATTGGTATCAAAAACTAACATGGTTGTGTAGATGTGACATTACATATAGTTTATTTTGTTTTCCTTGTTTACTTTTTGACGACGAAACTACCTGGATTTTCAAATATAAGCCGAACAAACATGAAATCATATGGAAAATGTTGTTTCATTGTTGTTCATAGTAAAAGTTAATTTTGCTGAACAACTAAGCGAGGTATGTAAAACAGTAACAATTAAACACAATGAACAAGTAAAAAAAAACGAGAAATTTTGTCCTAAATAATAAATTGTTTAAATTTTGTGGCAAGTTTGAATTACCATTACGTGGCCTCGATGAAAGTGGTTTTGCCAGAAAATTCAGGCGTTTTTAAAGGACTAATTAATTTTGCTGCTACTTTCGATCCTAGTTTGCACAAACATCAAAAACGATTCAAAACGAATTGTTGCAGAATATGTTAGAAGTTTGTCGGGAACAAATAATTTTAGAAATTGAAACAACTTCTTTTGTAGCTGTCATGAGCGACGATACTACGGACATTTCCGAAACAACACAAACAATTATTGTATATCACTATGAACTAGACGGTATAATATATGAACAATTGTGGGGATTTTTGATCCCGAGAATGTTAATACACAAGGTATCTTGTCATGTATATTAAACGAAATTGATAAAGTATTGAAAAATGAACCAAGTAACTTAATAGCCCAAATGTACGACGGGGCAAACGTTATGAAAGTGGAGCAAGAAGGTGTACACAACAAAATTCAAGTTTATCCAATTCACATTACGTTCATTATGCACAACTCAATCTTGTAATGAAACATGTTAGTTCATCAATCAAGTCGGCCCGATAGTTTTTTGCCAATTTCTCCGAAATAGCAGCTTTTTTTTTCAAAATCACCTCATAGATTGGAAACTTGAGACAAATTTGTGAACAGGCGTATTCCAAGATCGTCAAGTACCCGTTGGAATTTTAATATAAGGACTGTTGGTACATTATTACACGTGTTAAAATTGTTAAAGGTGTTGAAACAATTTTAATACATATTACTACTGACGAAGATAACTGTAAGCGTTATCGAAACATTTAGATTGTATTACATTAATATACAAACACACCATTAAAGACCCAAAAAAGATAAGACTTAGTAAAGTGGTTTGAAGAATTATAGTCTCAAGCACTACCGATAAAACAATACAATATTCAACTGGCTCGTTAAGCCTTATGAAAAATGAAACATTTTTATTTTGGTTGGAGTTGTTTCACAAAAATTATGCCAGATCTAGAAATATACAACCAATTTCAAGCATGAAATATCGACGCACATAAAGTACAAAAAGTTCTAAATGAATTTTAAACGCAATTGCTTCAATCCGTAATTCACCTTTATGCGAATCTACTAGTTCTTTAAAACGTATGGAAAGCAAAGGAGTATGAGATCATATTTGCTAAGAAGCCAAACAAAGATTGGCATTCACAAATCATTTGATGGGTGCTAAATTATTTTACAAAGAGCATTTTAATTGTTATAGAAAAGAGTTACCAATATTTGAAATTAAGCAAATATGCGAGGAATGTCCCACTATTGTGCAAGAAAAACTAAATACTGAAGTATTTTATTCCAGAACCGAATTTCACAATTTTAATGGGTTACTGTCCTTTTTAAATTTGCTACAAATCTTAATTACTGTTCCCATGACAACAGCAGAACCAGAGAGGTGCTTTTCGACATTAAAAAGAATAAAATCATTCTTGAGGAATAATATGGGCCAAGAACAATTAAGTGCTTTATCAATTATATCCATAGAAAAAACCATGATTTCACAAATTGAAAATTACAATTGAAAGCTAAAAATCGTAAAATGGATTTCATTTATAAATAAAAATAATGTAATAAACTGAGTTTCAATTGCTGAATGTTTTATTTTATTTTTTTTTATACAGCACCCCCATTATAAAATGTCACGAGCCGCCACTGGTACGGAATGTATTCTCTATAGTTTGTAAGTACAAACATTGAGCTGCGTGGAGAAAATGTAGAAAAAACCGGCGCTTGATTACGTTCTGTTTGCGGCCTTGAAATTTAAAATTGGGCTCGATTTTCGAAACAAGCGACTGTGTACAGGGTGGTTTTTTTCGTTAATATTATTCAATGGTATAGGCTAAACGGTAAGAGATACAAGAAAACTAAGATACGTGTCCCGTTCTCTTTTTTAGTGTTTAGTTTAATGGCGCAAAACGGATCTACGCTAACTAGATTGGTTTCGAAGATACAGAGTGATTCTCAAAATCTGCCGGTTTTCATTATCTCTTATGAGTCGGTTATTTATGGAGATAAAAAAAAGCTTTGGATACGAAAGTTTTATGACTTTTACGTTGAATCCAGTGGCGTTCTAAAATATAGATGTTTGATTTTTTGAGATATTATCAAAAGTAGCATTTTCTTAAATGGGACACCCTGTATCTGATAATCTCAAAAAATTGCATTTTTTCTTGAGATTGCAACAATATATAACACTTAATATTTTGCATTGTCCTAAATAGCTAAAATACTAAAAAAACATGTCTTTTAGTTGGCCATGGATTTAATCAATTCTTTATTTCATAATAGGCATAATAAAATTGCAGATAATAACAATAATGAAACATTAATAAACTAAAACAACAACTACAAAAAACAAAAAAAGATTTATAGCAACTCAACAGTAATTATTTCAAATACTTATATATAACAATTAGCATAGGTGGTTAATCACAAAAAGGTGCTCAAATTGTCTTCCATTCTGCTCGATGCATTTTTCGGCTCTGCTTATAACTGAACGAGTGGCGTTATAGATTTGAATATTTGGCACTCTTCCAATGCAATTAATAAAATTTGCTCTGAGTTCTTCTACAGTATTACTTCGGGTTTTATAGACTTCATTTTTGATAGATCCCCAAAAATAAAAGTCGAGTGGCGTCAGGTCGCGGGAACGCGGAGGCCATCTGTTTGGTCCATATGTACCAAGCCAATTTTCGCCAAAATTGACATTTAGTAAGTCCCTTACCATGTGGCTATTATGTGCTGGAGCACCGTCTTGTTGTAAATAAACATTATTTCTTGCAGCTAATGGCATGTTATCCAACTCCATTATTACACATTCTTCCAAAATTTGGATGTGTCCTTGAGCATTCAAATTTTCATTAAAAATTTTGTAGTTAAGGACTCTGTTTTGATATAGCGCCACCCATACATGGAACCCAAACCGTCCTTGTTGTATCCTGGCGACCGTCTGATGAGGATTTATGTTTGACCAATATCGATTAGAAATTCCTTCGCTAGATATAAAAGCATCGTCGGTCCATATTATATTTTGAAAAAAATTGGGATTCCGATTAATCTGCTGCGAATACCAATGGCAAAATGTTAAACGCCGCTCTTCATCTCCAGGATGTAAGTTATGAACCTTTCTTATTTTATATGGTTTATACTTATGCTTTCTTAACGTTTTTAAAACTTTAGATTTACTTGTGCCAATATCTTTCTCAATATTACGGCTAGATATCGCCGGATCAGCAGCAGCACAAGCTAATGTATTTATTTCATCTCTTTCTCTATTTGCCTTATTGTAAATCTTACTTCTTGCTTTTCCAAATGATCCATACTCACTTAAATTGTGATATAATCTTTCAAATATTTGTTGTTCTGGCTGTCGTCGTTCCGGATAACGCTCAAAATATAAGTCTAGAGCTGCGTCTTTATTTTTATTACTCTCAATGTAGCACTCAAGCATATTTAATTTTTCATAATTTTGAAAATTATTCATTTTAATCACCTTTTTTAAAAAATATAATCGGAAACGAAATAAGAATACCAATACATAATTGTTACTGAATTTTATGACATGTAAACAAACAAAAACAATTGCTTAAAACATTCAATTAATGGCCAACTAAAAAAAATTGTTTTTTTAGTATTTTAGCTATTTAGGACAATGCAAAACATTAAGTGTTATATATTGTTGCAGTCTCAAGAAAAAATGCAATTTTTTGAGATTATCAGATACAGGGTGTCCCATTTAAGAAAATGCTACTTTTGATAATATCAAAAAATCAAACATCCATATTTTTTTAAGAACGCCACTGGATTCGACGTAAAAAGTCATAAAACTTTCGTATCCAAAGCTTTTTTTTATCTCTATAAATAACCGAGTCATAAGAGATAATAAAAACCGGCAGATTTTGAGAATCACTCTGTATCTTCGAAACCAATTTAGTTAGCGTAGATCCGATTGCGCCATTAAACTAAACACTAAAAAAGAGAACGGGACACGTATCTTAGTTTTTTTGTATCTCTTACCGTTTAGCCTATACCCTATAATATTAACGAAAAAAAACCACCCTGTAACAAGTCTTACGAATCAGATTTTGTTATC
Source organism: Vesta saturnalis (assembly GCA_036346205.1). NCBI lineage: Eukaryota > Metazoa > Arthropoda > Insecta > Coleoptera > Lampyridae > Vesta > Vesta saturnalis. Next base: position 800,043 of record JARFJB010000835.1, on the reverse strand, counting down.
ACATTCTTCAGTTTTAACTGAAGTATGATAGCAAATAAATGTGAGATATTTGAAAAACGCGATAATTAGCAAAAGATGGAGACCATTTTAACCATGAATGAAAATCATGAGTTTCATCTTTCTGACCCTTTCTTTTTAAATTGTATTTAAAATCCTGTAAGTGCAGATCCTAAAACCTTTACCCTTAATTTAGTTTTGTCAGATGTAAATTGTTCGGAATTTTTCTTAGTTGTTAGGATCTCCAAAACAAGTTTTCTTCTTTTCTTCAATTAAAAATTACTTGGGTGGGAAAATAGTATTAAAAAACAAGTTTCATCAGACCAGTCTTGAAACACGAATTCAAGTTAAAAAAACGAGTGACCTGGCCATCAGTTTTTTAAAGAATGAGTGCTTTAAGATCTTATGAAACACGTATTTTATGCTATTTTTTGTAATTTGCCGTTTTTATGCCGTTTTTAAACAAACTTTTTTACTTTAATTGATTTAGGGATTTTTGTGCTGGTTCGTAATTTTGATCTAGTCCGGTTTGTTTTTTATCCAAATTCTGTCACAAAACACGAAAATGGAAGATAATCTTGCATGTACGCCCCCTGAAATACGCGAAATTGCCAAAAATACATCACATCAAAGTTTTCCACTGGATGCATACTGTTTTTGACACATTTTGTAAGAATGACAAGCATGACATAATACCGGATCAAGATTTGCCAACCTAAAAATTTTGGTAAAATGTTTCGTGAATTAATAGTTATAATGACAATTGAGATGATGACGTCGCTACGCCACTTGTTTTTTTTTTAAATTCGTGCTTCATGACTGGTCTCATGAAACTTGTTTTTTAATATACTATTTTGTAATTTGCTTCCATTTTGATTCTTTAGTAGACATATTAAGAAACGCGACGTCATCATCTTTGATGTCATTATATTCACGAACATTTTTCGAAAATTTTTGGTTGGCAAGGCTTGATCCAGAATTATGTTGTGCGTGTCACTCTTACAAAATGTGTCAAAAACAGGATGGGTCCAATGAAACACTTTGATGTGACCAAATTCGCGACTGTATTTTTGGCAATTTCACATATTTCAGGATGCGAAATACAAGATTATCTTCCATTTTCATGTTTTGACAGAATTTGGATAAAATAAAAGGCGACTAGACCAAATTTTGGCGTTAAAATTAAGACATTACCAACCGCCACAAAAACCCCTAAATGAACTAAAGTAAAAATTTTTGTTTAAAAACGGCAAAAAGGGCAAATTTTTAAACTTGAATTCGCCTTATTCATATACTATTTGAGACTTAGTAAGCAAAGTTGAAAACAGCATTGGTTGAAACTGATATTATTATCGTTTATAATTAAAATTTTAAAAATTATTTTGTTTTCTAAAATTCTCATGGAAAAGTAACACTTTTATAATCTAAATATTTCTTGGTACAATTTTTATTAATAATTAATTAAGCCTGAATGTTAATTAAACCAATTTATTTAATTTTTTTAATCACTCATTTACGCAATGACCCAGAACGTAAATTGGTTTAAATATTTGCCATCGTTAGTCTTATTATAACTTATAAAGCTGTAATACAAATCACTTATAAGTAATAGTCACAAACAGAATAAAATAGGCACTACATTTAAAATTTTATAGTAACAAAAAATTTCGAAAGTAAAGTGATTATGTAAATTAAAGGCCAAAGGTCGCAGAAAAAATAGTTTTTGAGATTCTAAATATGAGCAACACTCCTAAAAAAGGAAAATTTACATTTGGAAGACTAATGTAAAATGCGAATGATCCATACTAGCAAGGTAATAAATACTATTGCAGGCAAAAGGTCAAAAAAACTACATAATCTGGTTGTCTTCATCTGTTGCTATTGTGAGAACTGAAAATTAGCCAGTCGTTCCAATATTTCACATTTATTATAGGTTTCGGAAATCGAACCTAAAGTAAGATTTCGAGAACAAGCAGATTGTAATAAAACGTCCGACTTCTTGCCTTTACGATCAGAGAAATGCAAACTAGAAGATGTAAAATAGAATCATAAAGTAACAAGATGCATTGCTAGATTGTTTTGATGCACCGCGTGTGTGTGTGTAGTATTTTGATAACGTATGTAACGTGTTTTAAATGTAGCTGAAGTGAGTTTGCATAAAAAAAATTTTTTTTTAGTATGCGTAACGTAAGTTGGTGTAATTGATACGCCGCTGGAATTTAGTAAGGCATTGGTAATCGTGTGAAGGAATATTTCAATCCTGTAGAAAGATTTTCGTGTTGAAAGCGTTAAATTTGGTTGAGAAATAATGTTTTGAGTAAATTTTTATTGATACGGCACTGGTAAAACCACTAGTCTTTTACTACTGTGTATGAAGGAATTTCAACTAAAGAAATGGTTGTAGACGTATGACTGAATGAGCTTATGATATATTGATGTTTTATTAACGTGCAATAAGGAATATGGATGCATATTTTTGTTTGTAGAAATTTGGTAATATGGTGCAATAACGGTAAATCGATGCATATTGAAGAATGAAGTTGATAGAATGTGAGGGAGTTCGTTAGAATGTGCGGAAATAAGATTCGCCTACATGTGAGATTTGCATAGAAAGTTGAGGATAATCTGGTTAATCTACAGTGTGAATGTAATTGCAATTGATGATTTCTTCGGAAAATTTTCAAAGTAATTTACAAAGTAATTCAAGCTGGTTACGTTTATTTCGCATCGTTAGCGTCTTCTTCCACGTTGGAACCTTCAACGCGGCAAAGAAACGCGTGAAATACCCAATTGTGATAGGTGAGTTTTGATCTTAGCGCGAATTATTGTGACGTATTGGCAATATGGCGAGCAGAAGGTATATAAGCGAGTACCCAAATTTGAGGGGTGAGTTGTTGGTGGGTTAAATGATTAAAGGTTTTGATTACGGGTTGCGCGCGTGATAACCATCAGAATGATTAGTGTTGGAGTTTGTTTGTGAAAATTATAGTTGGGCAGAGTAAGTATAGCCACTGCATTAACCCATACGGGGATTAATCGTATAGACATTCACAAATATTTAATTTAATATACATTGTGAGTTGAATGAAAACGTTAGTGATTTTCGTCAAGAAATAGAAAGTGCTTAGGCAGATCAAAAGTTAACACAGCAAATATTTCGTTATTAGTGTTCAATTATGGGACGCGTGACCTAATATTATTATAAAGAGAAGTGGAGGTAACCATTTAAGTGACCATTTTTCCATTGTGGTAAAGGTTTGGAAGGGCAAACAACACAGTATAGGGTAATGTAACGTTAGGCTAAAGAGGCGCTATACCAGGTACGCGAGTGAAGAAACCATAGACACTGCGTTAGTGAGTACTACAGCCGAGTGTGTAGGGTGAAATGTTTTGTGATAGTGCATGTAAGAATTAAAAAAAAAAGGATTACCGAAGCAGACCACATGGACTACAACTACCGCACCGAAAAAGGATTAATTAATGTAATAGATTTTATTGAACCAAGACAAGTACGATTATCTTTTAAGTACATTTTTATTGTTGTTGTTGCATTAATTACGGTTCATTCAAAGAAAAAAAGGTAATCGAACTTTAGTTATTTTGTTGTTTTTAGTGTTAGGAATTTGGTAATTTTAGTCTTAACGTATTTATGTTAAATTTATTTTGTCGTTTATTTGTGTCAACTGTGTCCCTAACTGGTAACACCTTCTGATAAGCGAAATTAGTCTTTGCATATTCTCGAATTTAAGGATCGAGTACTTATTATCTTTTTTTATTCATCATAAATTACAGTTTTGATGTATTAAAGTTTAAACCTATTAATGAATGTCTAGATACGATCTTAAAGATAAAGTATTAATAAAATATAAAGATATTGTTGATGATACAAGCACAAACCGCTCTATGTATGAATTATTCAGCAATCAACGAACCTTTTGTTGAGATAACAATTCGTTATTAAACCGATTTCGTTCATTTTGTTCAGAATTTTCTAAATTGGGAATATTTATTTAATTCAAAGTTTTATAACAGTTAGAAATATAAATTTACAGGTATAGGAGGGATACTTAGAAAGCATTCAAGTTGACGTTTTACGATTTGGGAATTTTTATTTGTACAGGGTGTGTTTAATAAGTTTACGAGGACCCGTGTATTTCAAAATTTAATTAAGCTTTTGGATCAATTTATTTTGAAATGTGATTGCCTAAGACTATTTATTTTAGCAAAATTAAAGATTGTGGTGGCGCTTAGAGACAATTTTTCCCTAACGGAGCTTTGTGAATTGTAGATTAATGGTAAGTGTAAGGTGTTTGAAACTAATTTTCAATCATTTTACTCCTTATATCGACCACGCCCATTTTCACTGTAGCTGGATTGGCAACCCCCTTATTTCGGAAAGCATACGTGACGCCTAGTGCGGTTTGGACGTGTAGCGCATGCTCACATACGTAAGCAAATGGTTTAGAACTTTTTACATGATATATGTTTGATTTTTGTATTCTAAAGTATCCACAATACACACACACGCACGCACGCACGCACACACACATACATACACACACTGCAACGGAAAATATGTAAAACAAGTTCCAAACGGATTGACTTGGTGCAGTAGTCAATCTTGACTACCGTACCAGGTGCAAAGATAGTCGAGTAGCAACCACTACGACAAGAAGACAAAAGAAAAAGAAACCTGGTCTCATAGCATGACTTTGTACTAAAAGAACCATCTGAGAATTAATATGGGTTAAGACGTTCACTCAGGTATGGAACACATCCTATGACTAATGCGTCGTAGTTTTAATAAATGAGGTGCTTCGTCAAATTATTCGTCAAATAAAAAAGACCAAATATTTCCTCTAAATACAGCACTCCCAACATTTCCCACCAAGTTATATGATTATACATTATAAGTAAAGCACCTAAACTACCTATTTTTGGTACACTTCAAGTCTATTGCCCTAAAGTTCCAGGATTATTTTAATTCCTGATATAAGAAATACAATTTGTACAAACATCCGTCAATTACGACTATCGGTCCAAAATTAGCGAATCATATTTCTTAACTCGAGGATTAAAGCGATCCTGACTTAACCCACTTTTTACAATTGAACTATAAGTTTATCGTAAAATATCAAGCAATTGCACACTTTGTCCAAATTCAACGCATCAAATACGTAACATCAACACGTACACCAATCACCAAAAACGTCCATTTTTGGTGGTTTGTTCTGAATTATTCGTTTGATTACATTATGAAAATATGAAGTATGAAATACCTTTGTAGTCGAAATTAGCAGTATAATCTTGTTGAGATACATATCAGCTTGACATTGCCCAAAAATGAATTATTTTTGTCTAGCATTATATGCTAATCACAACTGCACTTTATTAAGTAGAAGTATATGCAGGACTCTACTTCTAAGCTACCTTGGGATTCTTGTATTCATGCGTTGCCACAAATATTTCAAGGCGCGCGCGTGTGTGTGTGTTGTGTGTGTGTGTGTGTGTGTGTGTGTGTTTGTGTCGCGTGTGTGTGTGTGTTTGTGTGTGTTTGTGTGTGTTTGTGTGTGTGTTGTGTGTGTGTGTGTGTGTGTGTGTGTGTGTGTGTGTGTGTGTGTGTGTGTGTGTGTGTGTGTGTGAGTGTGTGTGTGTGAGTGTGAGTGTGCGTGTGCGTGTGTGTGTGTGTGTGTTTGTGTGTGCTTTTGTGTGTGTGTGCGTGCGTGCGTGGATACGTGCGTGTATACGTGCGTGAGTGCGTGCCTGCGTGCGTGCGTACGTGCGTGCGTGCGTGCGTGTCTGTGTACTTTGTATAGTGGTCACCCCAATAGCAGTGCTTGTTCAATTATAAAGTTTCACCCACTGTAAAATAAAGGCAATTAAACGTATTTGTGGTTCTGTTAGAGAAGTATCAAGTAAATAATCAGTTTTTCCATGCACGTAAATGTCCATTCATGGAAGACATGAAAAAAGTCATTTTGTGCAATAAGTTAAGGAGTATTGAAACTTGAAGGAGAGTATAGTGTATGACCTTCAGTATATCCCTAAGTTTAGTAAAGATGGTGTCCAAAATCAGTTTTTGGCATATTACGTGTTCATCTTAAAAGTTGGATAAAGTAAAATTTGGTATGGAATTGCATCTACACATTTTTTGCCATAGTTTCCGAATAAAAGAGGTAAGCAGTTGGCTCGATTATAGGACCAAACATAGTTTTATGCAACAGAGCAATAAAACCGATTCTATCAACTCGTATCGACACCGCGCTACGTTCCTGCTTCACTATGTTCACTACAATTTTATTCGTCTTTAATCTCGTCCAGCATCCTCCCCAACAAATTCGGTGTTGAATTTGAAGCGAAAATTAGATGAGGAGTACTGAACCCACTTGCAGTAGTCATATGACTCAGCATATTTTACAGTGCAGTCGCATTATGACTTGGTGGTACACTAGCAAAAATTACTGTCTGAGAGAGTATCTTCTGGGTAATGGTAATGCAAGATTAAATTTGTCTGGGATACAGACTTGATAAGGTGTTTATAGGAAAGAGAATCCAACGTGTAGTTGTTCTGCCACGTAGTGTGCATAAGTACGATTTACCAGAGACAGCGAATGAACTTAAAATTTTCCTTAATTGAAAATGAGCATTAGTGTCGCTGCCACACATTGTAAGCTTTTCCCTACCACTTTGTTATATTTGAGCCACCGCATCGAATCAAAAATGTTTGTACCGTTGCGGTCACCGGTTCTAACAAAAAATTGGTATTATCTATTGTCTTTGAACACAACAACATATTTATATCTAAACCAACAATAAAAACAAGTGCAAATTGCTATACTTTAGTAGTAAATAAGGCTTTGAACAAGCGTGCGGATGTCGTAAAAAGAGCTTAAAGCGCTCGGTGATGTATTACTAATGTAATGAAAAAGCACGTAAAAATATTCCCAATTTGCCAGCGAGGCTAACCTGAAGGGGTTTGGAAGGAGTCACGTGGTGCAAAAAGACAAAGGCTCGGATTTAAGGTTTAAATTTTAAAAGGTGGCGATAACAAGCTAATAGGGTAGACGTTTATGATTTAGCTGATGATGCAAATTTTGAGTGTGGATTAGGCTAGGTCTGTTCATTTCCGGAGAATTTGGCAATTGTCTGGCATAAAAAATCATTCTACCATTTGAGTCTATTACTTATTCGGAAAGTATTAATCTGGTGAAAAAATTTAGGTATAGATACCATTTTTCTGTCTCGAACTTTCACACAGAACTATTTTAGCTAAAATATACAGGAACAGACCTATATGCCAAACACTGATTTTGGGCGTCATTTTTGCAAGGCGGTTGCATAAGGTAGGAAACTAAGGTTTCATTTTAGGACCAGTAAGTCTAAAAAAAAAACGGAGAAAAGAGCACCAAGTGAACGTATTTAATTCTTTCTCCAAGAGGAAGGAGCGAGCTGCCTTAGATTTTAAAGCTTTTTTAGCCACATTGATGGGTTTCGAGATACACATGTTAGTTATGCGTGGTACAATTAAGCAAGGGTGTGTCAGGCTAAGATCGAAAAGAACAAAAATAGAGTTCTGAAGGGAAAGTTATAGATTGTAACGGAGATCGAGCTTAATACCTCTTTTCACAACGTGTTACCTTTCACATACTAGCTCGATAAGAATCTGAGTGACGTGTTACTCTGTGTACGTGGATGTGCCAAATTACCCCAATTACGTTTCTGGTAAACTAGAGGGCATTGATGAAATATTCTTAAAATATTAGGTAGCTCTAAACTTCAGTTAAAGACCGCTGTTATACATTCTACTGTATGTTGCAAACCCTGAGCGTGGGAAGGTTGGTTTGTGCGAGAGAACGACAATGCACTGCAATAAGTGAACGTTTTGAAACAATTTGGTACCAATTTGCCTCAAAATACATGGTCTTTTAATAACAAGTAAAATTGAACTTCTTTTTACCATTTGTGTATTACTAACTTTTAAATACTAGACTACCAAACTATGTAATATGGAGGGTACTAGGCAAGACACACCTAATTAAGCAAAAGCATATCCTATTAATACTCAATCAAAGGTTGGGTGAGGATGATGACATTAGTACGGCATCATCGAATTTAACGCCGTCACAACAAAAAGCAGGACGTAAATGCTGTTAATGTTAAATTTCAATAATGGCTCAGAGTGAAATGATTTAGATTGCAGTAGTCAGTGGATGCACTCACCCAACCTTGTTGGGATCGGAATTGTTTCGTGAGAGTCATGTCTGGGGAAAGCTTCCTTTTTTGCTTTTCCCAATTTGCTTAGCTGTCACCCGCAGAATTGCACGACCCTGGCTGCTGTTGCCGTTACACGACCACGTTGATGACCGTGATTGGCTTTGATTGATAACTAATGGAAACCAATGAACTCAATCTGATGCTAAACAACCTAGTTGTAATTCATTCTGTGACCTCCACCCAACTAGATTAAAAGAATGTATAGTTAGGGAAATCGAACGCCATTGGGAACATTCTCAAAAGATATCTTAGAAATTGTTGCTTTGTTAAAGGAAACATTGCGAGTCATTTCAATCGAAACGTTAGTTTTTGTAAGAATGGTGTAAATTGTGCGACGAGAGTTATGACATGTTGCGAGCTGAACGTATGGAAAAGAGACGTTTATTTCAAACACATCATTCACGCAGACACCAATACACATTATGCACGGTGAAAGACAACAAGAATTAGAATGAATGCTGTTTTATTATTGGTTATACGACTTCACCTTACAATAAATCGACGTGGAAGAAGAGAAAAACGGTAAGAATAAAACTTATGAGATAAACGAGTGACAAAGAGATATATGGTAAAACTGAAATGGCGAGATACAAACGATGCCGTATGGTGGCGGAAAATCGGTTTTTCACAATGACCATGCCAGTAAAGTAGAGCTAATGTGTGCTAAAACCAAGCGCGTTAATATGAGAAATGTGAATTAAGTGAAAAAACTGCGTAAAAAAAGGGGAGTGTGAATTTTTTAATTTGCTTTAAAAACAAACATTTTGTAAAGCATAACTAAACTAAACTAACGTTCAAGGTTATTGAAAATATTTTGCGTCAAATATGAAATAAGACCATGTTCATATATAACTATTATGAATTTATACTTTAAATTTATCTAAGCAAAACCCTCAAAGGATCTTCAGAGTTACCCAAAATTGGAGGGATGATCTTACCTCAAAAAAAGTATTTAAACTGATAATTAGTGTTGGATTGTGTGAGAACCTATTTGTTGTAGGAGAACATCCAAAATTCGTAGGCCAATATTCTGCCTCGAAAATCCCAATTTGGCAAACTTCTTCAAAAATCAACGCAGGAAAATAAAAAATACAGTTAAATCCCATCCAAGGGGCAATCAAATATTCTCAAAATTGGTAAGATAATTTCTCTCTCTCTCTCTCTCTCTTGTCTGAAAATATTAATCTGATCAAAGTTCTTCAATTCACTTGGTATATTTGTTCAAAAATGCACCAAAACATGAGGGCAGGTTTGAATGGGACTCGATAGACTTTTGGATTACACTCAAAATTGGAGGAATAATTTATTGTCCCAAAAGATTAATGTTGGTTAAATGTAAACTCAATCGATCAATTTGTCCGAAAATATAGCAAACAAAAGATAGGGGTGGTTTATTTAGAAGTCACTGTTGGGGTGGACCAATGTTTAGCGAAACTGTGTTGAGGTTTGACCTTGCAATAAATGGGCGTACAGGAAGAGAAAAACGGTAAGAATAAAGTGTCAAGTATATACTTTACAAGACTAATGAGTGAGCTAAAACTGTGAGGGTGGAATCAAAATGTCTAGATACACACTATGCCAAATGGTGACAAATGATAGGTGTGTCATAATAAGTCTACCAGTAAAATAGATGTAATGGGTATAGATGTATGCTTAAGCGCGTTAACACAAGAGATGACTTCATTAAGTAAAAGAACTGTGCAGGGAAATCAGATTTTTTTAATTTGCTTGTTTAAACGCTGTCGTTAAAAACAAAAACTTTGAAGTCTAACTAGACAAATAAATTTCTAAAGTTCAAAGATATGGAAAGTATCCTGCGCCAAATAGGAGATGAGATTCATGTATAAATATTATGAATCTGTATGCTAAAAAGGAGAACCCTCATAGAGTCTTAGTTATCCAAAATTGCAGGGGTCATCTTGTCCCAAAAACTCATTTATCCCATTTGGTCGTATATAAAAAACTAGATATTCGGTTGGCATGTATGGTAACCTCTCTTTGGTATTGTCGGAGTACCCCCAAATTTGGTAGAACAATTTTGTGTCCCAAAAATATTAATCACGACCAAAGTTGGTCTACTTGTTCGAAAATAGATGCAACAAAAAATGGCCAAGGGGCAATCAAATGTTCCCAAAATTAATAAGATGATTTCTCGTTTCAAAATATTCATCCTGATTGTATTTGTTCGAAAATAAGTGCAAAGCAACGACACAATGAGGGTAGGTTTAAATGGCACTCGTTTGAGTTTTTGGAGTACTCTCAAAAATTGGAGGGGTATTTTATTGCCCTAAAACATTAATTTCGGCTAAATGTTAATTTAATTGGTCAATTTGTTCCAAAATGTAGCAAAAAAAAAGAGAGTTGGTTTATATAGGAGCTATTGCAAGACGTGGACGAATATTTAGCAAAACTACTGTCTTACTGAACTGTGAACTGTTTGAGACTTAACCTTGCGATAAATGGGCGTGCAAGAAGAGAAAAACGGTAAGAATAAAGTGAAAGTATAACATTCAGAAGATGAATTAGGTGACAAAGCGTATATTGTAGAACTGGAATGGTATGCCTGCAAAATAGTTGTAATGGGTACCAGATGTCTTAGAAACATCGATGCAGAGCACGTTAACATAATAAATGAATGAATTGTGTAAGGAAACAGGCGTGTGACTTCTTCAGTTTATTTTTTAAACACCGCTGTTAAAGACAAAAATTTTGAAGCGTAACTAGAAACTTAAATTTTTAAAGTTCAAGATTATTGAAAACATCATGCATCACGTACGGAATGAGGCCATTTTCATATATTAATATTATGAATCTATGTTCTAAAAAGAAGAACTCTCGTCGGGCCTTCAGAGTTATCCAAATTTAGAGGGATGAGGTGCTATCGTGGTACCCCCAAAATTGGTAGAACAATGTTTTGTCCCAAATTACTAATCATGACCAAATTTGGTGTACTTCAAAAATAAATGCAGAAAAATTAAAAAATCGTACACTCCCAAAGGGGCAATAAAATATTCTAAGATATTAACCTGATTGTATTTCTTTAAGAATAATTTTAAAAGAACGAAAAAATGAGTGTAGGTTTGAATTGGACTCCCCCTGGGTTTTTGGAGCACACTCAAAATTAGAGGGATATTTTATTGTCCCAAAATATTAATTGGTCAATTTGTTCGATAATATAGCAAAAAAAGAAATGAGAGAGTTGACATATGAAGAAGCCACTGCTAGAGGTGGACGAATAACACGTTACCTTGCTGAACTGTAAACTGTGTTCAGACTTTACTTTGCAATAAATGGGCGTGCAAAAAGAGAAAAGCGGTGGGAATGAAGTGAAATTGTAAGACTCATAAGATGAAAGACTAAGAAAAGGATATATTCTAAAATTGGAAGAGTTGAAGCGAAACGGCTAGCTGCCAAATGGTCACAAAAGGCATGCCAGCAAATAGATGTAATGAATGAATTAAGTGAAAGAATTTTGAAGCCTACCTAGAAACTTAAATGTTTAAAGTACAAGATTATTGAAAGTAACCTGCGCCTTATACGAAATGAGACCATTTCCATACATAAGTATTATGAGTCTATACCTACGCTAAAAAGAAATTTATATAAGAACCCTCAGGAGAGCTTCAGATTCATCAAAAATTGGTGGGATGATCTTGTGTCAAAGACTCATTTACCTAAATTACTGGTATATAACTGTAAAATATCTGGTGTGAAGCAACGCACGATCTTTTAACCTACAACGTGGAAATTAAAAGAAATGAAATAATTTTAATTATAATTTTTTAAGGATAACTATGCAACCTCTTTTTTATACGTTCATAACGTAAACAGGCAACATTGTAAAAACAAAAACAAGAATCTATGTCAGAATGACGCTTAAAACTTCATATCAGATAAAGATTAACAGACATAAAATATCAATAATACAGTTTAACCATTTTCATTCATATTTAATTAATTTTTAGACTTACTTTGGGTTATATTAAGAAACATAAACAAAAGTTATGTAAAATCAAATTGTCTTTAAAAAATATGTTTACACTTTTTCTTATAAAACTAATCGTTATTCAGATATTGAAAAAATTTTAACTAAAACTTAAATTCACCTTAGGAATTTTTTGCCGCTAAATTACGCGTCGTATCAAAAAATTGCATGGACCATAATTCATCGATATGTTTAAGGTCTATATCTACGTATTTTTATATCTTTGAAATATGCAACTGTTTTAGAAATATTTGGTGAAAACCAAAAACTGCCCCTAATAAACCCCTCTCTCCGCCGCTGGATTCCTCCCAGAACATAATCAGCTACAGGAGAAATGAAATGAGGCATAAATACAAAATTTCAAGTACGTACGTATTATGGTTCTGAAGTTATCGTGGATACTAAAACTACATGCACACACCCACCAACGCACGCACGCGAGTACACACACAGAGAGAGAGAGAGAGAGAGAGAGAGAGAGAGAGAGAGAGAGAGACAGACAGACAGACAGACAGACACACACACACACACACACACACATCCACATGCACACACACACACACACACACACACACACACACACACACACACACACACACACACACACACACACACACACACATACACAAACACAGGCAGACAGACAGCTATCATGGCCAAACGTAAAATGAGCTAAGAAATCGATTTACCGGTAGTGAAAAAAGTCAATTGCATAACCTTATAACCTTGTATATGTATATGTAGGTTGGCAGGTAAAAAAAAAACAAAATATACGGTTGGTTTGTATGGGAACCCCTTTATGATGTTGTTGGAGCACCTCCCAACTTGGTAAGACAATTTTCTGCCCCAAAAATATTCATCAAATTGGTTCGAAAAGAAATGCGGAAAAAAATAGTGTTGGTTGGTTGATATTAGGTCCATCCCAAGGTGTAATAAAATATTTCCAAAATTATTCAAGTAATTCTATTTTATTGGAAAATAAATGCAAAACAACCAAAAGATGAGGCTAGGTTTGTCGGAGGACCCCTCCCCGGGATTTTAGGATAACACTCAAAATTGTACGGATAATTTAATGTTGGCTAAATATTAATTTAATTGGATAATTTATTCGAAAATATAGCAAAAAATGAGAGTGGGTTTATGGTAAAAAAACTAAATATACGGCTGGTTTGTATGGGAATCCCTTTATGATGTTGTTGGACCACCTGCCAACTTGGTAAGACAATTTTCTGCTCCAAAAATATTCATCAAATTGGTTCGAAAAGAAATGCGGAAAAAAAGTGTTGGTTGGTTGATATTAGGTCCATCCCAAGGTGTAATAAAATATTTCCAAAATTATTCAAGTAATTCTATTTTATTGGAAAATAAATGCAAAACAACCAAAAGATGAGGCTAGGTTTGTCTGAGGACACCTCCTCGGGATTTTAGGATATCACTCAAAATTGTACGGATAATTTAATGTTGACTAAATATTAATTTAATTGGTTAATTTATTCGAAAATATAGCAAAAATGGGAGTGGGTTTATGGTAAAAAAAACAAAATATACGGTTGGTTTGTATGGGAACCCCTTTATGATGTTGTTGGAGCGCCTCCCAACTTGGTAAGACAATTTTCTGCCCCAAAAATATTCATCAAATTGGTTCGAAAAGAAATGTGGAAAAAAATAGTGTTGGTTGGTTGTTATTAGGTCCATCCCAAGGTGTAATAAAATATTTCCAAAATTATTCAAGTAATTTTATTTTATTGGAAAATAAATGCAAAACAACCATTGAGGCTAGGTTTGTCTGGGAACCCCTCCCTGGGATTTTAGAATAACACTCAAAATTGTACGGATAATTTAATGTTGGCTAAATGTTAATTTAATTGGTTAATTTATTCGAAAATATAGCAAAAAATGAGAGTGGGTTTATACATACAAGCCATTGCCGGAAGTGGTTGAATTTTTCAGCAAAACCAGATTCTTTCTCTTGCTGAACTAGAAACACTATAAAAACTGTTCGTGCCATTATGCATACGGCCCGAGAGATGAATACCAAAAAAATGTTATAATGTTCTTTTGCAATTGGGGGTCTTAAAACATGAAAAATTTGAAATTCAAGAATTTCTTGTCTTCGCAGTGCCATTTTTTATATTGGATGTAATTATGAACTTGGTATTCATTTCGGTGCCCTTTAGAATAATATAAATATCCGGCGTTTTAATTTTAATTACCGTTTCTTCTTTGCCCCCAATTTGACATTTATGATTTACTGAGTGAAATAACTTTTTTTTTGAAGTTGGTTACATTTGCTCATACCCATAATAACCACATAAAGGTACTAATAAGTATTACAAGTAACAATAACAATGTTACACGGTAGTTTCCTAAATTTGGATCCGTGCAATAAAAAAACTTGTTTTCTAATACAGTGCATGATTCTCTCATTCGATTCTTCAACCTTGAAACGCGGAAGCGCCATATTTAGGTAACATATTTTTAGCTGCTTTCACTGTACGAAAAAATTATATCAATCTTCGTTAATAATACACTTAATATTTTCCCATACCAGTGCAACAACCACTACAATTAAATTACCCATACAGTAACTTCTTGTTTTCTGAAGTGGTAGTTCGATAAAACATTGTCAGGTTTTAAACCGACATTAAAGAACGCTATTTTAACCTGCTTTCCTTTACCTTAATAAGTGTGTTGTATTTGTTATTTCCATGCTTTAGTAATTGTAATTATTAAAGATCATAATGATATTGTGCTTTGACGATTATTGCTTTACTTTTTATTTTTAATAATAAAGGAGTTTCTCATTTTTCTTACCCACCTTATTTTACTGTCGGTGCTAACAGATGGCAGCTTTTAATTCTTACAACAATCAATTATGTACATTTCATGAATTATTGATTAATCAACCCAATTAAACCATTCAATGATTCAAAACGACGAATAAATTGCTTAATTCAATGTACCAATAATTTTACTGCTAGAATATTCAATTGTAATACTGTAACATGTATTACCACTTTTGCGAGTGGTACCAGTTTTAAACCATTACCTTTAAAATTGGAATAGAACTTTCACTATTTATCTATACTAGTTTATAAGTATGATATAATAAACTGTAACAAACTATACCTACTTTTAAGGTATTTTACATTATGGTACCTATAACTAATTATTTACAAACTATTGTTGCGTCGTCGGTTAATACGTCATGTCTGGGTAAAAGGATAGTTAAGGAGGTGAAGGTAAAGAAAAAGGAACGGAAAGTTGAAAATTAATTTATTAGTTTATTTTTATTATTATTATTAAATGAAATAATATGAAAATTAGTGTCGTCATCGCAGTACTTGCATGTTTAAATTAGTGCTTGATACACAGACATGACTAACACCGAAATAATTACAGTCAAGCACTAACATTACACCATTACCTTGTTAATTAGTGTTAAGTTCCAAATATAGAACCTCTGATAAGTTTAAGTGAGAGAAAAAGCATTAGTATAGTACAGAATATGAAATTAAGAGTAATTACATACAGTGCACAAAGCAATAAAAAAGTTAAGTAGAATAATCATGGATACTAAAGGACAATGGATACCTGGGATGACGTTCCAATGATCTTTGAAGACGTAGAAGTGGCGGAAACGCCGAATCCAAGATTTTCAGTTCCGGCGACCATCCTGTATACGGTGCCTACAGTGCGTGCTGCTCGATCTGCTGTGTTCTAAACACTTTATTATATAACCAAAAAAGAATAAGTGTATGTTTTATTATGAAATTAAAGAAATTATTAGGTGTACAAATAATTTTCCGCCGTTTTTTTAATCAAAAATTGGATATTTATTGTAAAAGAACCGAACCTACTGTTTTATTCGAACTTGTCGCTACTTTTTTTCATCTTTTTGGCAGCATACGGATACCACGTCGAAAGAATGCTTCACCTTTTGAAGCTATCCACGAAGTGACCCACTTTTTGGTATTCTGACATGCAGCTCAGACAGGTCATGCGCCGTCGATCGAAACAAGTGCAAATCCAAAGGAGCAATGTCTGGTGAATATACGGGTAGGGAAACACTTCCCAACTGAGTGTTTCGAAATAGGTTTTGAACGGCGGTGCAAGTGCAACATGTGGACAAGCATTATCATGCATGAGTATAATTTTGTTGTGTCTGGAGTAGTATTCGGCGTGCTTTTTCTTGAGTGCTCGGTAGACACCCCAGTAATGGTTTCGTTCGGTTTGAGCATAATATGACACCAAGCTGATCCTATCAAATACACAAGAGTTTTTTTCCATGAATATTTGTTGAAGCTTGGCCAGGTGGTCTCTATGATTTTGTTCCTTTTTGAATTATCATATGGATCCACTTTTCATCACTAGTGCGGTGCCGAAAACTCTTTCGTTTATGCCTGACAAACAGTATATTACATGTCAAAAATCGGCGTTCAACGTTTCTTGGCGTCAGTTCGTATGGAACCATATTTCCTTGTTTTTGAATCATTCCTAATGATTTCAAACAATATGGGAAATTGCTTGTTGAGTCACTCTTAGTGTAAGTGCAAGTTGTACTTGCGTTTAGCACAAATCTTGATCAAGTAACATTTGTAATTCTGCGTCCTCGTACACTTTCCGCATTCTGCTACGTTCTCTATCTTCGGTGTCAAATTCACCGTTCTTAAACTTTTGATACCACCCATGACAACTTCTCTCACTTAAGGCAGTCTCACCATGTGATTCCACAAGCAACCGATACGCCTCAGCTGCAGGTTTCTTCAAATTGAAGAAGTAAATAAAAAGTTCCCGCAAATGACGATTATTCGGTTCAAAATTCGACATTTTCGCACACAGAAGACTATATCATACTGATAAACAATCACTAATAGTTTAAGGTTATGTTGTTGACATACGTCTAACGTTATGATAATGACGTTTTGCATCTGACCATTTTAACCATAACTTCCTGGTGGCACCAATTTTTGTCAAACGACGGAAGCATATTTATACACTTATGTAATAATTTTTTTAACATGTGAATTAAAACGATTGTCGTTTTAGATGTAAACTGCATGTTAACAATTACATGCAATTATGAGCGTACTTTTTCCACTCTCATACAACCATTTGACAAAATAATAAACCCAATTATTTGTACTTGTGAGTAATTTGATTTTAAAGTCAATGAAAGTACGTCGCACATTTGAATTAATTCAGCTTACTCGTACAATAGCAAATACAAAGCATGATCATGACTGACTTATTTTTCTGACTTTACCTTAAAGTCCATAGGACGAAAATGAATAACCAAATATTGCCTTTTACATCATAGTGACAGTTGTGATCTATACATCTCCACCTGATTATCATTAAATATTATTAATAATATTATTGCCGCCGTGCAAATAACAAAAGGTAGATACATCTTAGGTATACACCCATACGAATTTTAAATGTAAGAGTAACTATATATATATATATATATATATATATATATATATATATATATATACTGGGTGACATAGAAAAAAGTGCCATGCATAGTGCTACGCGATAGAGGACACTAAAATAAGAAAAAAAGTTCCTATGGAGATATTGGGTGTTGAAGTTTAATTATTTTTTTGTTTTTTTTTAAATATCTTTTTACAGTGATGCAATAAGCGGACGAAATTTTGTATACAGGGGCTTTTTACCACGCAGAATTCAAATATGACTTTAGTTCTTTTATTACTGATAGAGGGCGCCCCATACAGGTTTCCATCTCGTTTGAATCGGTCCTAACTTTTTTGCCTTACACTGTATGTCATTTTCGACTGGAAAAATTTATTTTCCCATCTTTTCTGCTTCAGAAAATTATTGAATTGAATTGAATTATTGAAGTCGCTAGGACCAACCGTTTACCAGAAAAATGCATCCGATGCATGCAAATTATCCAAAAGCGCCAAAGTAACTTATTTGTGAAAACAATGACATAACACTTCAACAATTAAATTTTAATAGCAACAATGAAGGGCAGTGATTAAAAAAAAACAATAAATTTTTAGAAGGTGTTCAAATGGTTGTCCTTGTACTTGAATACCCAATATGGGTTTTCTATTAATGTGTGGGCAGGTATAATTGACAATTACTTAATTGGCACATTTCAATTGCCCAATCGATTGACAGGTGAACTGTATCGAAATTTCTTGGAGAATGAACTAAATACGTTAATAAGGCAAAAAAGTTAAGACAACAAGATGGAAACCTGTATGTGGCGCCCTCTATCAGTAATAAAAGAATTTAGGTCATATTTGAATTCTGTGTGATAAAAAGCCCATGTATACAAAATTTCGTTCGCTTATTACATCATTGTAAAAAGATATTAAAAAAAAGGACAAAAAAATAATTAAACTTCAACACCCTATATCTTTTAAACGAAGGTGTTGCGGACCTAAGTTCATAGGAACTTTTTTCTTATTTTAGTGTCCTCTATCGCGTGGCACTATGCATGGCACTTTTTTCTGTCACCCTGTATATATATATATATATATATATATATATATATATATATATATATATATATATATATATATATATATATATATATATATATATATATATATATATATATATATATATATATTACTTTGGTTAAGCTTCAATGGATTACGACATTTTTTTACAGCCAAGTTATGAGGTGTTTTAACAAACATATCGGGATGTGGTTACGTTTTTTATCAAGACAGTGTGCCATTTGGTGCAATTAATTTTATCGCATCAGTAATTTATTTTCTACAGGATATCAAAATTGAGTAGTAGTATGTAGTGGTTACCAAAAACTGAGATGTAAAGAATTTGATGGGAGTGCCCTACTAGTATACGGACCCTATAAAGAGAAAACAAATTCACTGATGTAACAAGCGGTTTATACTAAAATTTCACACCTAGAGTCACTAAATCGCAGAGTACTAGAGCAGTTATAGAACTATTATTACTATTTTACATTTCAATTTTTAATTGGTTTATTTGGAAATTTGATTTTCGTAGGGAAGCGGCACGGTATGAATTCGAAATTCAAAACAACGCCTTATTAAAGGATACTTTCAAATTTAAATATTTAAAAAACCGTTTGAGTAATGGTGAAATTGAACTATAACAGGTTTCTTGGGTATAAAATTATCTGCAGAAGACTTTCTGACTTTGTCTTAAAAAGGATAATTTTATTATTTTTGTGTATTGAACTATGTACTTAGCTATTATAATTAAAATTTAAGAGCGTTAATGTTTTTTTACAATATAATGCCACAATTTCTTTTATACATTTATTTATTTCTCTACGCGTTTCAATACAACATGTATCATTATCAAGAGAAAATATATAAGTAAAATAACAAACAAGTAATTATGGAAAAAAATCATTAAGGTAAAATATCCAACTTGATGTAAATTATAATCCTATATTTAAAATAGCTGTTTAAAGGTTAGTCTATAAGATGAACCTGTTCGTTCATTAAAGGTACTTTTTGTTTAAGTGTGTTAATTTCAAATGTTTCCCAAATATCTAATTTGTTCTTTTTATTACAAAAATCTAAAAATGTAATGTGAAGTCGTAAGGTGATTATTTACTATTAAATGTTTGGCATAATTTGATTTGTCTGAGTGTTTATATTTGTAACATCTAATGTGTTCTTTGTATCTAATATCAAAGTTTCTATGTGTTTGTCCCATATATACAGAATTACAAAATGTGCAGTTCAATTTATAAATAATCGACTTCAAAATGTGGTTAGGTGAATAAATGTGGTTAGGTGAATATTTGGCATTAAATAAACATTTAAGAAGATTGGTATTAGTTTTGAAAGTTACTTTGTACTTCTTATTCTTTTGTTATATGTGAACTACATTTTCTGATATGTATTTATTTTCCGTCGATTCTGTGTTAATTGGGTAAACATGTTTGATAGAAACCTTCTACTCTTGATTTTTAACTAAAGTGCCATTATATTTGAAACGTAACCGTTTGCTTGTGCACTTTGTTTTATAATTGATATTTGCTTATTTCATTTGTTTGATTTAATGGTAAAGACATTGATCTATGTACTAATGATCTATGCGCATCTAACTTATGTGTTTTATGGTGACATGAATATTTGGATTCGTAATGTCTGCATGTGCAGGTCTTCTGAATAGGGAGAGCTCAAGCTTGTTCTGTGTATTACTTTTTATGTTTAAGTCTAGAAAATTAATGACTCTATTTTGTTCTTTTTCTAGTGTAAATCTTGTTAGGATGTCAACTGCTTATATCAATTAAAAACTCCTCAATAAAATTGATGAACTATCAAAACATGCTAAAATATCTTCAACATAACAAAACCAGAATACAATCTTATCAAAAATATTTAATTCAAAAATTTTACCTAAATTATCCATTAAGATATTAGCTAAAATGGGTGAAATTGGACTGCTCATACGTAAACCAGTTTTTTTGTAGATAAATCTTATTACCGAATGTGAAACAATTTTGATTAACACCGAGATCAAATAATTGAATTAACTTCATTTTTATAACTAATTCAACCTTGTTATTAAATAAAAAATTATTTAATAAACGCATACATTATTGAGGTGGTATTATAGTAACATCAAAACTTACAAGCATATTATGTAGTGGTAACTTTATGTTTTGTAGTTTATTAATTAGTTCCAAAGAATTCTCAATAGTGTGGTTTGATTTGTACTTTAAATTGTGTGGTAATATGTGGTTTAGTTTATTTGTATGTAATATGTAAGAAACTACTGGTCTAATGGACATATTTGGTTTGTTGTAGGGTCTCTATTTAAAATTTAAAAAATTTCGTTATTAATAAAATCATTACCTTTCTTCAGGTAAAGTGTTACCTTTATCCGCTTTAACGGTAATTAGATTATTTTTCTTAATTTTAGCATTAGAATGGGAAACGCATCTTAGAAATGATCACAATAATTATGACACATTTCAAATTGCTAATTTACTTAAAGAGTTTTGGTTGAAAAAGGACGAAACTGACAACAACAGATCTTATAATTATTTACTAAAATCAGTTAAGAATAAAATTAACAAAAATAATCTAATTTCTGTTAAAGCAGATAAAAGTAACACTTTAGCAATTATACTCTGCTCCATCTTATTTTCCATTAGAGCAAGCCATGATATTTCAATTTGAGCTCTTGCTTTTGAAGGTAATCGTGCTGTGTTGCCTACTTAAGTAACGCATATGATGATCATGTCATAGTGCAACTGGGAAAAGTAATGGAGAACTTATTGTAATGGTGTACGTAAGACCTTAAATCACTTACGGCAAGACCTCAAAGTTTAAAGTCGACATATTGTGGTAAAAACGGAAAATCTGAGTTATGGGACTTCACCTTTTGGAGAGACCTACAACGACTAATTTGGCAATTTAATTTAATTTCTAGTAAGAAAAGTCAGCTGTAGGAGTGGTTGGTTCTGCACGGGGTCGAAATTGAGTTCAAAATGACAAAAAAGCAATTGTGGACCAAAATTCAACCGTTTAGGTCCAGAATAAAAAATGATGTAGTTGATAATATTTTGATTAAGCATAGGTATGAAGTTTTACGATTGCTTCCTTACCATTGTCAATATAACCCTACTGAAACGTTTAGAAATTATGGCTTGTGACCTTCTCCAAATATTCTACAATATGGTAAAATGTTTATTCGCACACGGATTCGATTCAGATTCATATACTGACATGGATTCAGATTTTTCTGGTGATGTAATGCAGTTGGCATCAGACTCCACTGTTTGGCTTTAAAGTTTTAGTAAAAATACATTTTCGTCAGGCCTTGTCCGAAAGCAGCAATCTTGTGCCCAAATATATTTAGTTACGACTTAAATGAATATATTTCTGGTTATTTCCATTCCTGTGTATGTAACAGTCAAGACAAAAAGACGAAGCAAATTTCACCACGAAAGCAAATAGTCATATTGGGTTACTTATAAAAAGCGCTGTGGATAGGTTAAATTAAATGGATACCTATTGATGTTCTGGTTACCTATTGACTCTGCGACCGAAGACCTAAGTAAATCTTCACATTGGATTACTTATGAAGTTGCGTTCTGGATATCTTGCGTATTTCTCTCCTGTTTTTTTTTTATTTTGGAAGAGTGAAAAAAAGGAGTTTTAGATAACACAAGATGTTGTCATTGATGACCAATATAAAGAATGTATAATTTCTATTTTATGTAGGCAATACGTTCAAGGTCTGAAGACTAAAACTTACTATTTTTTAATAGGTCACTTGTGATTCAACGATTTCCGTGCCAAGTCTAAACAGCGCGAAAAATTATGTTGCAATGCTGCGTTAGTTTCACTTTAAAGATATAACCTACAATTTTCAAAACTCAAGCTACTGTAGTAACTTTTTGTTCCTTTAACAGTGCTTCTACACTTTTCGATTTCCATGGCCTGCTCTAATGTAAAATAAGATAGAACAGAGTATATTTCAAAAGAAAGTTATGTGCAGAAATTTAATTATTTTATTAATAACGAAAATTTAAAAATTTAGATGCAACAACAAAATTTCAAAAAGAGTAAAACAAAATTTACAAAACTGCAATATCTGCTTTGCAGATTTAGACAAACAACGAATTTTATACAAGAACCCTCAAGCACTGAAATTATACGGGCTCATAAAAATCCACAAACCAAATATGCCTATTAGAGCAGTAGCTTCTTACATACAAGCACCTAATCATGTTTCAGCAAATAAACTAATCCACATATTAACAAAGTACAAATACTCTACTATGAATTCTTTGGAACGCATTAATGAACTACAAAACATAAAATTACCCCTACAGAATATACTTGTAAGTTTCGATGTTACTAGTATGTTTTCTAAAATACCCTCTCAAGAATGTATGGGTTCGTTAAACCATTTTTTATTTAATAATAATATTGAATTAGTTACAATAACGTAGTTAATTCAATTATTTGATCTCTGTGTTAATAGAAATTATTTCACACTCGATAATTTCGCCTATTTTAGGGATATTTGGATAATTTAGAAGATCAAATTTTTGAATTAAATGTTTCTGATAAGATTGTATTTTGGTTTCGTTATGTTGATATTTTAGCATTTTTTGATACTTCATCAGATCTCATTGATGAGAATAATATTTATTTAGTTTAAGATTAATATTAACAATTTACATCGTAACGTACAATTTACACTAGAGAAAGAACCAAATGGAGCCATTAACTTTCTAGATTTAAACATAAAAATTAATATACAGAACAAGTTCGAGTTTCCCATATTCAGAAAACATACAGATATTGACGTTACGATTCCAAAGATTAATGTCACCATAAAATACATAAGTTAGCTGCAAATAGATCATTACTACATGGAGCAATACCATGATCATAAAACCAAATAAATTTCAATAAAGAAATATCGATTATAAAACAAATTGTACAAGCAAACGGTTACATTTCAAATATAATCGACACTTTAGTTACAAAATAAGAGTACAAATTATCTATCAAAAACTTAGTTAACACAGAACCAACAGAAAATAAATACCAATCAATTTCATATTTTTGAAAAATATTTATAAATTGAACTGCACATTCCCTAAGTCTGTTTATATTGGACAAACACTTAGGAACTTTGATGTTAGATAGAAAGAAAATATTAGATGTTACAAATGTAAACACGCAGACAAGTCAGATTACGTCAAACATTTAATAGTAAACAATCAACTTATTACCTCACACAACAACATTAAATTTTTACATTTTTGTAATAAGAAAGGCAAATTAGATGAATTCCAAATTTGTAAAGATAAGCATAAAGTATCTTTAATGAACGAACATGTCGATCTTATAGGCTCGCCTTTAACATATGTTTCAAATATAGAATTATAATTTACTTCAAGTTTGCGGTTTAGCTTAATGATTGTTACTATAACTGCTTGTTTGTTATTTTACTTATATATTTTAACTTGATAATGATACATGTTGTATTGAAATGCGTAGAGAAATAAATACATAAAAGAAATTGAGGAATTTTATTGTGTCTAAAGCATTAGTGCTATCATTATAACCTGTTCCAAAAATAAAAATAAAACTACTTTTATATTGGTATCCCTTTGGAAAACTATGTGTAAAATTGCACATGAAGAAAATGTGACAAAACGAATACATTTATAAGATGAATATTTTAAACTGTGAATGCAAAGTATAAAAAGGTAATTATTATCGACACCCTTATTTAACAGAACCTTAAAATATAGCCGACCGGTCATAATTCATTGGCAAAGCGAGGGTTATGTTGAGGGCGGTCTAAACTAACATCAGCGGTGCGTTAAACGTTACACAAGGGTAGTATCGAGTTCTTGCAATGTGTTTATTTTAAAAAGTTGAAAGTGTTTACTTAAGAGAATGTTTTGTATTATTTGCTACCTACTTATTGTCGTAGTTGTCATGAGTTGCTGTAATTTGGTAAAACCCCTGGCAGATATCCGGATATGTTCCTGAGCCCGTATTGTATCAGTTAATGCTTAATTAGCGTGGACTCATGACACGGTGGCAGATAGCGACGGCGAACCGTTGAAAGGCGATAACTTCTGGATAGCCCCAGGTGTCGACCTAATACGAAATTCAGGCCTTATTGCTAGCGAACCAGTTAAGGTATGATCTCAACCTAGATGTTTAGGCAGGGCAATAAGAGAAATGGACTAATTAATGGCCCATTGGCTTTGCAGCCCTGTAGCGGGGACTGGGGCAGGCTTGTATCCTAAACTACATAGTTGTGTATGAATTAATTACAGGTATTTAGAGCGAGCTCCAACGAGACAAAGGCACCTGTCCTGCTGACACAATTATGGCTGCGGCCAACGAAAGATGTACCCTGGTGAGTACTTTGTTTGTTTGTTCTTAACAGATAACAGTTGTGACATTGTTGCATGCACCCAAACTACCGAGATTACCGCCTATTGCTGTCTACTCATTCTTTTCGCACAAGTCCCCGTAATATACGAGTTCATAATTAATGAATCGATATCGAAGGTAAGTTTACATAAGATTTGTTGCAATTATAATTTAAATATTATGCATCTGCATTTGTTTGTAAAAAAAATCGTTCCCACACATTAAATCAAATCACTCAATTATTAATTCGATGATATATGTAATGAGGTTGTGGATGTTGTGCATTCTACAACATTCAGCGTTTCAGGCGATTTAAATTTCACGAATTCTTTAGTTTGCATTCTTAAACCGGAAATGCTTAATAATTTACATCTTTTCGAAACTTAATCGTTATTCTGCGAAGTGCATTTAGTGTATCCTATCGATGCCAATCGTTTATTTCACAAAAGCATAACAGTTTATAAATTTAATTAATTTTTGTAATGCAAGTTTATTGGCCGTAAAACCATCACTTTAGACTTACCTGTTTTTAAGTGTGCATTTTTATCTGTCTAATCTGTAATATAGGTGCGGCTTCAATCGCATATGGAGGTTTCAGATTAAATGAAAGTATATGCTGTCAATAATGTAATTGATATCAAATTGCATAAAAAATACTCACGTCTAGATGTTATATTACAACAATTTAAAGGAAATCAAATTTCCCATAGACGAAATTTTGACTAAGAAATTGTGTCAAGATGTCTGCATTTGGTAATGCCAGTTTTTGTATATTACAGATAAGTTACATAAAGACACATACTGATTGTAAATTGTATGTTTTTGTATTTAAACACACCCTGTTTGCCCGATATATATTATTACACAAGAGTAAACCATATGGACACTATTGTATTATGAAGTGTATTGTTGATATTGTTGCGCGATGTTTAATTCACCAGTTTAAGACAACGTTTCTTTGTACATTTCCCTTCAATTTTAACTCTGATCTTTAATACTTACTAGCAGTCTGCGCACTTGTTACACCCCTTAGTGACTCATCTCTCTATACTCACTCTTTTCAGGTAAAAAAAATAAATAATGCTTAAACGTTTACCGTACCCCGTATTTAATTAAAATTGATTTAGCCGTTTTCCAATTTATTTAAAACCTCACCTCCATTGATAAATAACCCTAAAACATTCCCATTTTTTTTTTCAGAAAAACAAATAGGAATGGGAAAATGGATAGCGCAAACATACTCTCCGTACTAAAAAACCAATATACACAAATTTCACTAAAATTGGTTCACCGATTTCCCAGTAATATCGATCACTTCGTCATTTTTTTTACTGATAAAAGAGATAACGCAAAAACACTCCCGCGCTCAAAAGCCATACATACCCATACATTAAGTTTTATTAAAATTGGGTCAATTGTTTCCGAGTTTATCGATAATCCGCTCCCTTGTATTTTCCCCTACCTCATTTTCTGATAAATATCGCTAAAACGTTCCCCGCACCCGTATATCCGTACATAAAAATTGGATAAGCCATTTCTGAATTTATCGATACCTTCCCCGCCATATATATATATATATATATATATATATATATATATATATATATATATATATATATATATATATATCGGGTTGAAGTCATATTCACATTAAACAAGTCGTCTTGTAATAGTACAGAGCAAATGGTTTATAGTAGGCAACTATTACAATTATTGTGTTTTGAGTGTTTATTGAAGACAAAATGCCGGCAAAATTAACTTTACATGAAAAAATCCAAATGGTCCTCATAGTTGGTGATAATTACAAAACCCACAGAGAAACTGGTGTTATTCTTAACGAAGAGATTCTATACGAAATTTTCAAACAAAATGGGCTGATGAAAATCCACATGGAATCTTTCAAGCTCATTTTCATCATCAATTTTCAGTAAACGTGTGGCTTGGAGTACTTAATGATCATTTAATCGGTCCATATTTCATCCCATTAGGATTAAATGGCGAATCTTATCATCACTTCCTAGCGGAAGTGTTACCTACACTTTTTGAAGAAATTCTTCTTCACCTCAAACAAAATTTATGGTTTATGCACGATGATGCCCCGGCCCATTTTAACATTAATGTACATCGTCACTTAGATGCAGTATATCCAAATCGTTGGATAGGTAGCGGAGGTACGCAGTATTGACCAGTTCACTCTCCTGAATTCAATCCCTTACATTTCTACATTTGGGGTTTTCTCAGGTCATTAGTTTACTACAATCCCGTAGAAAATGTTGACGTCCTTAGGAATCGAATTACAGCCGGCTGTGAGACAATAAGAAATACAGTAGGAATATTTGAGAGAATGCTACAGTCAATGAGGTGAAGAGTTGACTCTTGTATCACATGTAAGGGAGGTCATTTTGAACGTCTGTTGTAGGTCTGCGCCTATTTAAAATTATTTTTATTACTGTTGTTTTGTATTATTGTTTTGGTTTAATGTTACTATATTAGCTAATAAAGCTTTTTAGAAAAATTGACAGCAACCCACCCAAAGCGTTTTGCAAATTTCCAGGCAATATCTTTAAAACTTTTAAATAATTAATAACAAATTACAATTTATACACTCCGTATCTCGGAAACGAAGCACATTTCGACCTACGTTTATAGGAACTTTTTTCACAAAATAACTTCGGCAACCACCCCCTAAAATCTTTCGCACTTATTTACAAACAGCCTGCATACATGTACTACTAGGTGACTAGAGTCACCTATATTAAACCGTCGCTTAAATTGGACCACTCGATTATTTTCTAAACTTTTTTTACTTATAATATTCCCGAACAGGCTAAGATTTGCCTAGCGTGCTAAAGCACTCAGGAACACTGTGAGGGTTTAGGGATATTGTTTGGCTGCCGAGAAATGTTTATGAATGGCTAGCTTAAATTGACTGAAGTCAAAGTCTGGAGGAAAACAGGAACTGGGTAGTGCATTCCACAATTTGGTCGCCGTGTGGAAAAATGTAGATTGAGCTCGTTTAGTGTGATACGATGGAATTTTGAGTGCGTAATTATGGTGTGAATGGGCAAACCGAGTGTTCCTAGCGAAAATGGCCTGCGAAGGTATTAAGGAGTGTATTTCGGAGGCACACTTGCCATGGTAATAGCGATAGAACAAGGAAAGAACCGAAACGATTCTTCTATGGTCAAGAGGCTGTAGGTCAGAAGTCAGACACGGATCATTTATAAGCCTGATAGCTCTTTTTTGGATGCGGTTTACGATATCAAGGACGTATTGGGGAGCACTCACCCAGAGGTCGAATTTGAGCCTTATACAGTAAAAGGAGTTGTAGTGATGTGAAGTACTGTTTAGATCTGTACAGAAAGCCCAATTTACGGGCAGCTGTTTTGCTGGCTGACAAAATGTGGTCAACCCATGAAAGGTTCGATGATACGGATATCCCCAATATAGAAATAGAGTTTGAAAGCTTGAGTTCTAAGCCATTCATAGTTACAGCAGGAAATGGTTGGTCTTTCTTGAAGGACACAAGGCAACACTGGGTTTTGTCGGCGTTGAACGTGAGTAGATTATTCCTTCCCCATTCAAGGACACGTTCTAAGTCACTGTTGATTGAGGCTACCATTTTCACCTTAACGTCCTGTCTAGACTTATTGTTGTGGGAAAACTGAGAAGAACTACAATGTAGAGTGCTGTCATCCGCAAAGCAATGGATCGGGTTAGTTGTTGAGAAAATGAGGTCATTTCTGTACAGCGGGAAAAGTGTGTGAGCTATCACTGATCTTTGGGGTACTCCCGCGTTAATAGTAGTTTCTTTCGAAAACAAGCCATCAACGACAACGCGTATACGTCTTTTGTCAATAAAGCTGGATATCAAATTGATAAGTGAATCGGATAAGCAGAACGAAGTGAGCTTGGCAAGTAGGCACTTATGCCAAACCTAGTCAAAAGCTTTTGAGATATCTAAAGCTACTACGACTGTTTCACCGGACCTCTCTAATGTGTTATTCCAAAGTTGGGTAACATATGAAAGAAGATGACTCGTTGAACGACTCTGTCTGAACCCATACTGGTGGTCATTTAAGAGTTGATTGGACTAGAGCAACAAAAGTAGTTGGTGGTTGATGGCTTTCTCTATGATTTTCGACAAAATGGAAGTGATAGCTATTGGTCGATAGTTTGAGGGATCGGTTTTGTCGCCCTTTTTAGGAATAGGCTGGACATTAGCCAACTTCCACGATGAGGGAAACTCTCCAGATGACATGGAGATCGAAAAGAGTTTGGACAATACAGGTACTAGCTCGGGGTAGCATTTTTTAAGATCGATAGCTGGAATACCATCAGGGTCAGTCGCCTTGTTTACGTAAGTTTATTGATAATTGATTCCAGGAGCTTGCAACAAAAGTGGATTGGCTTAATAGCGTATGTGGTAGATTTGGATAACGGCACAGTTTTACCAGAATCATTGAGACGTGAATTTGATGCAAAGTTTTAAGGGTTTAGCCGTTAAAACGCCACGCTTGGCAAGTGCGTGTTGGCGAGTACATAAGGAATAAAGGAGAAAGTGACCGGCAGCCCTTACCGAGCTCAGAAAATTGGGGCACCAATATTAAGAAGCCCATGGTAAAGGTGGTGGTATAAAACTTCATGAGATCAGCTACCATCTGTTTGTTTATTAAAACCTTTTTCACGTATATTTGTTTTATTTCTGACCATCGGCGAGTTAGTGTCACTTGTTGGTATTCTGAACTTCTGTTAGTTGTTTTTTGAGTTCGTTTCCAAACGATTAAAAAGAGCGCACAACAAGGTATTATCAAACCTGGTTGGGTCTATGGGACGTTTTGGTCATAATTTGACTTTCAACTTAATAAAGGTTGCGAAATGAGATTCGGTTAACCTAAAAACAGAAAGTTTCCTTAATAGGACTGGTGCAAGTTGCTCAAATTGGATGGTCCAATTTGAAATACTGCTCCTCAATCACTGTTTCAGATGTCAAAACGTGGAAAATATGGAAAGTGGAGTTCAGATGACCTAAAGTACGCCATAAATACATACAGAAATGGCAATTTAGGACTCAATAAGTGAGTTTGATCTTTCAAGAGGGGTCACTAGTGCCGTCTCTTGCTATAATACTGCTGGACTTTTCGTACCTCCTATGACAATTTAAACAAAAACAAGAATGTCCTGAGCTAGTAGATGGGAAACGCTTTGGAAATCTAGTAGATACTTTAGTAGCTCTAGCATTTGGTCAGTACTGTAAAGAGCCAGAATCCTTTACCAAATTGTTTTAATTAATTATTTGTTAATTAGAAAATTTTCATTAAATTGCGGAAATCCCAAATAATGAACCTTTATCCCCTCCGACGTTGTTTCAAAAGTGTCAGAGTTTCCTCCAGTCCCACCACGGGCCCGACAACCAATATCTGAATTAGCATCACCACCAGAAGCTGTTCCCGCTTTCCACGAATTTCAATAAAACTGCGAAACGCGCTGCAGACAATCTCATTCCCGCTTCATTATCATGACGACTCTTCAGTCATCCGTCTCAGAATATTCCTGTACACCGGGCCTGGTATTATTTAAATCTGTGGTCACCTGTATGTAAGTTTTATTTTACAACCTTACACATACATTCGTGGACAACGCAGTGCCGGGTGTTATTCCCGACGTAGTTTTTCACTTACATCGTCGGATAGAAAAACTGCCTGCCTAAGTGCTACCGACCCGAGGGCATCGATTAAAAAGCGCAACGGACCGCAGCCCAGAATCTGTTAATCCATATTCAGCACATACTACACACAACTCACATAGACACGCCGCCCCAGGCTACTCAAACAACGTGCAGGGTGTTTACGAGTTGAAACTAACAAAGCCGCCCACAATTAGACCTTTATTTCTGTCGTCCAGTTCCCGAAAACTGCGCTAGCAGCCCGCAAAGGTTACGTGAAACGAGTAAGTATTGAAATTCTATCTCACTTAACGTAATTACCAGTTTTTTTTAAAGTTTACTTCTTATCTGAAGTCCTGAAACCTCATTCGGTCCTCCTTGCCCATCGCGAGATAACCTAGATTTAAAGGATAAATCGTGTATTAAACATTCTTTAAATAACGACGCCTGTAAAACGTTTAGTTTATCCTGTCTGCCTGTATATTAGATATTCCTGAAAACTGAACGTTCCTGAAGGTTGAAATACCTTAGACCGCCCTGCGTTAAAGACTCATTCGGCAGAGGCCACAACCCCACGCCTGAACCGCATATCCAAGCGGTAAGAGAATTACTCCCTCCCGTCAATAAGTATTCAAGACGAGAATATCCAGTATTTAATTTCCCGTGTGTAAATAGTACCAACTAGTTCCGAAATATAACTAGAAAATATTCTAGTTACGAATAATTAACGTTAAACATTAATTAGGAAGATTACCGGTTAGTTAATAAACCCCTGTAAATAAATAAATCCGAGTACAATTTCTATAATAAAACTAGATAGAAAGAATTGTATAAACATAAGTTCCTTTAAATTTAACGATTTTCTGAAGTGACTTAAAGAAGCAGGTATACTAAAACCATTATCCTCTTTCTTATCTTTTTGAAAATATTTTTAACTCGAAATAAAGTTACAATGACCGTATGAGACCAGCTGCTTTCTGCCTATTTTTGCTGGCCAGGAACGGACTAAAAATATTCTCATATTTTTATTTAATTTTCCTTTTCTTTCTGTGTTCACTTTATATAGAAAACTAAGATCATTTTCCTTCTGTAGTGTAAACACGCAGTTAACGTTATTTTCGCAGCCAACCAAACGAGAGTACCAGGGGTTCGCTGTTCCCAGATACACCTAGTCGATCCGCAGCGCACTGCAAGGAGAAAAACGATCCAATACCAAGGCCTCCTTGGGGGATGATTGATTTTTATTTGGAGTATTTCTTTTGTTTTGTTAATAATTATTACTCACTTGTAAATATATAGAATGTAAATTCATTTAAATTTGCAGCATTTAGCTATTATACCGATACAAGGAAAATATATGTATAAAACCGTTTTAGCGTTCACTGAACTAATAGTAAATTGAGCTAAAATCACGGTACATACATTAAAAATTAACTTAAGCCGAAAAGGCCAAGAGAGTATAGAGAAACCAGGTCCCGACGAACAAGTGCTCTTACTTCTTGATGAGTATATAACGCACTCTCAAAATTTTGAAGGCCCAATATACGCTCGTGAGACTCGAATTTCCATGCTTCAGTTGCCAGAACATACGACACATATGTAGAATGTAGCCTTTGGATGTGGCTTTCTTCAAGTCTCTTCAAAGCTATTACGTTCGTGCTCAAGAAACATGGCTACGAGCGAACGTTGGTCGAACTATATCAGTATGTAATGTACTTACATTAATTTTGAAGCTTATGAAAAATTTGAAAATGTGGCAAATGCGGAAGCAGCCTTGAAGATTCTGACTATACCATCAGTAGTACCGTTGAGAACAGCCAAAAAAGATGGGAAAAGTAGAAAAAGAACATCGAACGAATTATTTACTAATTAATTTATTAATAAGTACGGACTACAAAGACGAATTGCAAGAAACACAACTAAAGAAAGAAGCGAAGTATCATAAGTCTGAAAAAGTGGATAGGGTAAGAAGAAAGGTGATGATACCTGATGATACTAAAAAACAAAAGCAGACAGTGTTCAATACTAAGGACACAAAAAGAAAAATAATTTTGAACACCAAGAAAAAGGAAGAACAGAAACGGAATCTGATGACTATGACAAAGAAAACGATGCTGAATGCCTGTTTTGTGGTGATACCTATTTTCCCTGAAGAAGATAGGAGTAAATGCGTTGATTGTGCTAAATGGCCGTACAGATATCTGCGATATCTGTTTATCCCAAAATTGAGTTGATAATATGATCGTCCGATTTGAGAACCCTAAGGTCGAAATAAGCAAGTGGTTGTTCAAATTAGACTTTTTAAGACTTTTTTCAAGTGGTTTTTTTCCAAAGAATTTCTTTCTTCCAAATGTACTAATATCCATAAATGGCGGGCCAATATAAACACCTCTCTCCTATCATTTATGCGCTGGTGATTTGATTTTAGAGATAACGGACGTCTGATGATGCCTCCAGTCTAAAATCCGCACGATTTAAAAAAAATAGCATCAATTTTTAGTTGTTCCATCATTCGTTCAACGAACTCTCTTAGTAGTGCGTGGTCAGTAGGCTTCAGTTCATGAGTCAACTGAACATAAGCATGAAGATGGAAATCTTTTATGAGAATACGCTCTAGATAGTTTCTCGAAATGTTCAATTCTTGACCACTGTGGCGAATTGAATTTGCTGGAGTTCCGTAACACTTTCACATAGTGCTTCATTGGTTTGTGCTGAACGACTTGAAGGACTGCCAGAGTGTTTAGGATCCCTAATTGATCCAGTCTCCAGTCTGTTGGGAACGTCGGGGAGGAAGCTCCTGTGCAATGTTAACAATTTGCGTCCTGTTAGATAAGCATTTACGCAACCACTCAAGAGTTGTTGATTGATGATATCGAACGCTTTAGTCATATTAAACACAAGTCCAGCAAACTTGTATTTATTGTCAATGAAGTTAATAAGAGACTTGTAAAAAGGTATGACAGGAGATATACTGGTCTATAATTATAAGTCAGAGTGGGATCACCTTTTCTTATACTGGAAGAATGATTGCCAATTAAAGTTCTTGACGAAAAACACCAGGTGAAAAGAACTCATTCATTAACGTTGTCAAAGCTTCAGTTATTATGTGAGCAACATAACTGAGTAAAGAACTCATCCTGTGACAGTGGGTTAAAGATAACGACGAGATAACGTATTTGCCATTATGTAGTGTAAGTGGTTAATTACCGTTTCGTTTTACTGCAATTGTGATGAAATTTTGTGTTGGTAAAGTGCTTAATCCAATCTATGGTTAGGTTTTCTATTAATCGGCTTAGGGACATAAATTTTGGGAGCACTCACTCTGGAGGACCCACAAGGCGAAATACCAAAACGACTGCCGCCTAAACAAGTGGGAACCAGCCGTAAACAGCGGTGCGGTTTATGTTCATTTCAGTTGTTCTGTGGTAACCAATGTGCGCAGATGGTGAATTCATGTAACTTTGGTGTTCTACGAAATAAGCTGTAAGTAGATATTTTTATGAATATATTTTAAATTTTTGTTCAGACACTTCTTACATTTATTTCTTTACATGATAGGCTATTAGTTTTTGTACTTTTGTAAACCATAACAAAAACATTTTTTAATAAAAAATGGCGACGGAGGTTAATATAGCCCAAGGTGGGCGGTATTACTCTCCGATTTGTGAAATGGACAGTAATAGTCAACAATGAAAATTTTATATTAATTTCTAGAAATCACGCCTAATAAGGACGATCAAAAGTCCCGTACAAGGGCATTTGGCACCATGGACTAACGAACAGCTTGCAAAAGGGTTTGGTAAAAAAAATCGATGCATCTATTTGGCGAAGATGTTTTATGGCATAGCTTATAGGAGTTTACGAAAAGTAGTGTATGATTTTGCAGAAAAGAACAATACTCCACATCGTTTTAACAACACGAAAATGGCTGGCTCCAAGCGTTTCTAAGACGCCACCTTCAATTAAGCTTAAGGAAGCCTGAATCCACTAGTTCGGGTAGGATTTCCGGGTT
Organism: Vesta saturnalis; assembly: GCA_036346205.1. Classification (NCBI taxonomy): domain Eukaryota; kingdom Metazoa; phylum Arthropoda; class Insecta; order Coleoptera; family Lampyridae; genus Vesta; species Vesta saturnalis. The sequence continues at coordinate 765,205 of JARFJB010000835.1, read as the reverse complement.
CGACGAAGAAAGTGTAGGCCTGTTTTACAAAAATTTGGGTGAGGTCCTAGAAAAGTTTCAGTTTCAACCAGACCGTGTTTTTAACGTCGATGAAACCGGCGTCACTACTGTGCACGCTCAATCGAAAATTGTTAGTCCAAAAGGCGTAAAGCAACTCGGAAAAGCTGTCAGCTGGGAAAGGAGTCGTAATATAATTGTTTGTTGTGCAATATATGCATTCGGGACATACGTTCCGCCTATGTTTATATGTCCCAGGACCAAAATGTCTGAACAGCTTAAACGGGTCCGATTGGAGCTTTGTACGAATGCTCGACCAAGGGGTGGATGAACTAAGAACTATTTATTTCTTGGCCTAATCACTTTAAAAAACACGTCACCGTTGAAAGAAATTCTTATTTTGCTACTTTTAGATAGCCATGGAAGTCATCGCTTCTTGGCTATGCTATCTTTCCCTCCGCACACCTCCCATCGGCTCCAAACCCTAGACCTTACGGTTTTTGGTCCTCTGAAAGCTGCATATTTAAAAGAATGTTCAATTTTGAAAATCATATCCATCAAAAAATAACCTCATATGATATAACATATAGCATTTATTAAGATTGCTTCCATAGGCCCAAAAAGGATTTCAGGTGAGTGCAATTGTTCGATGCAATTCCAGTAATTTTAGTCAAGAGGATTTTTTTACCCGCCACCCTTTCAAAAATGCCAGTTATCGAAGAACAACCGGAAGAACAAGAAGCCGAACAGATTACCGATTTACCGCCCACCTCAAACGCAAGCACAAACATACCTACAGTACAAACTAAACCTAACAAAACTTCCATAGAGTCTACAACCATTCAGCCCAATTATTTACCCTCCACTACCAAAAAGGTGTTTACTGACAGTTGCTCAACTGCCTCCTCCAACAACGATGTTTGCAATAACCACAGATCTGAGCATGGTTTAAGTGACAGTGACGATGAAGTTTGTATCATTTGTGGGCAGTTTGCTAAAAAAGAAACGTGGTATCGATGTTGTATATGTCAAAAGTGGGCACATAAAAGTTGTAGTGGTCTTAGTAATCACAAAGAATTAATTTGTAATTATTGTGTTGCTTTTTGTTGTGAAATAAAAATATTTCAAATAAAAAAAAGTTCTCCTGCATGTGGGCGGTTTTACTCGGATTGACTGGTAATTCCGCCCAATTGAATCTGTATGTATATATATATATATATATATATATATATATATATATATATATATATAATATATATATATATATATATATATATATATATATATATATATATATATATATATATATATATATATATATATTACAATAATTGGTTTTTGATTACTTTGAAATCAGTCAGTGATTACTAGATAAAACTATCAGCTAGATACCCTTAAATGTTTTCGTTTACTGTCATTATTGCGGATTTTATTCACAAGTATCCTTATGTGGGCGATATTACCCTTCCTTCCCCTAATTTTTAGTATTCAATCTTTGTCAGATAATGAAGAACTTTCACGGATGAAAATAAGAATTAAATAACGCCCCGATCTACAAGGATTACTGTATGTGTGCCGCTAGCGTCTCAAATTATAGTATTTATCAATAGATATTATCTAGTTATACCGTCCCTACTTAAGTTTTTTGCAAGATGTGGTAATTCCGTCTACTACAAACAACTATTTAATATTTTATTTCGTTTAACCCTGGCTCATTTAATTTGAATAGATGTGACCCGTGCATTTTTAATGTAACTCTTGTAAATTTAGCTGACATTTAAAAATCTTTAGACACCAAGGTCGTGCTCTTTTTGCAAATGTCGCTAATTTATGGAATTTCATAGTGTGACTGTTTACGTTATGTGAACTTAAGGAATACCGATCAAGAACGTTTGTATTTAGTGTAAGCGTAAATATCAGTGAAATAACTATTTTTTAGTTTGTTTTATTTATTCATTATTCACTATATTTTACATTAACATACTCGGTTATTGTTAAATTATGTTAGTGTTTTATTTGTTACAAAAACGGGTAATCTATACCTAATTGCGACGGACGTAAACCGAGATTTTTAGCTATTGCCTCTTCCTATTAATTACTTTATTGATTGATATTTGGAAATAGTGGTGGTCCTATTAAATTTTGTTTGTTGTTCCTTTTTGTGAACTATGAGATTAGTTTTTTTTTTAAATTACTGGTAACCGAAAGTTAACGTTGTGTTGTAATTTTTTTTTGTTTGTTTCAATTTATTATTATAATACTTGATAAAACGTTACAAAAGCTAATTAAATCTTAATTTTAAATAAAATCGTTCTTCAATGTTACGTTTAGAGTAATTAAAGATTAAAGTTGAAAGATTTTCTATATTGGAGGCGATAGAATTCGTTTTTTTGTGTGATTTGAAGCACTACTTTAGCACAACTCCAGGGGGTTTGCTTATTAGTTCGTGGTGTATTATGTACTTTACCGGTATTGATAAACATATAAATAAGGTGGCGCCCTTTTCTCTACCGATTTTGATTGAAAGTTTATATCGTTTTGTATACACCAATTGCAAGACAGAATTTCACATTCACTTACATTCCTACTGAGCAATCCGTGAATCTACGTAAACTCGACTGTCATTTTTACCTCTACCATCATGGACGTTATAAAAAATAGAAGGTATTATGACAAAACTAAGGTGATGACGTCATAGGTATGTCGAATAAGTCACAATATCAAAAGGTGATATTGTTTACGCAATAATAAACGCCGTTTGGGATTAATAAACTAAACAAGAAAAAAATATTGAGACGAGCAAATAATGTTTAACATTTATTTGAGCGTACAACAAAAATTATACTTTCTAGACGACTACTGCTGAACTAAACTATAGTGAACATATTGTTTATATGAATAAAATTCCTTGTCCTTTATTTATTTTATAATGAACGTTTTCTTGAAAACACTTCGTTAATAACATAATTAAATTAATTTTATTTTAGTTAAGTTACAGGTTGGGGTAAAGTGTTTTATGTATCTCGTGTGTAAAAAACCTTCATGACATTCATGGGATATTTTCGCGTATCAAAACAAATTATTATTAACGTTGGGGACCAAAACGGTAAAACATCTGAGCCCACAATTCTCCTCATACTCACAAAACTCGTTTTTGAACGTGTGGTATACAAAACTGTTAATACTGACGTTAATTCATTAAAAATATATTTGAAAACTTGTTTAGAGACTTCAACATATTTGAAGTTATGGTGGCAGCACTGACCAAGAACGTGTCGAACGACTCTAATTTCATTTCATTTCAGATTTCAACAAACGTTCATTTATCAAAAATCAGTAGTGCCAAACTAAAAATTTTAACGTTTTGCCCAGAAATATCCATTTTCTGGACGATTTTGATGATTGTAAAATCCGTGATATCGGACGGAAGTACAAAAAATAGATTTCTTAAACGAAACTGATTTTCATAGTTTACACAGCGTGTGCTAATAAACATTGCTAAATCGACTATTTTGGTAATTAATAAATATATTCGAATATATATTCGAGTAATTCAATATATATTTTTTGGAATCCATTGGATTTGGTGGTCTTCGTTCCAAACGTTCGGCAATTCTTGATCCTTCTGCTTTGCCTTTGTGGATGTTGTTCTTATGTTCTTGAGTTCTCACTTTGAGTGGTCTACTGCTCTCTCCTATGTATGCTCTGCCGCGTTTGCATGGTAGGTTATATACACAATTCTTGGAATTTTGATCTTCATTGTGTGGTTTGGTTTTGGTTAGTGTTCTCCTGAGCGTTCTTATCGATTTGAAGGCAGTGCGTATCTTGTATGTGCCGCCTAACCTTGATATCTTGTCTGAGGTACCTTGTATATATGGTGTTATCGCTGTGTATTTAGGTTTTTCTTTTCCCGTTACCACTTTCCTGTTTAGGTTAGTGGTAGCCATATTTTTTATTTCTTTTTCCAGGTCCTCTTGTTTTGGCATATTGTTTTCACTCTATCGTACAAGCATCTTTCCACGCCTAATTTCACGCTTGTGTGGCGGTTGGAGTTGAAGTGTAGGCACCTCCCCGTGTGGGTAGGTTGCCTATATACAGTTGTCGTGGAAGCGTTGTCATTCCTGCGTACTGTGTACTGTGCTTGCAGCGTTGTGTAACTACGAAGGTATCATCCACGTATCTAAGCCACATGCTAGGTTTTTCTGTGAATTCGAATATCGCTTGGTCTTCGAAGTCTTCCACATATATATATATATATATATATATATATATATATATATATATATATATATATATATATTGCTCACCATGGGTGATAGCGGGGAACCCATCGCCACCCCAAGCTTTTTTTGGTAGAATTTGTCTTATACTTGGAAGTATGTAGTTCTAATCCATATTGTCAGAACTTCCATTACTGTCTTTATCGAGAGTTACGTGCGTTCGTCTAACGTTACATCCTTTTCCAGCCTGGTGATAGTTAGTGCCTTGTTGGTAGGCACATTTGTGAATAGGCTCACGATGTCGAAGCTTTCCAGTATTTCTTCGTGGTTTCGTTGGAAGTTTCTGATGGTTTTCACGAAGTGCTGCGTATTCTTGGCCATACATTCGGTTTTTCCCGATAAGGGTGTGATGATGCCTAGCAGATAGTGTGCTAATGGCTGACAAGGTGAATTTCTCGAGCGCGCAATTGATCTCAGAGGAATACCTTCCTTATGGATCTTTGGTGGGCCGTACATATGCAGAGGTTTGCTGTAGTGCGGGGTAAGTCTAGTTCTCTGGTAATCGGAGAACTCCCCTTGTGTTTTGCCAGCGTCTGGTATATCCGTCCTTCGATTGATGGTGTGGAGTCTGTTTGTATTTTTTGTACTCGCCCCCCCGTCTAGTAGTTCTTGGATCTTACTGTGACCAGTTTCCGTATCCATTACCGCAGTCACATTTCCCTTGTGTGTAGAGAATTTTGATCGATGGGTCATTCTTAAGGGAATTGACCGCTCTCCGTTCTAGGTTAGAGAGGTTACGTTTAGTTCGCCTAGATGAATCTAGGACTGATCTAACCTTACTTCTGTGTTCTTCGGCTTCTTTAGGTTTAGAAAAGATACTGAAGATCTTAAGATAATCATAGATTAAACGAAACTAAACCAACCTAACGGCGCTCGTTTTCATTTCGGGCATGATGTGAAGAAGTATTCGATTTTATTTGTACAAAAAGATTTTTTTTAATTATGGGCAGTACCACAAAAGACTAAGGACTAAGTAATAGATTCATCCAACAGTTGTAAATAGTAATGGTACTACGATCTTCTACAAAGAAGTTAATGTCTTTGTTTTTTTTAATGCTGCGCCTGAGTATTTTTTAGGAACTAGGTATAGTAGATACCTGTTAAAACAGATCCATTTGATGGAACTCTGTTTGCAGACTTGTTAAAAAAACAAGTTTTGAAAACGTTTGTGAGAAAACTGTTTCGCCCGTTTGTTGACATAATTAGTGGAATTATTTGAAGGCGTCGAACGTTTCCAGAATTGTGTATTCATTGCTAGGTCTGTTGATCCATGTGTAGATTGGATACTGAGATTTTCTGCAGTTTACAGATATTAATATTTATGTTCCACTGCAGTTGCTGGTTTTCAAGTCTCTAGTAAGAGAATATCGAGTTACGTTATGTTAGCGAGTTTTGTACACCCCGTCGGTTTGAAAATTCTCATCAAATTTGACATTTCATCTCATTAAAATGTGATTTTTGTAATCAATCTCGTGCGTGAGAGATTCTTAGAAACTAGGAGTAGTAAATACCTGTTAGGATAGATTCATTTGATCTCATTAAAATGTGTTTTTCTGATTGGTTGAATAAATAACGAATTTAACAGATTATAGGAAAGTGGTTGGTTGGTTTCCTTTGTTGATGTTACGATCTGAACGATACAAGATGTAATACAGTTGTGGAAAGCTAAGGTAAGCCGCGAAAGTCATGTGGTATTGTATTATGAAAATGGTTATTAGAAGGCAAAAGTAGAGACTAAAAAATTACAATTTCGTGTTAGCGGGTTTTATTACCGTTCACAGCCTAACTAACTATAATTTTCCTCATGGAACATTGAGATACTTTTTGTTGAGTGGAGTTTACGGAGGGAGGCCTAGCTGTGAAGTGTGTATCATGTAATTGTATATTGGAGTAGATAATTTTTGATGTGATAGATGACGAAGACGAAAATGTTACAAAAAAAAAATTAACAAATAGAGTGTATCAAAAGCTGGTTATCAGAAATGTACAATACTGTTTATGTATAGTAAGATATTTGTATATTACATCGTGGTCAAAATTATTGTTCTTGAAAAGATTATACATATATATATATATATATATATATATATATATATATATATATATATATATATATATATATATATATATATATAAATAGAATTTAGTTTACAAGATGTTTGTTACTGTTATTTATAAATATATACATTTAAATAGAGATTTTATAAATGTAAAGCACTTTACAATAGTGTTTGTTTCTAGCAAAGTATGTTTCATATTGCAGCGAGGTCAGATAAATAAACTTATTATTAACGACTTTATAGCCAAATATCCCAGAAGGTATTAAACCGATGAGTAACAAAAACACTGTTGTGTCTGTGGTAGAAGTGTTAAGAAAGAATATATTATACATGCTGTTTCTATTATTTCGAAATAGGGTTTTTGCAAATATATAAATACATAGAGTAGTATTTATTTTCCAAAAAGTAAAAATTTAAATTACACGGGTATATGGAATCCCAGAATATTTTTTCCTAAGCTGATAGCACTGTAGCAGACATCAGAGCTAACTTTCACATCATAAAGGTCATTTGTGTTTGAGCTAGGCTTGGTTTTGTAGTGAATTCTGCAATTTTTGTAAACAGTTCAAAGAAGGCCGAGAAAGAGTTGAAGAGCGATAAAAGTCAGGTCCACACATTCCGAGATTTGGTGCTCAAAGATCGTCGATTAACAATTAGGGACGTTGCTAATGATCAGTCAACTCCATTTTAAAAGATATTCTGGGCTTCAGACTTGTCAAATCTCCAAAACATTCAATTTTTCGAAAAAGACCGTCGCATTAAAATCTGTGTTACCAGCATGTTACGCATTATTACGGGATATTTGGATCTATGATCCGGAAAGAACCGACCAATCGAGTGAATATCGTGCCAAAGGTGAAGCAAGACCGAAAAGATCGCGTCAAAGTCGCTAAAAATCAAGTAATGCTGTCAATTTTCTTCGATTATCGTTGAGTTGTGCATTATGAGTGTCTGCCGCCGGGCCAAACTCGCAACAAAGAATAATATTTGAGTGTCGTTCGCGCAAAAAGAGGATGGATTTATGGGCAGAAAACTCTTGGTTTTGCTCCGGGATAATGCGCCATTTCATATTGCATTGGTCTTTCTTGAGTTTTTCGCCAAGAATTCAACAAGTATCGCCCTACAATCACCATATTCGCCTGATTTAGCACCGTGTTTAGGTTCTTACATAAACTCAAAAGCCCGTTTGGGTTGATTGAAGGTTCAACGTGAATCACAGCCGCTCTGAAGGTCATATCGGAAGGTGACTATTTTGGCATGCTTCAAGGATTGGAAAAGCGATGGCATACGACGAATAAAAATGTTTTTATGAAAATAACAACTGGCCTTACTTTTTAGACACAGTATTATACAGGGTGGTACAATAAATAGATTCTTATCTTTTAAAACTTATAGGCCGGATATTTTGAAGTCATTAATCTCATTACTAATAAAATATTGTTTCACCCCAATAAAATAAATAAAAGTTAACTTTAAATATTCAAAGTGTATGAAAATTTTACTTAATATTTTCTTAACTGTGCTTATTAATAGTAAAATAACCTAATCACTAAATGCATTAGTTTACTAATGACTAAACGCACTTAGCTTTCATAATTTTTCTTTTTAAATCTCTGGTATTTTTTACACAAACGTTATGAAGATTCATCTTGATCCTAACGTTAATGTTATCCAATTATAAACTTCCGTGTCTATATTATGGATTTGTTACGTATGAATTAGCATATGAGTGGAACATACATTGCCATATCTTCTAGCAATAAAACTTCACGCTCGTTTAAAGGCAGCCTGGTTCCTATTATTGACAGCAGCATCTTAATATCATGTAACGTTGACACCAATAATAATTTTAGCGCGCCTACATGGCATATTTACATACTAATTTTATTATATAATTATTTGTTTTCCTAAAGCCATTTCACCTTTTAATCTAAAAAGCCATTTAAGTAACTAAATAAATTCTTCACTCTTTCTTAAGACCGTACTTACATGCAATTCATTTTTGAAACTACTTTAAAAATAATTCTACCTTCTGAATACAGTAAAATCTTTTGCAAATCTAATTTTTCTTTTCATTTCTATAATTAATAATATTTTAAATGATAATGAACATTTACATTTTATAAAGCATTTTATAAAGCTCTAGTTAATCCAATAAAGCCATACGTGGTTACACTGTTAGTCCACTTTGTTCTCAAGTTACCATTGGGAACTATCATCATTAAAGCAAAGACAATCAGTCATTATGCTTTAGATATCAGAAGCAATACTTTTCTTTAAATAAAATGCGATTTTTCTAAAACTTTGGTAAATATATATGATAAACATGAATTTCTTTTCTTATTGTTGTCGATATTGCTATTCGTTTTTCTTATAACATAACCGAGCTGTGTCATGTGTGGTTGAAATTTTTTTAATATTAGAATATTTGGGTATCATATGTAGAATTTTAAATAAATGTTAGCTTTCCATGTATCCTATTTTAATACGTTGTTATCGTAATTTCGTTAGAAGGAAATGGATTCGTATCGACAATTAATTTGTTTTGTTGCTTTAAAGAATTTTATAAACATAATATTAAGTGATTATAAGTTTTTTATGAACGAATAAGTGCAAAGGTAAATATGTAATTAATTTACATCGGTTCTACATACATAAAGACAAAATTTACAGCGATTGGGGCTTGAACCTTGATGGCGTAGTTGGTTAGCGCAGTACTCTAGCAAAGTACAGGTCGTAGGTTCAAATCCTACTCGAGGTATACTTTTTATTTATGTATTTAAAAAAAATAATAATAATTTTTAATAATATTAAGTGTTTTTCGGCTTGCATTTATTTTGCTATCACGCTGAATGTTTTGGGGCTCGCAAAGTGGGTAGTGGATTCTACGTATTTAATAGCTTACCAGTTCATTTATGAATAAAGTTGTTATCGGAAAAAGTATAGCGGTTTTACTTGGATAATAGGGTTTTTTTAATTAGAAATCAGGATGTTGGTTATCTCAATTTTATGCCCACACAGGTGGGCTTAAACTGTTGTTTGTCTCGTGAGAAACGTCCAGTTTGCATTTTTATTATACATCTTTTAATGGTGGTACTTAGAGATAACGTGGGTTTTAGTAGTGTGAAGGGATTTTGTTTCGGTTCTTGATAGTTAGGTAGTAAGAGATTGTAGACGGAGTTGGTTGAGAGCTTAGGGCAAGTGATGTACGCGAAAAATATATGTACGATTTAACCGGGGGTTATATGAAGAAACAGTAAAAAAGTTCTACTTGCACTGAATGTGCATTATAGTTTATGTTCAATCACCCCGGGAAGATTTTTGTGTTGGTGTTCGTCGATTAGTAGTAACATTTTCGTTTCCATTGAAGAGGTAAAGTATTGACTTTAGCACTTTCCGATTCCTTGGATTAATCGTACTCTTTAAACGGATTGAAATAAATGTGCCGTATATTGTATTTTGCATTTGGAAAGCTTGCGTCGGATTGTTGTCATTCACCCCTTTCTACCTATAGCGTGTTTAAAGATAGATAATAAATTACTTGTACATTGTAAAAGAATTTTGTGTGTATATAATGAATAGATAGGTATAATTAAGTTGTCGTTTGTGTAAATAGAACCAGGGAAGCCGTTGATAAAAGACGCCTAGACTAGGTTTAAGTATTTCGCTGTTGCTTTGCGATTATGAATTAAAGAATTAGTTAATTTACTTGACGATACTAAAAGTTTTCGTTCACTGCGTTGGTTCGTGTTTGAAAAACGAATTGATAATTCAACTGTTATTTTCATTTCCATTAAGGAAGGGGCCAATTGTACGAGAATTGAATCTTGTCACTGTGAGCGGGAAAGAGAAAAGAAAAATCTGTGCAACTGTAGGGTAATTACTTTTCTATGTCTTTTTTGTGATTTCAATAAAAGTTGTATAACTGTATTTAGGTAAGCGGATGAACAGGGTTTTTGTTGTATAGCACCCTAGCTAGCTAGCGGATGCAATTACCAAACCGTATACACCATGTCTTTGGTGATCTTCACGCTATTGTGTGTTATTATTGTTCTTATTTTGTGCTGATATTTGCATTTTGACGCTTGTCGAATGTATGTTTTCTACGTGTTCAATGTTATATTAATTGAGTTGATTAAAATTAAAGTTTAAAACTATTTGATTTTGGTTTTTTGAACTTGCAAGCTTCAACAAATTAATTTAATTTCTTATTGAAATTTTAAGGAAGAAAGATTGCGTATCACTTCCTTTTGGAAGCAAATTTGTTTTGGACTTTAAAATAACTGTACGTATTATTCATTAAATATTATTTTTGTTATTATTATTATTATTTATAGTGCAAATGAAGTTTAGGTGTATTGTTTCATTATTCTCACAGCTCTATTATTATTTACGGTTCCCATAAATTAAGTTCTGATTAATTTCTTGTTGCTAACGGTTTAATAGTAATTTTTAAAATTATTCGGCCTTGCAGTGACGGCGATTTCTACATTGTTGTTTATCATTTTGACGAAAGATTTTAACGTTGATGACTTAATCAGAATTTTACTATTTTTTGTTACTTTTATTAAAATTAAGGTTTCTGAACATAGAATTCCATTGATAAAATTAACGTAAAGTAATGTTTGAGTAAATAAGATTGATGAACTTTACAGCACGTTATTTTGCTTTGATTACGTAAAAACATTTGAAAGTTACAGATAGTTCAGAAGACCTTTTGAAAGATAAGAAAGTAAGTTTGTTTTGAACATTGCTGTGGAGTATTAGCGTTTATTCGTGTGGTAATTAATCCCTTATGTTTGGTTTTAATCAAACTGGCGCCCCTCTGATTTATGACTTTCCCTATTTTGACTTATGTTATTCTATTCACCCTACACGCCAAGCAACATCAGACCCATCCCCGACCACTGAGTTATCGACACCCTTCACTAATCTGTTACATCAATCGTACTACCGATTTTTACACGTAAAAGCTGGTGGGCCAGTGTAACATTACCTGTTTAGTATTCTGGCGGTAATGGGTTCGCGTTACTATATATGGTTTCAGGGGGTTTTCCTCATACCAATATAGGGGCATGATTACTGCGTATGCACACATCACGTGCGGCTATTTAGGTGAATGCTGGGGCAGTATCTTCCCCCCCAGATCCCTAACTCTGTTTCTTCCGATCCTATCCTGACCGCACCTATCTATAATCCCACCATGCATACGCGCTTAATGTATGTATGTTGGGAATTCATGACTGGCTGAAGGAGCTTGGAAAGCTTAAGCAGTCCACCTCCCCACTAACGGAGGGAATGAAACACGTTGCCCTTTCTTTTTCCTTTTTCTATAATATAACTAACTACATCAAATTTTCGCATGTTTTGTATTTGCTTTTCTACGATCGATTTTTTCTTCAAATGTACCTACGTCTTTCTTGCTGATGTATATTATGTGTGATGTTTCCACATTAGAATGGATTTTTAGAGAATTAATTAGTTAAATCTTGCGCAGTTCCTAGTTTTTTAAACCAGGAGGCATCCAATGAAACTGCAAATTGTTAATGTGCGCGCCAGGTTTGGTTTACTAAAGCCTTTGATTATTATAGAACAACAGAGGGACTGAATTAGGTACAATTACACTTGCCCTTCAGAAGGTAGAGGGTTTTATTTTCTTTGCTGATCAACGTGCAAAGGTTTTATAAAATTGTTGTCACATTTAGTTCCAAGACTTCTGGCATTAATAATTTTATTATATAATAGTTTTTCTAAATGTTTAAATTGTACATATAAATGCAGCTTGTTATGACTTTCAAGCAAGCAGCGTTGTGGATATAATTAGAAAGCATCTGAGCATTGAGGTGTAAAAAATTGAATAATTTTTCCTAATTTATATGCATACTTTTATGAGAAATAAATGACCTTTGATAATTGTTAAATGTTGGTAACAGTAATAAATTTAAGAAATATTTCAAATAAATTTTTATTTGCATTTACATAATAGTGATATGAATTACTGATGAAACAATATTTTGGTGACTGAAAGTAGGTAACCATGAATGTCTGATATCTTTACCGATTAATTTTTTGCAACTCAAGTTATGAAAATGAATGGATGGCATTATAAAGTTTGAAAAGTGAGTGCGTTAATACATAGATAATATAAACAAACTAATTCTATCATTCTATAACAATACGAAAAGCTAAATTAATAATATATTACGTATGAGGGTTTAATTCCTCACTGAAAGCTTACCCTAATGAGGTCAAACAGGAAGTTTCCAGAACCTCCCGCTGAACCTTGCCCATCACCACCAAAAGGCGAAAATCTTTTATTCCGATCAGAATCTTCTGTTTCTAGATTTAAAAGTTCATCTGCTGGATTTGGGACGTTTATTGCCGAAACATCTTGATCATTCGTTGCTCTTATTTTACGTACATTCCTTGTGTTTTCTACAGAGGGCGACTGAAACAATAATTCACATAAATACGTATTACTATTTATAATTATGATTGTTAGTAAAGCGTGAGTTATTAAATGGTATTCCCATAACGTCAACTCTATGAGAAAATAATTATCGAAAACACTTTCCCGTATTGGGAAAAATGGATGAAGCCTACGCAACTGTCAATTGATTGCGTTTCAGTTCGTGTGAATGTGGTTCGAACTGGTAAATATTTGGGAAACAAAAATATCTCACTGTCAGCATCTGGTCAAGATTTACAACCGTCGTTGTAGGTGTTGTGGAGTTGTCGACTTCCGCTGTTAAATCGTTATTAACCATTCTCTCCTCTCCATCAATTTCGTTTTCTGATAACGCACTTAAGGCAATTGGTGCTGGCGCGCTTGATGAACTACTTCCTGAATTAACAATATTAATTTCTTCATCGTCGTCGTCATCATCTTCATCTTCATCTGGTGGGAATGTAGGTAAAACAACAGTAACTCGTCCACCACCTCCTCCACCACCGCCTCCTCCTAAACCACCGGATCGCAAAAGGGCACCACCTACCACTCGGAACACTTGACTGGTTACATTTTGAATAACGTTGTCGATAACCTAAAAAAAAAATAAAAATAGTTAATAGTAAAAAGTAATGCCAACATTTATTGAAAGTGAAATTTTTCACAATTTTACAAGATTAATTATTAAATATCTTACATATTATGCAACGATAGATTAATTATCGGGCTGTTTGGGAAACTGCTTTTACTTGTTCAACAAACCGGTCTTTAAATTTATTGAGCTTTAAATGCATTGCGTAAAATGGACTCAAAGAGATAGAAAATAGTTAATCCATGACACACTTAAACACGTGTTGTAATAATATTGTTGTTTATTATTTTTTGGCTTTATAATATTAATTAGACTTCTTAATTCTTAGCCGCTTTAAACCTTGAAGACGTTTCTTAACTACATTTCATTTTATCTAACATCTGAAAGGTGTACAGATGCCCCTTTCTAAATACCAGCGTTAATTTTTTTCATTCCTCATCTGTTTTTCTGGTTTCAATTTAATTTATTTGTGCCTTCAAAGTTTTTTAATTGGATTCTGGTTAACGAGAAAGTAACATACAGTAATATTATGCTTTTTTATTTATTTCGTATAATAATTAACATTCAGATTTTATATGATAACCCGTCTCATGGGATATGGTTTACAAAAAAAACTAAGGTAGGGTAAAGACCTAGGATCTTCGGACCTAGGTTTAAAGCCACGATATTTTCAAAATGGCGCATGGAGTCATGCATTCCGATACTTCTTAATAATATGGGTTTAGAAGTTTTTTTATGAGCGATTTTAATCTAGACCGCAGAACGAAAATGCTTTGTTCTACACATATTTCGAAAATAAGCTTTGAATTTGAAGAAAGAAGAAATCTTGCCTTAAAAGGGTTTTTGGTGGTATGTTAAAGAAATCCTGAATGATCATAGAAAACAATTTTAAACACAAAGTACGCAATATTCACTCTAATTCTCCAAAAGGACGTTGAATAAATTCATCAACACAAAAGTTTGAAAATGTTCGCAACCTTATAGTGTAAACAGTAGTGGGTATGCTTTTCCACAATGAATAAATTACCCATCGTATACAATGCAGCTTTAGTTCACTCTGCATATGCAGTTTAATTTTTGCAAACGCTACCGCACACCGACTGCAAAAAATCTAAAATGAATTATATCAAATACGGTAGCTGAATCGCTATTTATTTCTTAAATGCCAAATTATTTTTGTATTTATTACATTAGTTATTGTTTAAATGTAACGTTGAATGAATATAACGATCTAAATTAATGTTTTGGAAAGATTTCTTAATTTTCCTTTAGTAAGCGATATTGCGTCTCTAGTATTTTACAATGTATCACGTTGACGCTTTCATGTGTTTAAAGAATTTAATCAATAGTATCGAATTTTAAATTATTAAGAAAAAAGCCTTTGGATTATGGGGAATGCGATGAACTTTGTGAATTGTGAAATAAGCATTCTTTTATGATGTAGTTTTAGATTGATTAGTAAAGTTTATTGACGTATTATTGACTTTACTTCATCTATGTACGAGAAGGGCAAAGCCAAGCGATGGTGTATAACCTAAAATTCAATATAACGACCGCTAATCTTCATATTCTGTCACCATATAAATTTAAAATAGGTTGATTTTGAATTTGGAGCGAATAACCTTAGCGTTTATCGACCTTTCGGCTATAAAATTATTTTCCCGCGATTATTTATTCTGTTGTACTTTGATTTTAACGCGAACATATTGTAAAGAGTATCGGCCACCTCTGCGTTATAACGTTAGTGACGTAGTGATGGGTTATTACAGTTATAGTGTAAATAACTAAATCTGTTATCCGTCAGTCGTTAAATATTTAATTTTTCTTGTAAATTATCAAAACGTTTAAGTGTTTGGGGGTTATTAAATGAATAATTAGAGTAATATTATAAACCTTAGTTTACGATTAAACTAGACAACGATTAAGTTCAATTGAGGGTATTAATAGACAATTTTTTTTTAGTAGAATTAGCGAACTATTTTACATTAAATCAGTTAGTTTTAAGTACCGAAAAAACTCGAATTATGCAATTTTATTCTAAATGTTCTCAATATAATGCAAGTTCACTGATAAAGATATCGAAATGTAGATCAATAGAACAAGTAACAGTTTTTAAATTGCTAGGTCTTTCTATTGACTACTCCTTAACTTGGAAGGATCATATATTGTCGATGAGTAAACCAATTGCATCAAAATGTTTTGCGCTTAAGCGTTTAAGTTACATAACTAACCTGAATATTGTCAAAATGTTTATTTTGCGAGCACAGAGTGAATCATGAAATATGAGATAATCTTTTGGGGCAACAGCACGCATAAATATCGAATATTTGTTTCACAATTATAATACTAGGCATGGTACTAATTTAACTTATGAGAATCATAACTTAGAATTATATAAATGTAACCCATATTACATGGGAGCTGTTTTGTATAACAAAGTCCCATTACATATAAGAAATTTACGCTATAACTGCTTTGTCAAAATTGTAAAAAATTATTTGAGTTCAAAATGTTTCTATTTAGTTTAGGAATTTGTAAAATCAATTATAATCGACATGTTTTGACCTATCCTATATCTGTACAGATCATTTGGACAAATAAAGGTATTATTATTATTATTAATTTAGTTTCGTGAAAAAGTGATGTGTAAAGATCAAATCCTGATAATTAATGACTCTTAATTAAGTAACTAAAATGAATATCGAAGAAAGTGAACCCTTGTAACGGCTTTTATAGAAATAGAAGCCTAATCTAACTCCACGAAACACTCTTGTGTCATGGACGGTTTACATGGTAATTTCCTCGCTCTTTTGCAATATGTGTTATGCTTCAATTACTTCATGCCCTTATACGTAAGAAATTGTTATTTGTTAAAAATTGTTTCTTCAGGTGTTTGAATATTGAAATGGTGTAGTTTTCTTTACTCATTTTGACTGAACCATCCTGTATTTCGATTTTAAAATAGATTTACGTAAACTAAGGCTAGCTAAGTTATAGCGTTTAGTTGTAAAAAGATTTAAAGTTTTACGATATCATTTCAATGTCAATATATGTATTACATTTTATTCTTGTTTTTAATGTCTTTGATTTCCAATGATTTTTAAATAGTCTTGACAAGCTCCGTTCATTGGAATGGTGTTTAATTATTTTTGTTTCTGGCCCACAGAACAATTATTTATGACTGCTGCATCCAAAATCCATAAAGGATCCATATTTTAATTATATTTGTGTAAGGTAGATGGTCATTCAAAACTTATCCATGATCACGTTAACTTTATTTTTTATAAATCATTTGGTGAATATTATAAAATGATTAACTCAATTAATGTTTACCATTTATCCATATAGTCGGTTCATGATTCCACTTTTGCAAAAAGTTAACGTTTGTCTGATCACTAACCCTGACCCAATTTAAAGTTAGTGAGCCTTTATGTAGAATATATGAGCGCGAAAGAAAAACTTTTAAGTGATTGCATTGCACAAAACTATTTATTGATGCGTTGTTAATATTTTTAAACTTTTATGTTTACAAAAGTTATTTAACGATTATTTAAACAAATTAGATCGTACTTTTTGAAAACTATAGTGAATAATACGAAACATGTTGTTTGAAATTGAGTTATTAGTTCATTGACTGGACATTTATTTTATATTCTACGATCATTCATGATTTTTGACATCACGCCCAAGACCTTTTAACGAAAAATTCCGATCGTAGTGTCGTGTTATGATTTATATTATCGATTTTGAGATTTATTTGAGCGTAAGTGTGAATTTTGAAGCAACATTTCAGATATTTCACATCTTACTAAAACCAACGGCCCTCTTGGTGAGTTTCATCGGCTCAGGATTTTGTGCAGTAATAACATCCATTAACGAGGCGTCTGTTTTTCAATTAAAATAATCTCGAAAAAAGGCTACGGTTTTACAACCGTACAAGTTGTGAGATCCAAAAGATTTATTCTAGTCGCATTGAATTACATTTTGAGTTCAAGACTGCAAAGCTCTATTATATTAAGATATCGCACGTGTAGTCTCTTCATATTCGACTAAAATGACAAATGTGTTCGAAGGCAGATTATCAAAACCACTTCTCAGTAATGAAAAATCAAATGGTGTAATAACTAAGAGATCATTCACTGGCGATCTGCCAGCGCCGCTTATTCTGAGAAAAAGGCATCATCACAGAAGTCCTCTACGTGAAAATCGTTGTTTAAGGGGACCACGAACATGCTCACTAAAAAACCCAAAGCACTAAACCGAGGCAGATAAAAGCCGCTTCTCTTAAGCAAGTCGCGTCCAAGAAAGTTTCCGTCTGTCCAAAAAAGAAGTAGTACAAGGAAATAGACACCAGCAGTTTGTGGGAACTTGGTGTTCAAAATCAGGCAGAAGGTAGAAATGGCGTTAAGTGGCATTTTATTCTGTCTGCGGTAGTTACATTTGGGCCACAATTTGAGACAACTATTAGAAAGAGTAAGTTATATGTATTTTTCGTTAATGTAGTTCGAAAATGAGATCCTTTAGTAGTTAATAAATAATTTGACCATAGAGTTTTCAAGTTTCTTGCTCACAGTTTTTGTTTTTTATGTATTAACCTTCCCACCTACAGGGAACGTTATTGTGATCGGTCAAAAAATTCGACATTAAGCTGAGACCGTAATGATTCGTTTTGACTTCTCTCACATCTAAACAAGTGCGTGTGTGCTTCCGCGTGTGTGGTCGATCACCTTTCGTATACAATATGATGAAACTAAATTTTTTATTTTAATTTGAGATACGCATTATAGATTTAATGACTACAGTTCAGGGCATTAGTGGTGGTAGGCCTGCGGTAGGTTAAGGAGCGATATTAGAGGATTTTATTTCTTTCACGAGCAATTACTCAAAAGCAGAACAACAAGTGCACACAAATTAACTTCAAATTTCACTAAAGGTGTAATGCAATTACACATATGAACTAAATTTAGATTATTAGTGAATTATTTTTTTGTAAAGACTGAAATGTGAAAAAATATTTTATTCGATATTCGATAAAATTTTGTAAAATTAGAATGCGGATGTTTTGAAAACGTTGCTGAGAAAATTTTGTTAAATTAATCAAGTCATTATAATACATTAAATAGCGTTTTCCCATCTTTATTATCGTGGAACGTGTTAATCTTTCGGTGTCAATGGCGTCTTTTGCTACTAAATTTTGTTTTAGTAAGCTATATTGAATAGTGGTCGATTTGACGCTGACTGTTGTGCAACTGTCCGAAGGTTAACTTATTGGCGATATTGTAGAGTTACAGAATTTGACGTTACACCTCATTAAAATGAAAGTTTCCGATTGGTGGATTAATTAACGTATTTAAAAAATTATAGACGATAGTATGAACTAGAACTCAAGGTGTGAAGATGTAGTACACTAACGTGATTGTTTAGGCATACGACGACATAGTGCGTCGATCGGTTGTGAGTTAGGTGTTCGTTTATCCATGCGTTGTCAGTGAAGCAAACGTAGCGGCTAAGTACGTTAGCGTTCGGGAAAATTTACGCTTATGACAAACCTATTTATCGTGTGGGACTTTTAAGTAGTGAACGTAGTTCCCATTTTGAAGTAGTTGATCTGTTATCGCCTAAAAAAGTGACCGACCGACGTCTTTAGTGTAGCACGTCCGGCGAATATGAATTTTTATCATTAAAGCTTTATCGTGCTGTTGTAAAATTAAGCTACTTTAAGCTAAGTATCGAATAGAGCCGAGAAGATTATGTTATGTTGGAGCCTGAGTTAAAATTTGGAAACTTTTATTAAATGTGTTAATATATTAAGTTAAAGCATAATTTAAATTAAAATTTAAACTATGGTCTAGTGTTGTATGCTCAATAAAGTACATTTTCGTTAGTATCATTACTTATAAGGTAAATTATTAAGTGTGCATGGACAGAGGAGAGGTGTACAACATCCTTTTTTTTAAATTGGTGACTAAGAGTACCATAATTTGAAATTACACCTCAGTATTCTTCAGACTGCAAACGTACGCAGGAATAACGTTATCTACACCAGCTGTTGAAATTTACGTAAGAACAACCTGAACGTTTATATTGTTGTATTGTATTGTTTCTTCCTTCCTGAGGAATAATATTGTCTAAGTTATAATTCGGCCTTTGATTCGGTGCGAGATCCAATAATTTATTAAAATTATATCTGATTTTGAATTCGGGATAGTTTTGTGCTAATCGGAGTTTGAGACCCTACCCTATCGCATTATTGTTTATGTTTTAAATGTCGCCCAAGTAGAATTAATTTTTAATTTTTATAATTGTTTTCCATGTTTATTTTATTTAATATAGAATCTTCAATATGAATTTGTGATGTTGTGTGTTGTATGTTATTTTTCAAGTAAATTTACATGTCAACTGCTGATCAGTTTTGAAATTAGGCAAATATTTTAAGTTACAGTCATTTTCGTTTTGCAGTATAGTGATTAATAATTAATTGAGGTATTGTACAAATAGCATTAATGTGTCATGTTTAGTAACATTAAGTTTGTAAATTATGTTTATTCTTATTTTAATAAGAATTAAGTTACAGATTTTATTCCAATTTATTGCGAAGTTTCAACATTAATTATCGCATTTTGCGGATTTGTTCCAGATTTAAAGCAAATTTTATAGGGTTAAGCTGAATCTATAGTTTACAATTCCTGATCGATGTAAACAATTTGAGATAGTGTTCATTCCGTATCCCATTAGAAATTTCAAAGCAGGTGGCGCCACAGTCAAATTCTATGTACCAATTTTGACGTTTTGTTAAGTAACGAATATCATAGTTAGTATGTATTTGTAAGAACTACCTTACATGCTATTGAGCTAATTGGAACCAAGCACTTTATCTGTGTGGGCTAATGTGCTAATGTATATTTGGTCCGTAACAGTTTAAGAGCTAAATAAAATAACTCCAGTTATTTTTGGTGGTGATGGACCTCCTGGATCAGGAGTGGATTTTATTTATTTTTTCGTCTGCAATAAATCAAAAACTTTGAAGTGTATCGCGAAACAATTATTTGTCTATATATATATATATATATATATATATATATATATATACACGATATCATTTGTATGGTTACCAAGTGATGGAAAACTAATTAAGTTCATGGACGTATTTGAGTAATACGTGAGCACGTTATTTAACGAACATAAATCTCCATTAACCTAGTAGTTGTCGAGTGTAATTATAACGCATTGGCTGTTATATGAAAAGGTTTCGTCCAAGGTCAACATTCGTAGCATACATAAAAATGTTTAGAGGGAAGACAACATTAAAAGAAAGTGTTCACCTCGAAGCTGAGAACAAGTATCAAATAATTTCAACGGGCGCGTATTTTTATACATCAAGTTAAAAGGGATGATCATTGTAAAGAAAAATAATTATTCACACTGAACCTGCTAACCGGGGTAACTAGTTATAATTCTTGTGATTGGGAAAAGTTAAGGGTTTTCTTTCGTTAGCTACAACTCAAAAACTAGAAATAGAGATTCTATTAAAATTAAAATTCATATCTTTAAGACTTAAATGGCTAGAACGCAGTATCTTTTGGTTATAGTGTAGGATCTGCGGAATAAGGTAACACGAATGGACTTGATTTTCTTTCAACCACGTTAATTAAAAAATAAATTACGATTGCGTTCAAATAAATACTTAAATGACGAGAACACTATGTTTCTTTACTGTGTGTGGTAAGGTTAGACCTGAGAGGTAAAGAGTAAAAGGGAGTGGATTTTATGTTTTCTTGCCCGCTTGTTACTGCGTTGTAGACATTTTCCTGGAAAGTAGGAATAGAATTTTCCTGAATAACCTGACTTGGTTATGTTTTGAGCAGGAGAGGTTGCAAGCCTTGGTTCCCAAATCAATCGATAGATTTAGCTTTGATAAAGGAATGTGTGATTATCGATAGCCTTGCAGAAATTAAAAATAGTTTACCGTTTCAAGCGCTTGATATTTTACTGAATATAAATGCAGTTGTTATTTTAAATTCAGGCGCGTTAGCTAGTTAGCGAAATAATAAGTTTTTATGAGTCAACGTTGTAGCATTATAAAATACTTATCTTTTTTGGGTTTTTTAATGGTGTATTTTAAACTATACAATCTAAACGTTTCGATAACACTTACAGTTATCTTCGTCAGTAGTAATATCTGTTAAAATTGTTAAAGATGTTTTAAACAATTTTGTCAGAGTTGAAAAATTAAAACATAAACATCAGCCTGCTATCAACGTAACAGTTTGAGAAACGTACAAAGCCAACTATAAAATTAAATTTTAGTAAAGAATAACTAGGTCATTAAAAATTAAACATTGTTAAACTGTTTTAAAGATGACAAATCAGAACACTCTCTACGACGAAAGCTAACTATGAAAAATGTCAGCCAAAAAACACATTTAACAAAATTTAATCAAGTTATGATGTAAGTGTAAAGTTGTGAAAAACTTCAATTTCAAAATGATAGAAACATTCACAAATATAAACATGACATCAAATAAAATAATCCAGTTAAATCCAACAAAGAGATATCTTCATCAATAAGTGCAAGTGTTATTAACAATGGAAAGCACAATGCAGAACGTTTTTTGTAATTTTTTAATTTTAATCTTAATTTCAACTACTTATATTAAATTATAATGCTGTGGTAATTTAACATATAATTGGTAAAGCATTTGCTTCAAGGTCAAGGAAAAACACAACAAAAAACCTAGACATACCAAAAGTCAAAATTAAAATAAAAATTAAGACGTATCATTATGCCTTTTTTTAATTATAAGATGCTAAAACCTATTTAAACGGAGATTTTCTTCTTGTCTATTAAAATTATTAGGGTGTTTATATACACTTGCGTGCATAGAAATCGGCCCACTGTAAACTTTTGACTTTAACTATATTTTGCTTCGAATCTATCTATCAGATTAAGAAAAAATATATACTGTTTGAAAGACAATTTCATATGCTTTAATGTAAGTTTACATTTATTAAAATTTATTTCGGTTTCTTAGTCTTAAAATTATGAAATTAACGCATGAAACGCATGGAGAGGTTGCAGTGTTTATTATTGAAGAAAGGAGCAGCACACCAAAGGACTTGAACAGGTCCTCCTTGTCTCATTAGCACCGGAAGGGATTACGATTTAAACGAGTAGTTAGTTTAATTTTAAAATGACTTATTCTGTTGATAAATTAAGCTTGAAGGAGATTTCGAGATGGTTGTCTATCGACTGTTGCTCGTGGCCAGCCGTGTTCAGTTTTTGATTTCTTGTTAGTTTAAGGTAACACTTTAGTTATAAAATTCTGTGTAGGTATACATCGTGATCAATATTTTTATTATTTTGTTTTTACTTTTTAAAAATTTATTTAAGCATTGGGTATTAATTAATTTGATACTAATTAGATTAATTAAATTTAGTGATTCATATTGTAACGTAATTTATAAACTTAAATTGAATTATTTCTCTACCGAGTAGGCATTTGCCTTGTTTTCTGCGATCACCCAAAATTCATTTCCTTATCGATTGTGAGTTTTATTGTATAGTAAATGTATGGATTTTGAAGCATTCCTTCTATTACCTCGTCTTATAACGGACCCGCCCGTCTTCCGGTCACCCACTTACATGCGACTACATATTTTATAAACTCAGTAGAATTTTATACTACGACCCGCAGCCATCCCAGGTTATAGAGGATTTTCGTGCTTCTAGTCTTTATTTGTCACATGATACTCTACAATTCAAAAAATTGGAATACAGCTATTCACAGACCTAAATGATGCGAATGAATTTTCTTTTCTTTTGTTCATGATAACCCCGTAACTTTAATAGCGTTTGCATTTAATTTTGACATAAATGTTTAAGACTTAAATATCTAAAGGGGTGGATTTTTTTCTTCTTTCGCCTGTAATATCATAAAACTAGAAAAGATTTAACTTAAATTTGATAATTTTTTTATTTATAAACTAAATTAAAAAAATTATTATTAATTTTATTAAATACATAAATAAAAAGTTTACCTCGAGTAGGATTTGAACCTACGACCTGTACTTTGCTAGAGTACCGCGCTAACCAACTGCGCCATCAAGGTTCAAGCCCCCAATCGATGTAAATTTTGTTTTTATGTATGTAGAACGGAATTCAATTCTAAATATAATGAGATTACAAAAAACTTATAATAATTAAATTAAAAAAAAATTATTTTTATGAAATTAGCAATCTTATCTGACTTCCTTTTATACGATATTGACTGAGATAGGCCTTAGCGGCTCGAGTTGACTTACTTAACTTTTTTTATCTTTCTCGGCCTACTATAAAGTGTGCCGTGAATGGATAGCAATATTAAATAATTATTTTTCATTCAGCAACTCTAATAGGAACATAGAATTAGGTGCTATTTAACATTATTTAATAGCTTAATCATTTTTCGCTTTCACCTGTAAATGGTATGTCTTATCGATTTTTTAATTACGGCAATGTTTCAATCAGTTCTAATGTAACACCTTATTTCTTCAGTTGTATTGTGTTTAACTTGCACATATACATCAGAATGTGGTATATGCGTAATGGAGCAGTATCTCTTTTCAGTATAATAAGTCAAGCACTGTTGCTCGCGGCGAATTTGACAATTTTAGAAGTTGTCCAGAAGGCGTACATTACTATTTTAAACGCCCGCTATTTCGACTTAAATACCACGAAACTGAACAAATTTTGCCTAGTTTTGGTTGATCAAGTTGAAGATGGCGTTTGTACTTTCAATTTTAATAGTTAGACTTGAATATTGTTACAAAAACAATTAACATTTGTGTGTTATGAATTTCTATCATTTAATATTAGACAAGGTATAAGGCAAACGCGCCTAATTAAAAACGGCAAATTTTGTTCATTCTTGATATTTGAAATACAATTATCATTGTCAAACTTTTTGTTTCACACAAAAATCATATTTTTTTAAATTCCATGTAGGTGTATAACGCTACTGACGTTTTATGACAACTCTGTCGAATTGAATAGCCACTTACCTATTTTATTACGAAATTACGAACTATACATTATTTATTTGGAGGATAATGTATAATGGTATAAAAAACGTGCGCGTGCGTGTGCGTTGCAATTTGTTAATTTTAGTTATCGTCAGATTGAATTTTTGTATGTTGGCTACACTGAAAGTAAATTGACATTTAGAAACTGACAATTTTTCGCACAATCTTTAGAGGTTAGGGCTAACAGCTGTATGGAAAACTTCCAAATGCAGGGTAACTAATGCCATAATTCGAAATGCGCTAATAACTGTAAAATAAAGTTTGCGTTATGCATTATTATCGTTCTGTTTTCCCCCCAAAACAGAACGATAATGTAAACTTTATGATACACAGAATTAAGAAAAAACTACACTTTTAAGATTTTAAAGGTGAATTCACGTATAACTTTATCACGTCTAGTGAATTATATTAGTACTTATTTTGATTAAAAACAATTATTTTTATGAAATTAGCAATCATATCTAACTTATTTATGAAATATTGAGTGCAGTTAATCTAGCCTGGGCGGCTCGGGTAGATATTTTCGAGTTGATTAGCCTAATTTTTATCTTGCTTGGTCTACTTACTACCATTGATTCTTATTAATCAATGTTACTACTATAACATGTGGCATGAGTGTATTGCAATATTAAATAATTATTTTTCATTCTGCAAACATGACATAGGAACATGAAATTAAGGTGTTATTTAATATTATTTAATAGCTTAATCATTTTCTGCTTTCACATACATACTTGTAAATGGAATGTCTTATCGCTTTTTTAATTACGGTAATGTTTTAATCAGTTCTAATGTAACACCCTATTTCTTCATTTCTATGTGTTTAATTGATACATCTACATCAGAATGTGGTTTATGCGTAATGTAGCAGTATCTCATTTCAGTATAAGCCAAGTAATATAAATCTTAGAAGGGCATTGTAGTTTTATACACTGACAGAATTGAACGTTTTCCCTACTTTTGGAAGATTAAGCCGAAAATGGCGTCTGTACTTTTAATTTTAAAGATTAAACATTAATATTGTTACAAAACGTGTCATGAATTACTATTAGATAAGGTAGATAAGGTAAACCAATTTAAAAGGGTAAAATTTTTTAATTGATAGGCAACACACATAACGTGCTTGAATGTGTGGTTTGAAAAAAGCAAAAGCAAAATCTTTGTTACATTGACCTAATGAACACTTACGGTAATGTGGATTGCATATGAAACACATTAAATATTATATAATAAAGCGATACCGAGGTCAAGCAAGTATTCCCGTTTCTGTTTCAACAAGTTATCTCTTTAGTAATAAAAAAAATTATTTACCTGAAATAGTTGAGGACACAGTCTTCTTAGCGTCTGTATTTTGTTATTGCTGAACTCAATAATTCTATTCAAAGTAGCCGAATTATCCGTTTGTGCTTGTCTCTTGACCTAATTATTTAACGAAACAAAACAATAAGAAACACAAAATAAGTTTGTAAACTATATATAGAAATCAGTCCAGATGATTTTTTTCGTCTTTGTCGTTCTTAGACTTTTGACGAAATGAAGATTGATGACCAAACTGTTAGACCAAAAAATGTGTTAGTAAACAAAAATGAGAAAAAGATAATGCACATTTGCGTTGTGTAATGTGGACTAATTTACAATTACAAATAATTTCAAATATATTGCTCTGGCTTAATTTATTATTCATTGTGTAAGGTATATTTAATGATTTACAACATATTGCGAAGGACGTTACAAGAAAGTTACAATGTAAGTATCGGTACTATTTCCAAAATTTTATTAAGTTCTACTTATTGCAAGGATTTCAAATAAAATGTTACACTTTCAAGGAAATAGTAATTAATTTAAACTGATGTGTTATATGTTTCGTAATGACTACCTATATTACAAAACTTAACAAAAACGTAGTACGTGTAATGAAATGTATTAAAAAGATAAAAATGCAAATGGACCCAAAAAAGAAAAGGTGATATAACTTCGATGACGCATCTGGTAACATTTTCTTATGTATCCTACCAAGAGCTGTATTACTTTCACTTACTTTCATTGCACTCTTGTCTCAATAATATTACACAAAGCAAAGGTGACTTGTCTTTACTTTTATAGGATGACAGTGTTATGAGTACAAGAACCTCGAAATATCTTGTGGCCTTTTTTTGTGAACAATTGCCTCTTAATAATATTAAAATATAACTTACTTGATGATGAACTGGGATAACTGCAGACTGATCTACATTTGCAGCGGGCGCTGCAAGGCTGACTGCAAGAAAGGCACTTAACACACACACAACACTGATGCACTTCATTTTTTTGACTAGAGTTTTCGTTACTGCTCCTGAAACAAGCAAGTTGTAAGTGAGAATAAAATTCAACAAACCAGCAAGTTCATTGTCAACAAAGAAACAAGTTATCAAAAATACCCCTCCCTTTACATGCAATAAATAGAAAAAATGTGAAAAGTTCGATTACTTAAAAATATTTTGAAAGTTAAAGATCTTAATTTATATGTTAATAATTAAGTAAGCAATAAACATTCCAAAATTTTCAATGCAACTTTCGACAGCGGTTTTTTTAGCGTATCATGATAATGTAATTGTAACCTAGTTGATTGATGGGCAGAGGTTAAAATGGAAAATGACGCAAGAGAAACACGTAATATACATTTGAAGTAAATGTTTTTATCTTGCATGTTGCTAATTTATTCTACATTATATCTGAATAAGTAGCAAATGAGGTAAGTAATGTTGATTGTAGGTGTTAATAACGTGATTTACTACAATTATTTCGTAATTTTCAATTATTCTAGCTACCTGGCGACACACCGATTTTTAATTGAGTCAATTAAAACTTACTTTCTGATAATTTCCGCAAGGTTTTATAAACCCGTTTAACGCAATTACAAATTGGGCAAAACCTGGAAAAATTATTATTTTACGCAAAAATGAAATTTCAATTAATCAAGTTTGAGAGAGTATAAAGTATTTGTGAACACTTTCTCTGCATAAGTCAGAATAATAGTCATTGAAAATTTGTATTGGTTGAAGGACGACAGGTAGAAACGTGTTAATTTCTTTCACTTCAATAAAACTATTTCTTAAATGCTTCCACCTTGTCATGATCAGAGAAGAAAAGGTACCCGTAACACTGTATCTAAAATATGAAATAAAGAAATGTGTAATGAAAAGCATATTTAGCTTATTTAATTGAGAAACGATCTATTACTAAATGCGCGACAGTCGGGATAAAGTAATGGATTTCTGTATTTAACAATTGTCGGTTTCACCTACAAAATTCGCAAAAGTCAAAAAAGCAAAATAGCAGTAAAGTTTTAAACACAATATAATCCCACAATTTTTTTTATAAATAACAAACAAGTAGTTATGATAAGCAATCATTAAGGTAAAACAGCAAACTTGTAAATTATAATTCTATATTTAAATATCTGTTAAAGGTGAGTTTTTAACATCAACTTGTTCGTTCATTAAATGTAGGTACTTCCTGTTTAAATTTATAAATTTCGAATCTTTACCAAATACATAATTTGTCTTTTTTATTACAAAAATGTAAAAATTTAATGTGAAGTCGTAAGGTGATTATTTGCTATTAAATGTTTGGCATAATTTAATTTTCTGAGTGTTTATATTTGTAACATCTAATGTGTTCTTGCATCTAACATCAAAGTTCCTATAAACTGAATTACAAAATGTGCAGTTCAATTTATAAATACCCTACTTGAAAATGTGGTTAGTTACTTTGTACTTATTTTTTTTTGTAATACGTGAACTACTTTTCGTACATTTTTCCAACGTATGAAATTGTTTATTTTCTGCCGATCCTGTGATAACGGGGTGAATGCTTTTGATAGAAAATTTGTACTCTTGATTTTTTACTAAAATGTCGATTATATTTGAAATGTATCCGTTTGCTTGCGCAACTTGTTGTATAATTGATTGTTTGGTTAAAGCAGATAAAGGTTAACACTTTAGTAATTATTTCAAAAGATAGTTATGCATATGCAGAGAGTTAATGATGAATAACGCCAATTTAAAAATTTTAAATAGAGATCTTACAACAAAATTTCAAAAATATATGAGACAAAGCTTACAAAATCTCTGATTTACAGATTTAAAACAACAACGTATGTACAAGAACCCACAAGCACCAAAATTGTACTGTTTCATAACAATCCACAAACCATTAGCCCATTAGACCAGTAGTGTTTTACATCCAAATATCTAATCATATTTTAGCAATTTAGCAAATTAAAGTGCAAATTACCACTGCATAATATGATTGTTAAGTTTTGATGTTATTAGCATGTTGAATTAGTTACAAGAATGACGTTAATTCAATTATTTGTTCTCTGTGTTAATCGACATTATTTCACATTTGATATCTACAAAGAAAAAATGGTTTATATATGAGCAGTCCAATTTCGTCCAGTTTAGCTAATATCTTTATGGACTATTAGAAGATCAAATTACTGAATCAAATGTTTCTAATAGTTCATCAGATTTCATTAACGAGTTTTTAATTAGATTCTAACATAAAGTTTACACTAAAGAAAGAACAAAATAGAGCTACTACTGTTCTAGATTTAAACAAAAATTAATATACAGAACAAGTTTAGTTTTTCATATTCTAAAAACCTACACATACAAATAATGCAATTCCAAATGATTCATATCACCATAAAACACATAAGTTAGCTGCACATAGATCATTAGTACATGGAGCAATGTCTTTACCATTATACTAAACACATTTAAATAAAGAAATGTCAATTATAAAACAAACTGCACCAGCAAATTTTTCAAATATAATCGACACGTTAGTATATATATATATATATATATATATATATATATATATATATATAACGAAAAATTATTTTGCCGTATTTAAATTCTCTTCTTAATTCTGAATTCAACGATATATCACACTTTATATTTTTAATACGTGTCGGATGAGAAAACTCATATTAAATGTAAAACATCAAAAACGTACAGTTAAAACTAATACTAGAAACATTAGAAAACTGTAAAATTATTATAAAATAAAGTTTTCTCATTTTCTAACGCCTGTTGCGAATAAAACAATTCACAAGTATGTATTTAGTGAAAATACATCTTCCGTCGTACTGATGCATTTGATAAAAATAAGTTGGCTTTGCATTTTGTTTACCTACCTGTCATAATTGAAGATTATTATAAAGTTATGTTTTGTAATTTTAAATGATAGACAAATAAAAAACAAATTTATTTTAAAGGTTAATAAACTCACAAAAGATGTTCAAAAAGATTCCCGTTATTCTCTAAACATAAATAGCATCTTCTAACTGTAGCATCTAAAACATTCTTCAGCATTTGAGGATAATACTAGCAAACGCTTCGAGAACTAGTCTTTGTAAAATTTCTTCGTTTTCAATATCGTTTCCATAAATGCAATTTTTAATGTATCCCCAAGGAAAAAAATCCATAGGTGTTATATCTGGAGAACGGGCTGGCCACAGTAGATTTGCATGAGTGCCAATAACATCTTTCTGGAAATCTGACAGGTATTCTCGGACAACTCTGGAATTATGTGCTGGTGTACCGTCCTGCATAAACCAACAACCTTCAACTTCTTGGAAAGGCAAATCATTCAAAGCTATCTCTAATTCATTTTGGAGTAAAATTTGGTAACGTTCAGAATTTAAGGACTCGTGATAAATGAAAGGATATATAATTCGAGTACCGAATATATCATCCCACACATTAAATCCGAAACGGGGTTGATGTTTGACCGTTTTGTACAGACCTGGATTTACTCTTGCCCAACAATGACCATTTCTACGATTAACAATTCCATTATTATTAACCATACTTTCATCGGACCATATTATTTTATTCGGAAAATATTCATTCTCTTGAGATTGACGTGTATACCGTTCGCAAAATATTCTACGTCTTTCTGGGTCACCTGGTCGAAGTTCTTGGCAAATTCTAAATTTATATGGATGTACTTTCTCTTTCTTTAGAACATAATTGGCTGTGGAATGGACTATGCCAATTGCCTCTTCAATTTTCCTAGTAGAAACCTCTGGATTTGAAAAATGTACTCCTACCATATTGTTTTTAGGTAAACACAAAATGTAATTAACTCAAAGACCACCAAACAAACGTAATACGGACAACAATCAATTATGACAGGTAGGTAAACAAAATGCAAAGCCAACTTATTTTTATCAAATACATCAGTACGACGGAAGATGTATTTTAACTGTTTAATTAATAGTATTTTCACTAAATACACACTTGTGAATTATTTTATTCATAACAGGCATTAGAAAATGAGAAAACATCATTTTATAATAATTTTACAGTTTTCTAATGTTTCTAGTATTAGTTTTAACTGTACGTTTTCGATTTTTTACATTGAATATGAATTTTCTCATCCGAAACGTATCAAAAATATAAAGTGTGATATATCGTTGAATTCAGAATTAAGGAGAGAATTTAATAAACATGGCAAACATAATTTTTTCGTGTATTTAAAAAAATAAAGTTGATGATGGTTGCTAACAAACGAAACGTTGTATCAAAAATTGAATAACAGCATTAAGTAGAGCTAGAAAAGTGGCAATGGAAATGTGCTATTCTTTTCTTGGTAGCTCTTCAAATAAGGTCAGAAAAAAATAAAAACGAAAATTAGAAAATTCAATTTTTTTCAAATACCTCAAAAACTAGCAGATATTCGAGTTTTACAAAGACCATAAATACAGCCTCTCAAATGCGTAACTTTTGTTCCATTTAACCGACCTTCCATCTACCGTTTACGAGATCCCCATAGTGGGCATCCTTATCGTGGACACACGTGTGTGTGTGTCTATATATATATATATATATATATATATATATATATATATATATATATATATATATATATATATATATATATATATATATGTCCGTTTTTTGAGTGGCTGCAAGCGGAATCACGCTTTATCTCTAGAGATAAAGTCGGTTAAATTAGGAGAAAGTTGCACATTTTTATGTTGAACATTAATCTGAAAGAAGATTAGAGCTATCATCTTTTGTTTTTGAATTATAGCAAAAAATGAAAATTTTAGATTTCGTTTTTATTTTTTTAACCAAAACTATTAAAGCTAGACGTTTGTAACTAAAACATTGTGAAGGAACTTTTTCACAAGAAATCTTAATCTGTCATCGTAGTTTCCATGGCACCCTAGACTCAGAACATACAATATACAACTTTATCTTTTCTTATGGGTGCCAATTTGGATGTGTTGCATTTTGTATTAAGTATCACACACCAAAGTTCTGCCTTACATTTACGCCAAAATATTTAATTTTCCAATTTTGAGAAATGTGCTTTGGAAAGTTAACATAGCTCGATTGTTTTAACGAAAAAACAATGGAAAAATTACAGCAAGTGTTCAAATTGGCCACCTCCACTTCAAGGCACAACGCTGCTCGCTTTCTTAAGATTAGCTATTGCTCATGAGACATCCCTTCTCCTGATGTAAAGACTAGTAATAATTCTTTCGCGAAGTTCTATTCAGATCAGCTGGTAACGTATTATAAATTTTATTTTTCATTGTCTCCCACAAATGCTGGTCAGTGTTCGTCACCGAGATAACTCGATTGGGGAATATTTTCGATAAATATTCTATAACCCTTCTAGCATTATCCGACGACGCGCCATCTTGCTGGAACCAGATTGCATGTAAACACTGAAGAGCAATATTGTTATCCATCGTTAAAAGCCTCCTTAAGAAATAAGAAGTAACGATCGGATTTAAATTTTCTTCATAGATGAATCGCCCAAAAAACCAAACCCACATTACGGCCAAAGCGTATTTGCGGTAGACCAGTAATTCTCATTGTACCGATTAAATATTCCTGCATTAATGAACTTGCATTCATCAGACTGTATGACATTATCAAGGAAATTTTGATTGTTCTGTAGATGATTTACCAGAAACGTACAAAAAGCTACACGTTGACCAGTGTCTCCCGGATGAAGAACTTAAGAAACATGGACTGCGTAAGGGCGGTACTTATGTTCTTTGAGCAATCTCTAAACGACTTGGTCTGATAAATCTAGCTGATCTGCAACTTCCCTCGTGGAGACAGAAGGATGGTCTTGTACGTCATGAAAATATTTATACTTAGTATTTAGGTGTTTATTATAAAAATTATTTCACCGCTTGTAAGATTTCCAGTTCATGTTCATTGGGCCTACCGTCATAGTTTTGTATAGTTTATTAAACGAACCATATTCACCAAATTTTTATCCATACATTGAAAAAACCTCAAACTCCGCGGTTGTCGCTCTTGCTAAAGCAGTGACTACTGCATTTCGATGCGAAGCATAATACATTCTTTTTTCTTCAATGGAAAAAGGCATTTTCACGGCAAGAACAATACAAAAGTGAATTACACACTAGAAATGGTATGTATATTATTTCAATTTTGGATTCTACGTAACGGTTTAGGTAGATTTTCATTAAGTTTCTCTACTCCTACTACTAACCGTCTTTATGATATTTATTCTTTTTTAAATTAAAAGAAATTGTAACCAAGGAAAACCGTGTATGGTTTACGGTAAGGAAGGTAGAGCGACAAGATTCACAGAAGGACTAGCTGGATCCCTAAGTTTCTCATCTATCCTGTCGAAGTGGCCTAATTGCATATAGGGCGGTGGAAATTTAATGCTGAGTGTAGTTAAATATAAACCTTCATATGTTGCTTTTCTTCAAATAAAATACCCTGTGTTTTCAAATATTCTGATACAAAGTTTGTTCTCTTTCTAACGATATAAGGTTCCCTATGCCTACCTTTTTTGAGTTATTTACTGTATTTTGTAATCAACTCAAATCATGTGATTTCTTGCGAGGATGGCTGTGAAATTCTTAACAAAACTCCAACACAAGCGAGTAAGCTATCATCAGTTATTTGTTGTTACTGTTTTGCAGTGCCTGTTTAATTCAGTCTATAAGAAATGGAACTTAATACATAATCACAATTAAAATACTTAGCCTTTTTAGGTTTTTAATGATGTATTTTTGTATTTACATTTTGCACAAATCTATACATTTCGATAACACATATAGTTATCGTGATCAGTAGTAATAAAGTATTTCAAAGTTGATTAAGACGTTGAAAAAAATTTATGAAATGTGAAAAGTTAAAACGTAAACATAAACCTGCTATTAATGTATGTGACAGTTTGATAAACGTATAAAGCCAACTATGGAATACAATTTTAGTAAAGATAACTAGATCCATAATAAATTCAATATTGTTAAACTGCCAATTCAGAACACCCTCTAACGGTCGAAAGTTAACAGTGAAAAATGTTATAATCAAAAAGAAAATTTAACAAAATTTAATCAAATTATGATGCAAGAGTAAAGTTGTGAAAAGCATTAATTTGCAATTGATACAAGCATTCATAAATACAAACTTGACATCAATTAAAAATCCAGACAAATCTAACAAAGAAATAGCTTTGTTAATAATGCTAGTGTTGTTTTATAGTGAAAAGACAATGTACTACGTTTAATATAATTTTTAATTTTAATTTTAATTTCAACTACATATCTTAAATTATAGTGATATGGTAATTTAACATATAATTCGTAAAGCATTTATTTCAAGGTTTAGGAAGAAATACAGCAAAAAACGTAGAAGTACCAAAAGCTAAGATTAAAATTAAGACGTACCATTGTACTTTTTTTAAATTATAAAAACCTATTTAAACAGTAATATTTTTCTGGCTTATTGTAGTTATTAGGATGTTTATATATCTCAACCGCTTCACGTTGTAAACGAACATAATAATGTATTTTTCTTGACAATATTTCCATATTATCAGATTCAATGTCATTATTTAAAATTTGCTCAGCTACCGTAAATTTCTCTGGTTGACATAATCTACATAACCTCATATGTTCTTCACGTCTTTTATCAAAGTTACGTTTTGTGGATTCAATATATAATTTTCCACAAGAACAAGGGCAAAGACTTTGCGTTAACACCAAGAAGATGTAATTTCCAATATTGGGAATTCTATTAAATCTTTAGCTTTTGATGCTGCGATCTTATTTAACCAGAATCACTACAAGCTAATAGACATTCACTTAAGATATTAATAATGTTATTACACCTGCGAGACATAACCAGAAAAAAAACTAGTATTTAATGCTGAAACTGATTTTTATTCCTTTATAACTAATGTTAAAGATACAATTGAAGATGCTTAATTGATTATGGCATTAGGACTGTTTTTAAATCTACAAGAACAATTAAAGGACACCTTGTGCAAAAGTATACATTGAAACCACAAAAC
This sequence comes from Vesta saturnalis, assembly GCA_036346205.1. Classification (NCBI taxonomy): domain Eukaryota; kingdom Metazoa; phylum Arthropoda; class Insecta; order Coleoptera; family Lampyridae; genus Vesta; species Vesta saturnalis. Next base: position 730,414 of record JARFJB010000835.1, on the reverse strand, counting down.
TTATATTTTATATATGACGTAAAGAACATGTGAGATTTAGTAGATTAGGCCAACGCGAGAAATCTGTGGTAACAGAGCATGCTTTAAATAATTTAAATCATCATTACTATTTGTTACAACATAAAGCTATTGAGATGTAACAACATCCTAAGAAGAAAATCCCCGTTTAAATAGGTTTTGGCATCTTATAATTAAAAAAAAGCACAATGATGCGTCTTAATTTTAATTTTAGGTTTTTTCTGTGCTTTTTCCTAGACATTGAAGTAACTGGTTTACTAATTATATGTTAAGTTACTACAGCATTATTATTTAACATATGTAGTTGAAATTAAAATTAAAAATCATATTAAACGTATTGTATTTTCACTGTAGAGTAACAATTACAATTATTAATAAAAAAAACTATTTCTTTGTTAGATTTGACTACATCTTTAATTGAAATGTCAAGTTTCTATTGTGAATGCTTTTATCAACTTCATATTAAAGTTTTTCAAAACTTTACACTTACATCATAATTTGATTTTTTTTAATTTGTTCTTTGATTATGACGTTTTCACTGTTAGCCTTCTACCGTTAGAGGGTGTTCTGATGTGTCATCTTCAAGGCAGTTTAATAATGTTTAATTTATGAAGGATCTAGTCATTCTTTACTAAATTAAACTGGCTTTTAGTTTATCAAACTGTTATATTAATAGCAGGTTTATGTTTGCGTTTTCATCTTTCATATTTCACGAATTTTTTCTAACATCTCAAGCAATTCTTACAAACATTACCGTTTACTGTGGACATAACTGTAATTGTTATCGAAACGTGTAAAATATAAATAGAAAAATACACAATTTATAAACCCAAAAGCTAAGTATTTTAATTATATATAATAATGGTAAAAGTTTACCTTTTCATATATCAAGTTATTGTATTGTTGAATATATTGGAAGTAAGTATGGATTACAGGAATCCTAATAGGTAATTCAAGATGAATGGTTTTGTACTTTTCAAAACATTTAAAACAAAGTATTATAAAATTAAAAAAACAGGGACATAGTTAAAGCGTTAGTTACTTGAGCAGTAAGAAAGTCGTAGTAATCCTTCTCTATGCTTTTCTTAATAGATTGAAGGTGTAAATACTTATCATGCTCAATAGGGATTGGGCCTGCGTAATGTTGCGTCAAATCATTTATGACAATAGTTAAGTTCTTGAGGATATCTTCCTTCAAACGACTATAATACAACTATTCAAATTCGTCAGTGTTGCTCAGTTTGTAAAAAACAGTACTATCGTACTTACACTGCAATGCCCGAATGTCTGTAACTACAGCGTCGCTTACTTTATTTCCTGTTCGTAAGGATTTCAATAAATTGACCTTGAAAATGTTTTTGAAGAAATCGTGACCCAAGTATTTAACTTGATAAAGCACTGGCTGTTTGCGAGCTTTTAAATAAATGCTAACATAACCAGCTGGTAAATTTATATTAACATGACCTAAATTTCTTTCTAGGGTGGAGTGCATAGAGTCAGCTTCCATTTGCGTATGTCCTTTTTCAAGGAATTTGTGTTCTATAATAATATTTAATCTGATAGATAAGTTAATGAGGGTCGAATATCTATTTTGTAAGGTACATCCATCGCTATATAATATACCTTTCTCTTCAGGCTTCTGTTTTTCGAGAACGTTTCGCTCAATACATTTGTAAATTATTATTACATAATCGTTGGCAGAGACGGTCGGCAAAAAGCTATACATAAGGGGTGCTCGCGCGCGACTATTTTGCGACATCAAAATACGGTCTGTGCTGGTTTTTATCTGTAAATAATTAGTATCGCAGTGCGTATTACTTTAATGCAAAAACTAAGTGTGGGGATGAAGAGTTCAAAAATTTACAAATGAAAAGATTTATTGAAAGTTGTAATTACTAGCGCGTTTTCCAAAAATGATTAAGTGTTTGAGTAAATTTAAAATAAACAGCAAACATCGAGTTAAAAGCAATATGTATTATCGCGCGACCTGAAAATAAAACTAAGGTAACCCTTTAAGTAACAAAATAAGGGTGTGTAAGCATGTATGATTAGTTAAACAGTATTTGACATTAATGTCATGGATTTAAGTATATGTGCGATTATAATAGCACCTAATCGACTGTGTAAAAACATTTAAGGATTTTGATGTTCAAGTGCGAGTAAATATATTCTGTGACTAACATTTGCTTTTCAATAAGGGCATATGGTAAATCAGATTGCCCTATTTTGTTTTACGCATCGCACAGTTAAGTTAGCAAATGGTGCGATGGTCAAATTATGTAAATACTATGGCCGTGGTTAGTGACAAGTGTGGCTACTAATTAAGAATCAATACGAATAAATCAACCCCCATTGGATACCACATTATAACGGATGGATAAAGGACTGCGGAATTTATTTATGTAAGAATAATTTTAGATTTGTGAATGGTAGAGGTTTGATTATCTTTAGAGGTGTCATTGCTTATATTGTAAGCTTCATTTCAGACAATACGGATTATCAATCTGCATTACCGTTATCATATGTTTAGATCATAAGATTTAGTGATTTTTGATCTATAAGCAATGTCTGAAAATATTTTTGAAAGATTGGTAATTCAGATCCATTAATTAACTTTTTTTTTGTAATGATTTAAATTGTAATTCCTTAGTCTAAAGGTTAAAAGTGAACCAATACTATTTGAGTTAATTGTTTTGAAGGTAAAGCATTCAAATAATGTTTGATAGAAAATTGGGTAATGTTTATTTATTTCAGAATGCTCATGATAGTTATAAATATTAATCTATGTGTAAATGAGGGTAAATTAGACTTTTAGACATTTAAATTTTATTACGTTGATTTTATGAATATACAGGGCGCGATCAATAAGTTTACTACGACTTGTATGCTCCAACATTTTATTAAACTTTGGATAAATTGATTTTTATGAGTATCGGACTTAAAGGTTTGAAAATTGAATCGACGTGTAATAAGCTTTCTGAGACGAAATTTAACGTACTCTGTTAAAGTGAAAGTGTGTTTGAACTTGAGTTGTGTATGGTTGTACTGAGTAGGCTTCAATTCTATCTTCTACAGTCAGGTAGGATTAACTTAACACCTCGCCTAAGACTACTTATTTTGGAAAAATTTAAGATTCTGCTAGCGCCTAGAGACAATGTTTCCTTGATTTAGTGTTATTTGTTGATTTATGGTAAGTGTAGGGTGTTTAAAACTAAATGTCAATCATTTTACGTCATATATCGACCCTGCTCGTTTCCACTGCAGTTGACTTGGCAACCCGCTTACCTCGTGTAACATTTTACGATTTTTAACGAGATGGAAAGCAAATTGAACGTTAAAGCTCATTTTAGCTTTATACATTTTTTTATTAGAAACCAAGTCATCCCAGAAAATTAGAACAACTGGCTGCAGGATTCACAAGGTGCAACTAATTTCTGAAGAACTAAAAAAATTCTGGAGAGCAAACTGCAAGTTGGAGTACATTAGCGTTTTCAAAAAGATATATTCATTAGGCACCGAATCATTACTAAAAAGTAGAACGACCCACAGTAAGATTCGCAGGGTGCAGTCTACCCCTAATTCATAAAAAAATTCTGGAAAGCAAACTGAAAGTTGGAGGACATTTCTATTTGCACAAGTAAACTATTATTACGAACTAAATCATCCTTGAAAATTATAACGGCATGCAGTAAGAAAGATTCACGAGATGCAATTCACCCCTAACAGATCAAAAAAAGTTTTGTTTTACAAAATTTGTTGATTAGTAACTAAACCATCATTGAAATTTAGAATGACGTACATCCTGAAGAATTAAAAAAAATTGGTATGCAAACTGAACAGTGGAGTACATTTTCCTTATCACAACAAACACTTTATTCTCTCTCTCTCTCTCTCTCTCTCTCTCTCTCTCTCTCTGCTGCGTCCCTAATGAAATTGTGTAAATATAGGTTTTGGACAACATTAGATCCAAACGCTGACCAACACTCATGAGTTATAGAATTTGGCTATTGGTAATTAATTTTACCGGGACCTCAAAAACATTGGTGTGTATAGATTTTGGGCAACATTCAGTCCAAATTTTGACAAACACTCATGAGTCACAAAATTTAGCTCTTTAAATAAGCATTTATAAAAAATAAGTAGACAGTTGACGTGCTAATTTAAGCGCACTGACACAAACAAATACGCTTATGTAAACAAGTACTTTAAAAGTAGTGGAAGGTAATTTACTTTTCGCACTAAAGAAAACATCGGATGAAGTAAACTCTGTTGAATAGATACTCAACATGCTTAGGTGTGAGTATCAACTGACAAAAAGAAGAATTCTGGATTAACATTTTTTAAAAGGTAAGAAAGTTTTTTCTTTCTTTTGAACATCTCTAACCCTACACTTTCATTTAGGCTTTTAAAGAGATGGACTATTAAAACTCATTATCTGGAAGTTTTAATGACAAGATTAGATTTGATTTAATATCAGTAATAATATGTACATATTTCATAATTTATCTCTATTTTTTGTTTGCGCATTGGAAGTGGTCTGAAATAAATATACTGCCCACGTCCAGATCAAAGTGAATAAATCACATTAATATTTTGTAATTAGTAATTCATTACAAACTTCAATTTTAAGTAGTTATATAATTGGATAACATGTTTTGGATATTCAACTAATTAATTAGGCACATTCTCTTTATGTGTTGAGTAATTGCACAAATATAATTCAATTAAAGTGATTTGAGCACATAACAGAGGAATCGGTTACATCACGGTCGGTTATTTTATTTTACATATTTGGTGACGAAACGCTGAACAATATTAATTAACGTTTATAATTCAGTTTTATGATATAATTAATTAAATTGATTGAATATTATAAGTAAGCTGAACAAAAACCTATTCAACAAAAATATATTTGATTAATGCGTTTAATTGGGTTTAAAGAGTATTGTATTTACATGTCAAAATTCATTTAGTAAGTGTTTGATCATCATTTGTAATTCAAATTGAAACCAGTGAGCGTATTTACGAAAGTTTGAAAGTATTTTATAAAGCAAAAGGAAAATTTAAAAATGTATTTATTTCGAGTGACCTATTTTGTTGTAACCCATAGTCAAACGAAAGATAACATCGACTCGAGGCCTGATTAAATGGAAAATTTTGACTGAAGTGGCGCCTATTGACTTATTCTTCCGAATTTCAGTTAGCGTTTGGTAAGTGAATAGTGTTAGAATTAGTTCAGCTATGCAGCAAATTACTATCACCCAAGACCTTTTCTATTGATTCTATACCAGAAAACGGTTCTTATAAGCAGTTAAAACGCCAAATCTGGATTGGCCTTGAACTACAGATGTTCTAATGTTAGCACTTACAGGATATCTCAAAATAACGCAAAAATTTGGTCGCAAAGATAAGTTAGGCATCGCTCCCCACGTTCGTGCAATCGGAGTTTATAAATGATTTATGGTTCAAACCATTAATCAAATAATAGATTTATTGAATAATCCATTAATTAAACAATCGATTAATCAAACGTTAGTTAATTGGAGAACGTCAGTCTAGAGAAAAATAACATGCATTGAGAATATAATTGGGTAAAAGTTAACTTTAGTTGTGTATTTAAGTATTTACTTCAAATAATACATAGAGCATAGTGAAATATAATACATATACAAATTAGGGCTGTATTTGCTGAAAATGTAATGTAGAATAAGGGTAGATGATTGAAAGTTGAAACAATCGATAATCAAGTACTGAAAATATTCGATTCGTTTAATTAATCGATAGTAAAATAATCGGTTAATCAAATGATCGATTAATCAAATAATCTATTAATAAAATAATCGTTTAATCGAGTAATCGATTAATCAAATAATCAATTAGTCATGTAATCGATTAATCAAATAATCGATTAATATTATAATCCATTAATCAAACAATCGATTAATCGAACATTAGTTAATTGGAGAACGTCAGTCTAGAGGAAAATAACATAGTGCATACATTAAGAACATAATTGGGTAAAAGCTAGATTTGGTTATGTACGTAAGTATTTACTGCAAATAATACATAAAACAGCGAAATATAATTTATAAACTAGGGCTGTATCAGCGTAAAATTTAATGTGGAATAAGGGTAGACAATTGTAATTTTTAACAATTGACAATTAAGTATTGAAGATAATCGATTTTTTTTAAAAATAGTTAGTCAAATAATCGATTAATCGAATAATGGACTAATCAAATAATTGATTATTCTAAATACCGATTAATGAAATAACTGTATAGCCCATAATTAAACATCGGTTAATCCAACGTTAGCTAATCACAGAACGTCAGTATAGAGAAAAATAACATAATGCATGCATGGAGAAGTTAACTTTACTTATGTAGTTATGTATTTACTGCAAATAATACACAGAACATAGTGAAATATAATATACAAACTAGGGTTGTATCTGCAGAAAATGTAATGTAGAATAAGGGTGTACCATTAAAAGTTTCAACAATCGATAATCAAGTACTGAAAGTATTCGACCCTTTTAATTCAATCAAACGTTAGTTAATGGGAGAACATCAGTCTAAGGAAAATAACATAGTGCATACATTAAGAACATAATTGCGTAAAAGTATTTACTGCAAATAATACATGAAACAAATATAATATATAAACTAGGGCTGTATCTGGAGAGTTTGAACAATCGATAATTAAGTACTGAAGATAATCGATTTTTTTTAATTAATCGATAGTCAAATAATCGATTAACCGAATAATGGATTAATCAAATAATAACTGATTAATCGATTATTTTCAAAAACGGAATAATCCATTATAATCGATATTTTTTCCCCTAGTTCGTAGTGTCAGTTAGATCCATCCTATGGTTTCATTTTATTGTCAATTGAAGAAACAGGTGTGCTACGAACGATGGTTTAAAAGGCTTTAACACCAAACGAGGTCAAAACTGAGTTGAATGAAGTTCATAACACCTACTTCTGAGCTTGTAACTGATTGCACTTAAATGTAAATGAGGGACGTTCAGCGAAAATGACTCCCTCCGAAATGATTGACAGAATCCACGACTTGGTTATGAGTGATCGAGATTGCAAGGTACAGTGTTTTCAATTTTGCTTAAAAAATTTGGTGTGAAAAAATCTCGGCAAGATGAGTGTCGCGCTTGCTCTCAGTGGAGAAGGTGAAATCGGCCTGCAAGGTGATTGGGACTGGGAAAACAGACAAATAATAACTGGACGGTGTTATCGGTCGTTACTGCACTGGTTGTGCAAAACAATACAAAAAAAGTCCTCATTTGAAAACAGTGACATTTATTTATTTCCAAACTTGAAAAAATGGTTCGGCAACAACGATTTACTTCCAACGAGGAGGTCATCACCCAAACACATTGCGGACTTTTCAAATGCCTACTTTTTGGGCGATTTAAAAAAGTTAGAGGAACGCTTGAAAAATTGTAAACAGCTAAAAGGAAATTATGTAGAAAAATAAAAAACAATCTACCCTAAGTAGCTGTTTTATCTTTTTATAAGTACTACCAATGGGGTTACTTGGCAGATACGGGATAACTTGAGGAATTCAGTATATTTATACTTAAATGACCCCTGGCGCTATCGCTGTGCGTATTTCCAAACTCAATCGATGATTGTGGCTTGTCAAGACGTTAAAATAGGGCGCTTCACCGTTTATAGTTTGTTCGGATGTTAGCGAATGATCAATGTTCGCCAAAAAAAAGGCGATAATACCGATCCCTCTAACTACCGATAAATTGCCTCACTTCCATTTTTCTAAAATCATGGAAAAATCCATCAGCAACTGCTCTTTCTCCTTCAAACTAACAAGTTCCTTAGTGACCACGAATATGGTTTTGGGTAGAGTCGTTCAACAGGAGATGTTTTTTACTCTTTATTCCAGTTGAAAGAATTCAGAGGACTGGAAACAGAAACCGATGAAGAAATTAATGACGAGGTACGACATAAACTTACCGAATAGAGCCTTAAAGAAAAAACTTCACTATTGTCGAATTCTGGTGTAATAAAGTGACAAAAAAAATGCTTAAAACGATTTGTTGCACAAATTGCGGCTTTCCTAAAAGCTGGTTAGAGGATTAAATGTTTAAGACGTTACAAAGAGTCACCAAATACAGTTGTATTACTACAAGTCGAAGACGAAGCTGTGATCAAATTCGTGAACGTCCAGCCAAAGAGGCCTTCATATTTTTCCAGCCAATATTGAGCTGTGAACTTTGTTATGAAGATTTTTTATTTTATTTTATTGCTAAAGTTCTGTTTCATTCTACCATTGTGTTTTTTTTTAATTATAAGACCTATTTAAACGGAGGTTTTCTTCTTGGCTATAGAAGTTATTAAGATGATTAAAAATCTAAACGAACATGAGAATGAGTTAGTATTGACAATATTTCCATATTATCAAACTGAATGTCATGATTTAAATTATTTAGAGCATGTTCAGCTACCGCAGGTTTCTCTGGTTGAACTGATCTACAAAATCCGACATGTTCGCTAACATTAGTTACAAAAGGGAGAAAAACAGAACCAACATTAAACACTAGTTTTTCTTTCTGGTTATGTCTAGCAGGTGTAATAGTATTATTAATATCATTAAGTGAATATCTGGTTATATGACGTTTCGCCCCAGCCGTTTAGCCCCCACCATTTAGTCCCCGCCGTTTAGTACCCACCATTTAGTCCCAGCCGTTTTGCCCCGGTATGTTTCGCCCCGTATACCGTTCATCCCCGGTCGTTTCGCCCCCTGTGTGAAATTATGAAAGTAGTTGGAAAAAAATTGAAAGCCACATGATTTTCAAAATAATCTTGAGTAAATAGTATACACATTACCAAATATCTTAAAATTCAAAATATTAAAATAATTGTTATTAATTCATAATATTAATTAATAATATTAAAATGATTCCTAACTAAAATAAATTGTCTTAACTAGTCTATACATAATGTGACACTAATTACATTAATCACATGAACAAAAGGAGTAGTAGTAATAATGGAGGTAGCCATGTCGTTAATCGCTTTGTAATGAGATATTAAAAGTAGGTTTAGGTTAAAGAGGTTTCACTGTAATAGCTTTCTTAGAAATATTTGAAAACTATGATGAACGTGTGGAATTTTATTGTTAATTGTTCGCCCCTTGTGCTATTATTATTCCTATTCCTACTTAATGCAAAAATATACTTATTGTATGTGTACCGGGGACGAAACGGTCGGGGGCGAAACGGCACCTGGAGTGAAACAGCGGGTGTAAAACGATGGGGGCGAAACGTGCCGCCCCAAATATCTTGTATATTCATATTCGAAAAATTCATGATCACGAAATCCGTTTCGCTCGATCTACTATTACACCAATTTTTTTGACGTGGATGGTGGTTGGATAATTTATGAAATCATGTACCAGTGTGTGTCGGTTTTTAAAAGAGTGTATTATTAGTTTTAGATATTAGTATGTCAATAAATGGAAACTTCCATTACATGAATTAAAAATTCATGTAATGCTTCTCTTCGTGCCTCCAAATAAATATGTCATCCACATATATATGCCAAACTAAAGGTTTTTAGGTGTACTTTGTAACACTAATGTTTCCTTTTTATTTCTTCAGAAATAGATGATAGTTTAGTAACTTCTTTAGTTTTTAAAAGAAACTTTTTCTATAGAATCTTTTGGTAGTTCACGATAAGTCTGTAGTTCCAACAGTTGTTTTACTTTAATGTTATAGTCCTTTATATTTAATGTAACGGTTGTATTATCTTTATCTGATTGTAATATTATTATATTTTCATTACATTTAAAATCAAATAAAGTACGGTTGCTCTTTGGAGGTTTTGCTTTACGTAGTATGTTAACAGTTTCATACCTAACTTAATTCGCACCTTCAAACGGTAACGATTTAACAGAATTCTCAGTAATGGAAATTATATCTTCAAAAGGCATTACTCTAGAAAGCGCTTTAATAGCTTCATCTGATCATATATGATCAGAACGGTTTTAACTGTTGTTTTATTCTGAAAAGATTATCTATTATATTGCTTGAGTAATTTATCAAGTTTTGCCTTTTGACGTTTAGATGAGATGTGAAAATTTGTTTCCATTCATTTAAAGGTTAATGAATCAATTTTATCCCAATCCTCTCTGTTTAATTAGATGAAATTTCTAAATGAAATATAAAGGATCTGTATCGGTTTTATCCAATCACTTCATAGTAATATGTATTTGGTTACGCAGAAGAGCACTTTCAGTTCTTCTGTAAATATTATTAGTTTGTTTGTTATTAAAATTTCTTTTAATATAGAGACATTTTGATAATATCAGGTTAACGTAATGGAACTGTTATACTGGGTTCCCCATATTAGACTATACAATTTAAAAGTCGAATAAAAACTTTCTAATCAAAGTAAATTAACTTTTTAATGCACTAATATGTAGCTTATTCTGTGGGATTTATGACTAAAGTAAATAGCAATTCAAGTTTTAAAGATCAAGGAGGCGCCTGTCTATAAACAACGACTTAAGTGTTTCTGTCAAATATGCGTTATACGCAAACGATATAATTGCTCCAGTTTAACAATTTTCATTGCATTATGAATTATTCGATTCAAGAGCGTGTGTTTTCTGTGGAAGTCTACATTAGAACTGGTTCATTTGAAGAAGTTCGGCGTGCATTTCGACGGCAGTTTGAAAACAATAATAGGGGCGATGCACCAACACGCTTTACAATTGCGGCGTGGGTTCGTCATTGGCGTGAAAATGGCTCTGTGCAAAACATTAAAAAACCTGGACGTCGAAGAACGGTGCGTATGCCTGAAAATATTGAACGAGTGAGAGCTGTCTTTACAAGAAGTCCTAAGAGATCGGCTAATCGGCAATCACTTGCCCTATCTAAGGGAAGTCTCCACAGAATTCTTCATAAAGATATAACATTTCACCCCTATAAATATCAAATGGCGCATAACCTCAGTGATCTAGACAAAGGAGCGAGGGTGACATTTTGTGAAGAATTTTTACATCAGCATCGTGGAGAAATTCATAATTTGCTAATGAGCGACGAAGCAAATTTTCATTTGGACGGTGTTGTTAACAAGCAAAACTTTAGATACTGAGGAGTAGAAAATCCTCACGAACTGTTTACCAAAAACCTCCACAGTCCAAAAGTCGTTGTTTGGTGCGGTGTAGCATCATTTGGAATTATCGGTCCTTATTTTTTTGAGGATGAAAATAACCGTTCTGTTACAGTTAATTCCGAACGCTACATAAACATGTTGCAAACGTTTCTTATCCCAGAACTAATTAGACGAGGACTAAATGGCGCCATATTATTCCAGCAAGATGGAGCAACGGCTCACATGGCCAGAAACACTATGAGAATTTTGCGAGATTTTTTTGACGGCCGTATAATTTCCCGATTTGGAAATTTGAATTGGCCCCCGAGATCTCCCGATTTAACGGCCCCCGATTTTTTTCTCTGGGGATACCTAAAGCAAAAAGTTTTTGCAAGTCGTCCCGCAACAATTACGGAGCTGAAGGAGCAGATTCGAAATGAAATTGCAGGAATAAATGGAGATTTGCTTCGCCGAGTGATGATAAATTTTGAACTTAGAACTCAAAAATGCATTGAAGTCGAAGGAGGGCATTTGGAAGACATGATCCTTAAAACTTGAATTGTTATTTACTTTAGTCATAAATCCCAAAGAATAAGCTACATATTAGTCCATTAAAAAGTTAATTTACTTTGATTAGAAAGTTTTTATTCGACTTTTAAATTGTATAGTCTAAAATGGGGAACCTTGCATTAAAGATGAACGATTATAAAATTAAAAGTAGAACAGCTGTTAGAACTACAGACTTATCGTGAACTACTAATAAATCCTACGCAAAAGTTTCTTTCGAAAACTCAAGAACTGATTAAATTATCGTCTATTCCTGAAGAAATAAAAAATAAACTAACTCTGAAAATCAGATAAAGGTAATCCAACTGTTATATTAAATATGAACGATTATAACGTTAAAATAGAACAATTGTTGGAACCAGAGACTTATCGTGAAGTGCCAAAAGATCCTATTGCTGAAGAAATAAAAAAGGAGCTAACTAACTCTGAAGCTATTTCGCCAAAACTATATGGTTTTTACAAAAAATCGATAAACCTAATATCATTTAAGGCCTACTGTTAGTACAATTGGTTCTCCTACATATAGTCTTGCAAAACATCTTACATCTTTGTTACAACCTCATATAGGAAAAACACCCCATTACATTAAAAATTCTGCCGACTTTGTTGAAAAAATGCATAGTTTCAAAATTTAAGAAGGTGATATAATGGTTAGTTTTGATGTTGTTTCACTTTTTTACAAAAGTGCCTCTAAAAGAAACTATTGAATACATTGATCATCTTTTTCCAAAGGACATAACCCTTCTATTTCCGCACCGTCTTACTACAACTTATTTTCAGTGGAATAGTAAATTTTATGAACAGATTGATGGTGTAGCAGTGGGCAGTCCCCTTAGTCCTGTTATAGCTAATTTTTACATAGAAAAATTTGAAACATTAGCGTTACAAATAGCTAATGTTACAGATAGAATTGAAAAAATCCTAATTAAATATGGCATTAGGACTACTTTTAAACCTACAATAAGTTATCTTGTTCATGTGGAAAAGTATACATCGGAACCACAAAACGTAGTTTTGATACAAGACGTAAAGAACATATGAGATTTTGTAAGTTAGGTCAACCAGAGAAGTTTGTTGTGGCTGACCATGCCTTGACATTCAATTTGACAATATGGAAATATTGTCAAGCCAAACTCCTTATTGTGCTTGTTTACAACGTGAGGCTATTGAAATATATAAACACCCTAATAATTTTAATAGACAAGAAGAAAATCTCCGTTTAAATAAGTTTTGGCATCTTATAATTAAAAAAAGGCATAATGATACGTCTTAATTTTGATTTTAATTTTGACTTTTGGTATGTCAAGGTTTTCTGCTGTGTTTTTCTAGACCTTGAAGCAAATGCTTTACCAATTATATGTTAAATTACCACAGCACGTTAATTTAACATAAGAAGTTGAAATTAAGATTAAGATTCAAAAATTTCAAAAAATATTCTGAATTATGCTTTTCATTCTTAATAATCATAAAGATATCTTTTTGTTAGATTTAACTGGATTATTTTATTTGATGTCATGTTTATATTTGTGAATGCTTCTATTTTGAAATTGAAGTTTTTCACAATTGTACACTTACATCATAACTTGATTAAAGTTTGTTAAATGTGTTTTTTTGGCTGACAAATTTCATTGTTAGCTTTCGCTGTTAGAGGGTGTTCTGATTTGTCATCTTTAAGGCAGTTTAACAATATTTAATTTTAATGACCTGGTTATTCTTTACTAAAATTTAATGCTATAGTTGGCTTTATACTTTTCTCAAACTGTTATGTTGTTAGCAGGCTTGTGTTTATTGCTCATACTGCTTTTCATCCTTTTAATGTTAACTAACGTTACAGATATATTTTGAAAAAATCTTAATTAATCAAGGCATTAGGACTGTTTTTAAATCTACAAGAGAAATTAAAGAACATTTAAAGTCACCTAAAGATGTTTGAAACCCATTATCATCTTTCGGAGTTTATGAGGTATCTTGTTCATGTGGAAAAGTATTCATTGGAACTACAATATGTAGTTTTGACACAAGACGTAAAGAACGTATGAGATTGCAGAGATTAGGTCAACCAGAGAAATCTGCAGTAGCTTGAAATAATATAAATCATGACATTCAGCTTGATAATATGGAAATATTGTCAATACAAACTCATTATCATGCTCGTTTACAACGTGAAGCTATTGAGATATATAAACATCCTAATAAGTATAATAGGCAAGAAGAAAATCTGTTTAAATAGGTTTTGACATCTTATAATCAATAAAAGGCACAATGGTACGTCTTAATTGTAATTTTAGCTTTTGGAACATAATTATATAGTTGAAATTAAAATTAAAAATTATATTAAACGTACTACCTACTTTGTGTTTTAACTGTAAAATAACGCTTACAATTATTAACAAATCTATTTCTTTGTTAGATGTGTCTAGATCTTTAATTGGTACGTCATAATTTGATTAAAATTGCTCTTTGATTATAATATTTTTCACCGTTAGCTTTCGACCGTTCGAGGGTGTTCTTATTTTTTTTTTATGATTGTGGACCTGGACAGTCTAAATTTGGCCTATCGTGCTAAAGCACTCAGGAACACTTAGGAGGATGGATAGACGGATAATGAATTTCCAATAGATGCCTATGAACAGCTACCTTAAATTTTCTCATATCATAAGTGAGAGGAAAGCAGGAACTAGGGAGATTAGGTCAGAGTTTAGAAGCCGTGTAGAAAAATGTGGATTGCGCCCATTTGGTACAACAAGTGGAGATTTGTACTGCATACTGATGATGTGAATGAGCGAACCGAGTGTTTCTCGCAAAGATAGCCCGAGATGGTATCAAAGAATATAATTCAACAGCACAATAGCCGTTGTAATAACGATAATACAAAGAAAGAACTGAAACCATCCTTCTATCCTCAAGGAACTGTATGTGAGAAGTTAAGGACGGGTCATTTATAAGCCTAATCGCTCTCTTTTGAATACGACCAACTATATCGAGAGCGTATTGGGGAGCACTAACCCAGAGGTGAGAATTATATTCTAGATGAGGCCGAATTTGGGTCTTATACAGCAGAAGGAGTTGTCGAGAGGTAAAGTACTGCTTAGATCTGTACAAAAAGCCTATTTTACGAGCAGCAGAATACGTTGAATGTCTTTGTTGATTGAATTTGCCATTTCAGCTTTAATTTCTTGATTTGACATAGAAGATGGATTATCACTATGAGTAGACTGAGATGAACTACAGTGAAGAGTGCTATCGTCAGCAAAGCAATGGATGGGGTTAGTTGTTGAAGAAATAAGGTCATTTATATACAGCAGAAAAAGTGTAGGGACTATAACGGATCCCTGTGGCACGCCCGCGTTAATGCTAACTTCTTTTGAAAAAAAGCCATCAACTACGACACTAGAAACCCAGTTGATGAGCGTATCATTTAACCCAAACGAAGTGAGTTTGGCGAGTAAACACTTATGCCAAACTTGATCAAATGCCTTTGAGATATCTAAAGCGACTACAACTGTTTCACCGGACTGCTCTACTGTATTGTTCCAAACTTGGGTCACATATGAAAGAAGATCACCTGTTGAACGACTTTGCCTAAACCCATATTGGTGGTCACTAAGGAGTTTGTTAGTTTCAAGGAACATGAGCAGTTGCTGATTGATGGCTTTTTCCATGATTTTAGACAAAATGGAAGTGATGGCAATTGGTCGGTAGTTTGAGGGATCGGTCATATCGCCTTTTTTGGGAATAGGTTGAACATTTGCTAACTTCCATGATGCAGGGAATTCCCCAGAAGACATAGAGATCGTATAGAGCTTAGATAGGACTGGTACTAGTTCGGGGGAAAAAATTTATCATCTTCAAGGCAGTTTAACGATATTAAATCCAAAAAGCTAAGTTTTTGAAATGTGTGTAATAATGGTGAAATTATACGTTTTCATATTGCATTTTTTTTCATTTTTTTGTCCCAAGTTAGCATAGATGCAAACCGGTTTTTAACGCATTTATAACACGTTTTATTTTACCTCATTTATTACCTGAATTGGGGCAAATTTAAAATAAAAAAAAATTGATGAAGGGTTATTTTGAATTTTGATCTTGTTAAGGATACTAATAAAAGTGAATTATTATTAAACACTGAATTTAGAACATAACTGTTACTAATGGATACTCATTTAAATATAATTTTATTTTTGTAGTTATAGTAATTACAATTACTCCCATTTGGTACTTCTTTAAATAATAATAGACAATTTGCAGAATGCACATCTACTATTATTATAATTATCTACAATTTTCAAAAGAAGAATTTCCTACTTAATTAAAGTACACCTTTATCAACATGCAACAATTGTTAAATTAAACGAACGAACTTCTATAATAAAAACGATAAAGCGAAATTAAGACGCTGATATGGAAAGTTCTTACATAATACAATACCGTATGTTGATACATGTAAGTACTTCTTTATTTAATTATGTAAATTAAGTCGTTTGAAGATTGATCTATTTTGTAAAGAATTGCGTTAGCAAATTTCACACTTTCTAAAATCAAACAGTTTGATTTAGATCAAATAGAATTTTTTACGTTTTACCTAAAACAATTAGATAACTTATGAAATAGTTATATTGCATTAGGTATGACTCTAATATTAAATTATTTATAAAGAAACCTAACAATAGAAATTATGTGTAAAAACCTCAAGGAAAATAAACAATTTTTAGAATTGCAATATTTCCGATCCAACGGACGATTTCGTGACCAAAATGAGTTGCGAGCGACGAAATTTTTAATTGTTTAAAATTGCAAACATAAATGCATTCTAAATAATTTAGTAAAAGATCTGCATATATTGGAAATACCATAATTTCTTTTCCTGCAATAAAACTTTCACAATCTAAGAATTTATTCGTCATGAGACAATGTAATTTATAACGCGAGCAGAGCACAGTGAGTGTCATAAAAGCGGAAAATTTTCGATTTTGTTATATTTTCTTAATAAATTAAAGTATTGATTATGATTACATAAATAGTCTAAGTTATAAAACTCTTGCTGCATTCATTAGTAAATGCTAAGTTATGAAAGGAACTATAAAAATAGGTCGTATTTCATAAAGGTAGGATGATCATGGCTGCCTAATAAATTTACATTAATTTCTACTAATTAATCGATGATATTAAATGTCATAATACTTACAGGTTAATTTATACTCACATTGTGATAACAAACGTGTAGATAAATTATAGTATTATCATACTTACATAAAGTAGAGTTGTAGATAATAAATACCAAAAAAATTAAAAATTGAAACGCAAAGTATAACTGCAACAAAACAAACCCAACAAAAAATTAAAATTATTCATTACTACTTGAAAACCAATAGTTATGGTGTAATTAAAACTGAATGCATTTTATCGGGTTTTAATTTTTATATGAGTAAACGTATTGAATCGGTAAAGCATTTTCATTCTAAAGATTTTCTTTTTTCCGATTGAATATTAAAATGTAAAAACTTGTCGTTGTAAACAAATATATTCACGAGTTTACCTTGATTAAATTTTCATATTATAAAAATGTCACGACTTAAATTGTTTAAGGAAAGTTCAGCTGCTGTAGATTTTTTTGGACCTTCATTTTGTGGTTCCAGTGTATATTTTCCCACAAGAACAAGGCAAATCATGTACTCAAGAAACTGTCAGAGAATTTGAAGCATCTCTAGGTGACCTTAAATGCTTAAATGCGAGTTCTAACCTAACGAATTGATAAGATACAATTGAAATTGAATGTAAACATTTTTTCTAGTTTTAATTTTTATACATTAAATCAGTGAAACGCTGTTATGACTAAACTTATTGAACTGATTAAGCATTACGATCTATGAAAAATATGGCAAAAATCTAGACATCCCCAAAAGTTAAAATTAAGACATAATATTCGGCCTGCTTTTAATTAGATGATAGAAAAATTGGAGGTTTTTTTTGCGGTAGAATATCAATCACTTGTAAACCAATGTAATTATGAGTTTACTTTAATTAAACTTTCATGTTACCAAAACGTTATGATTTGAACTGTTTAAGGGATGATCAGCTACTGTAGATTTTTCTGGCCCTACAAAACCTCATGTTCTGGATGTTTAGTATCAACCTTTGTTTAGCACTTCCAGTGTATACTTTTCCACAAGAACAAGGAAACTCATGCACTGAAGAAGTTGCCAAGGGATTTGAAGCATCTCTAGGTGATCTTAAATTCTTCTTTACCTTTCCTAATCTAAGATTAGGATATAAATAAAACTGAATGTATGCATTTTATCTAGTTTTAATTTGTATATATTGAACCAGTGAATTGATGTTGTGGCTAAACGTATTGAATTGGTAAAGCATTAACTTCAAGATCTAGGAAACATATGGAAAAATCTAGACATGTCCAATAGTTAAAATGACGATGTAACATTCTGTCTGCTTTTTATTGGATGATACAAAACATATTTAATTGGTGGTTTTCTTTTTCGGGCTGAATATCAATAACTTGTTGTAAACAAATATAACCTTGATTAAATTTTCATAGTATCAAAATATCACGATTTAAGGCATGTACAGTAGAATTTTTTAGTTCTACAAAATCTCGTGTTATCGACGTCTAGCATTAAACCTTCATTTTATGGTTCCAGTATATACTTTTCCACAAGAAGAAGGCAACTCACGTACTCAACAAGCTGACAGTGGATTTCAAGCATCATTAGATGATCTCAAATGCTCTTTAACCTTTCCTAGCCGAATCAATTGTTAGGATATAATTAAAACTAAATGTATGTATTTTTTCTAGTTTAATTTTTATATATTAAATCAGTGACGTGCTCTTATGGCTAAACGTATTGAATTGGTAAAGGATTTACTTCAAGGTCTAAAAAAATATGGCAAAAAGTTAAAATTAAGATACAACATTCTGGCTGCTTAGATACAGATGATACAAAAACCTATTTATTTGGAGATTTTCTTTTTTCTGGTTGAATATCAATAACTTCTTGCAAACAAATGTAACCATTACCATTCATATTAGCAAAACGTCATGATTTAAATTAAATTAAGGATGTTCAACTACTGTAGATTTTTTTGGACCTACAAAATGTCATGTTTTGGAAGTTTAGTATCAAACCTTCATTTTGTGGTTCCAGTGTATACTTTTCCACAACAACAAAGCAACTTATGGACTCAAGAATATGTCAGTGTATTTGAAGCGTCTTTAGGTGATCTCAAATTTTCGTTAATTTTTCCAAACCCAACCAATTGTTAGGATATAAATAAAACTGAATGTGTGCATTTTATCTAGTTTTAATTCTTATATATTAAATCGGTGTGACTAAACTTCTTGTATTGATAAAACATTTACTTCTAGATCTAGGCAAAATATGACAACAAGTCTAGACATTGCCAAAAGTTGTCCCACACGAACAAGACAACACATGTACTCAAGAAGCTGCCCGTACATTTGAAGCACCTTTAGGTAATTTTAAATGATCTTTAATCTTTCCTAACCTAACCAATTGTTAGCATATAATTAAAACTAAGTGTAATGCATTCTTTCCAGTTCTACTTTGTATGTATTAAATCAGTTAAATACTAAACGTATTGAATTGGTAAAGTATATACTCCAAGATCTAGGAAAAATGTGGCAAAAAATCTCGACATTTTTCCGACGATACCTTGCAAACAAATGTAGCTATGGGTTTACCTTGATTAAAGTTGCACATTATCAAAATGTCACGATTTAAACTGTTTAAGTGATCAGCTACTGTAGATTTCTGGACGAACAAAATCACATGTTCTGATGTCTGATGATGTTTATGCTATATATGCATTTTTTTAGTTTTAACGTTTATATATTAAATCAGTGAAATGCTCTTATGACTAAACGTATTGAATTGGTAAAGTATCCACTTCAATATATAGGAAAAATATGGCAAAAAATCTTGACATTGCCAAACGTTAAAATTGAAATGTAAAATGATGTCTGCTTTTAATTGGACGATAGAAACAACCCATTTAATTGGATATTTTCCTTTTTCCGGTTGAATATTACTAACTAGCTGTTGCAAACAAATATAACCATGTGTTTACCTTAACTAAACTTTCATATTATCAAAATGTCACGACTGAAATCGTTTAAGGCATGTCCAGCTACTGTAGATTTTTCTAGACCTACAAAATTTCATGTTCTGTATGTATTAAACTTTCGTTTTGTGGTTTCAGTGTATACTCTTGCACAAGAAGAAGACAACTGAAGCTGCCAGTGAATTTGGAGCATCTTTAGGTGATCTTAAGTGCTCTTTAACCTTTCTTGTAGTTTACAACTTTACAACGTATAAAGCCAACTATGGAATTAAATTTTAGTAAACAATAACTAGATCATTACAAATTAAATATTCTTAAACTGGCTTAAAGATGACAAATCAGAACACCCTCTAACGGTCGAAGGTTAACAATGAAAAATGTCAGGCAAAAAACACATTTAACAAAATCTAATCAAGTTAGGATGTAAGTGTAAAGTTGTGAAAAACTTCCATTTGAAAATGATAGAAGCATTCACAAAGATAAACATGATATCAAATAAAATAATACAGTTAAATGTAACAAAGAAATAGGTTTGTCAATAATTGCAAGTGCTATTAACAATGAAAAGCATAATGCAAAACGTTTTATGTAATTTTTCAATTTGAATTTTTAATTTCAACTACTTATGTTAAATTATAATGCTGTGGTAATTTAACATATAATTGGTAAAGCACTTGCTTCAAGGTCTAGGAAAAACACAGAACCTAGACATACCAAAAGTCAAAATTAAAATCAGAATCAAGACGTATCATTATGCCTTTTTTTAATTGTTGTGTTTATATATCTCAATAGCTTCACGTTGTAAACGAACATAATAATGGGTTTGTCTTGACAATATTTCCATATTGTCAAACTGAATGTCATGATTTAGATTATTTAAGGCATGGTTTATATTTGTGAATGCTTCTATTATTTTCAAACTGAAGTTTTTCATAACTTTACATTTACATCATAACTTGATTAAATTTTGTTAAATGTGTTTTTTTGGCTGACATTCTTAATTGTTAGCCTTCGACCGTTAGAGGGTGTTCTGATTTGTCATCTTTAAGACAGTTCAAGAATATTTAATTTTTAATGCTCTAGTTATTATTTACTAAAATTTAATTCTATAGTTGGCGTTATGTTTCTCAAACCGTTATAATACTATCCGGCTAATGTTTAAGTTTTAATTTTTCAACTTTCACAAACTTGTTTCAACATCTTTGACAATTCTAATAGATATTACTACTGACGAAGATAACTGCAAGTGTTATCAAAACTTTGGATTGTATAATATAAAAATACATCATTAAAACACTCCCAAAAAGGATAAGTGTTTTATTATTGTAATAATGGTGAAAGTTTACATTTTCATAGTTTTCGCTCCTTCAAAAAGCAAAAGTGCCACTAAATCTTACCAGTTCTCGTAATAATTAATAAATGTAGTTACAATCATTTTGTATGATAGACTTTAAACATAGTTTTCACGAAAAACGGATGTTAATCCATGCTCTACGAAAGAATTTTAACCTTACCCCACTTGTCAGCTAAGCCTACTCTACTATTTGGAATAATTTTTTATTCACCTTATTTAGGGCCTTACTCTGTAAACTATTTTGTTAAAAAAACTTAACTAACTAACACTGAAATTTACAAAGTGCTCCACACTCTTGGTCCCAAGTACTTTTTTTAGGGTTTAGTTATTGGCCCATGGAAATCTTGGATTAAAGAAAGTTGTCTAAAAAATGTCTGTGTGTTCTCTTACAAAGTTGATAGTTTTCTATATACATATATATATATATATATATATATATATATATATATATATATATATATATATATATATATTTACAAGTGCTTCAGAAACATTTCTTATAAATGATCTCCTTTAAGTTTATACATTACTCCCCAAAAAACTGTTCTTAACGAAACTTTTATTAAAGAAACTTGTCTAACATTGAATTATCTTTAAAACATATTTCTACACTGTTATTAACACAAATTTTATTAGAGAAACCAGTCTAACGTTGAATTATCAATAAAACGTATTTACGCACGTTTGGTTACAAAGTTATTAATTTTTGGATATATTTTTTTTAAATTAAAGTAACTGGCCTAACATTAAATTAGCATTAAAAAATGTTTCTGCAAGTTTAGATACAAAGTTGATTGTTTACATGCTTTAAACTCGTGATGCAAAATATCCTTTTAAGGTGTGTTTATTACCTCGTGATAAAGTCTTATTAATATAGAAACTCTTTTAACATTGAATTATCAATAAACAAATATTTCTATAGGTTTTACTGCAAAGGAAGTTGTCTAACATTGAATTATAATTAAAAGATGTTTATGTATGTTTTGTTATAAAGTTGATAGTTTTCGATATATTTACAAGAAAGCACTTCACATTTTTGGTACCAAGAATCTTTTTAGGTTCATCGATTGCACTGTGCGAAACTGTTATTAACGAAACCTTTTAAGAAAGAAACTTGTCCAATATTAAAAAAAATGTTCTGCACGTTTTGTAACAAAGTTGACCGTTTTTAATATGCTTGAGACAGGTGTAACGTATCGGTTTTTGGGATGATTTATTGATCCATAAAAAAAACTGTTATTAACGATATTTTATAAAAAAACTTTTCTTAGCATTAAATAATCTTTAAAACACGTTCCTACACGTTTTGTTACAAAGATGATTGTTTGTGTGTTTACAACGAAGTTATTTTTAAACAAAAATGCGAAAAAGGTGAAACCCGATGTTTCAGTTCTATTATAAGAAAAGCCAAATTTGTATATTTTTACCTTCCAACCTACATATACATATGAAGGTATAAAAGGTTATGCAATCGACTATCGCTAAATCTGCTTATTAGTTCATTTTACAACTTTTGGCCAAGTTTCGCCAAGTCATGGCTGGAAGTCTGTGCGAGCGCGCGCGTGTGTGTGTGTGTGTGTGTGTGTGTATGCGTGTGCGTGTGAGTGTGAGTGTGAGTGCAAGTGGGAATGTGTATGTGTGTGTGTGTGTGTGTGTGTGTGTGTGTGTGTGTGTGTGTGTGTGTGTGTGTGTGTGTGTGTGTGTGTGTGTGTGTGTGTGTGTGTGTTGTGTGTGTGTGTGTGAGTGTGAGTGGTGTGTGTGTGAGTGTGAGTGTGAGTGTGAGTGTGAGTGCAAGTGGAATGTGTGTGTGTGTGTGTGTGTGTGTGTGTGTGTCTGTGTGTGTGTGTGTGTGTGTGTGTGTGTGTGTGTGTGTGTGTGTGTGTGTGTGTGGGTGTGCGTGTGAGTGGGCGTGTGCCTGTGTGTGGGCGCGGGAGCGGGCGCCGCGTGTGCGCGTGAGGGTGTGTGTATGGACGTATGTTAGGTGTGCGTGTGCGTGTATGGATGTATGTTAGTATCCACCATAACTCCAGAACGAAAATACTTTGTATTTAAGCTCGTTTTCATTTGGCTTAGATCTGATTTGATTTTGGGAGAAATCCAGCGGCGGAGAAGAGGGGGTTTATTAGTAGCAGTTTTTGGTTTTTATCAAATATTTCTAAAACAGCTGTGTATTTCAACGATATAAAAATACCTAGATATAGACCTTAAACATATCAATTAATTATGTTCTATGCAATTTTTTGAAATGATGCGTAATTTAGCGGCAAAAAATTCCTAAAATAGAACTTAAGGGTTAGTTCAAATTTTTTATTATCTGAATAACGATTAATTTTATCAAAAAAAGTGTAGACGTATTTTTTAAATAAAATTTAATTTTACATAATATAACGCAAGGTAAGTCAAAAAGATAATTAAATATGATTGAAAATGGTTATACTGCATTATGGATATCTTATAGAAACGGGCGGCTTTGGAATGTTTGTTAAGTTAACATGTATATATTAATATCATTTAGACATGAAGTTTTAAACGTCATTTTGACAGATGATTTTTTTGTTTTTACAATGTTGCCTGTTTGCGTTACAAAAAAAAAGGTTGCATAGTTACCCTAAAAAAATTATAATTCAAATTATTTCATTTCTTTTAATTTTTTAAGTTAGCATCTAGATGTGTATTAACCTCTGTGAGATATGAAGTTTTAAACGTCTGTTTGACATAGATTATTGTTTATGTTTTTATAGTGTTGAATATTTTCATAATTTACTTATAAAATAGGTTGCATAATTATCCGAAAAAAAAAACGTTAATAAAGTTACTTCATTTCTATTAATTTCCATTTTGTAGGTTGGAAGGTCGTGTGGTGTTCCACACCTGATATTTTCATGCTTGGAAACAGAAGTGATCCAGTCATCAAATCTTTTTCTCAGAAACATCCTATATTTTGGCATATTTAAAAAGAGTTAATTTTTTTGAACAGATTTTGAAAAAAATTGCTATATTTTTCCATAGAGAAATTATAAGCAAATCTGTGAAAAAAAATATTATCAAAAATTCGCGATCGTCACGATCTTAAACAAGTAGTCTTTGAAAACAAATAGCTAAGTCGTATCTGTCAATAATTAAACATTATTTATTAATCTAACATTACAAAACACATTTTCATTGCAACCACCTCCTACTTCTAAACACTTATCCAATCTTCGCCTTACTTTTTTCTTTTAAATGTTCCAAGTTAATCGATGGTGTTCTGTAAACCTCATTTTTTAAAGTTCCCCTCGTTACACATATCCAGTTTTCTTCGTAAGTTATATTTAAATATTGTTGGAGAATTCTTGTTTCATACGGTGGAGCTCCCTCATGCTGGAAACACATGTTTGTCCGCAGCTGTAATGGTACATTTTCGAGAACCACTAGAAGTTGTTCTTGAAGAAATTGCAAATATCGCTCACTATCTAAAATTCCTTCATAAAAATATGGACCAACCAAATGCTCATTAATACTACCACACTAAACGTTAATTCCGAAGTGTTCTTGATTTTCAATGGGACCCACAAAATGTGAACTGTCAGTAGCCCAAAAATGTTCATTCTTTTTTTTTCGGCTTGCCGTTACTAACAAAACGGCTTTCGTCCGTCCACAACACATGCTGGAAAAATCAATTGTCATTGCGTGTGTTGCGTGTTAGCATCACTAGGCAACATAATTAATTCCTGGTTGTTGATGTTGATCTGACAAGTGTTTTAAGTTGTGAAGTTTATAATCGCGATAACAATCTTCTTTCAAAATTTTTCGTACCGAACTATCTCTTAAATTCAACTATAAACAGGCTTGCCGAATTGAGTTTCTTGGATGGTCTTCAAGATACTGCAAAACAAGCAACGGTATTGTCAGAATTGGCCCTTTTAACAATTTTTCTTCCTTTTTGAGAAGAAAATGCCTCGTTATTTGCACGTAAATTACGTTCCAGTCCTGCAAATATTCTTAAGGTTGCAATAACACGTCCGGGGTATCTCTGGGCATATAACTGAACTGCTCTTCTGGGGTTCTTTTGAGATTCCCTATAAAATCATAACATGTTGACTTTTTCGTTGTGCGTGAACATTTTTCAATGTCAAATGACAACAAAACAATATTTGTTTAATTATTGACAGATTGCTATTTGTTTCAAAAGGCTACTTGTTTAAATCGTGACGATTGGGGATTTTTGTTAATACTTTTTTTTTTTTAATTTGCTAAAATAATCTTTCAACCGACGAAGATAGCAAATTTTTTTCTTTACCAAATTTGTTGAGAAAAATAAAATATTTAAATATGCCAAAATATAGGTGTTTCTGAAAAAAAATTTGAGGACGTCATTACTTCAGTTTCCAAATATGAAAAAATATGCAAATTTGACTTAAAATGGACCTTACTCAATCCCATTTAAGAACCACTATTCAGATTTTTTCTATCGTTTTTCCTTTTCTTATTATAGAGCTGAGACATCGAGTTTCGCTCGTACGTTGTGCTATAATGATAGTTTTCGATATATTTACAAAAAGTGCTTCAGAAACTTAGTATAAATGATTTTTTAAACTGGCATTCTAAGATGTATGTATTATTTTATAGAGTAGTTCACACCTTTTCAATATGCCAAACATGCAGCCAAATCTTACTTATGTTTATCGTTTTAACGAAAACCGAAGTGCTTTACTCGATCTGTGAAGTATAAAAGTGCTTAAAACGCCATCTATACATAAGCATATTAAACCTAGCTAATCAAATTTTTAATGTTTCATTTTAAAGCTTTTTCAAACCGATAAAGGGCAGAGGCAAGCATTTTCGATTCCCAAATCAAATATTTTATGTTCTATAGCCATATTTGCTTTCACAGAGAAAAAAATTATTTGTTTGAAATTATGGATGCATAACGTCCTCCTGCGGTTTATGTCCATAACACTCACTCTGCTCATTAAACTCACCAACCGACGTTGTTCATAGCTCCCACATACTTCATTTTCCTAAATTTGCCCACTTTGACTGTACCGTGTATCCCGATTTCGTTGTTTTAGTTGTTTTTTTTAAGTTATCGTTGTTATTATCAAAGATAGAAGTTTGCAGTTTTTACATTCACGTACTACTTTGTTGACCTAGATTTCATGGCAAAATCGAAAATTTAGTACCTTCTTTTGTTTTCGACGTATAGCCAAATGTCGATATTTCTACACTTTTTCAAGGTTACCTCGCTTAATACTATTGTACTGATATATTTGGTCACCGGTACTTAAATATTGCGAAGTGTCGCATTCAGTGGCGTGCTTACAATTTTTCTAGGTGATGAGGTTTTTGAATAACAATATAAATTTACATTTTCTTAAAATGGGAATCATAGTTTGCTTGGCAACCATCAGCTTAGCTTTTCAAAAATATAAATAAAGACATTCCTGAAAACTGAAAAACATAATTTATCAAAACCGTCATAATGCTGAAGCGAATGTTACGATCCAACGATTTGGGAAACGGTTTTTTAATCAATTCCTCTCTGCCAAAGCATTATGGGCTGGGGCACCGTCTTGTTCAAAAAAATATTTGGTAAGAAAAAACTGTAGCTGATGGTTGCTAAGCCAACTATTATTCCCATTTAAAAAATGCAAGTTTATATTATAACTCAAAAACTGCACCCCCTAGAAACATTCTAAGCATGCCACTGAATTCGGCACTTCGCGATATATAAGTACCGTTGACGAAATATATCATTAAGCGAGGTATAGGACCTTAAAGGACGTGTAGAAATATCGACTAAATTTTCGAATATTTGCCATGAAATCTAGGTCAACAAAGTAGTACGTGTATGTAAAAACTGCAAACTTCTATCTTTGATAATAATAAAGATATCTTTAAAAAACAACTAAAACAACGAAATCGGGACACACAGTATATTGTACAATTCAGAATTAAAACACAAAATAGTTCTTGATTATTTTTCCGAGAAATTTTGATCATTACTGCGAAGCGATGGACTGAAGGATGTTGCCTTTTTGAAACCAGAGATACAACATTTCATATTATTCATTCAGAATAGCTCATCGTTTGCGATACAATTAAAATATGGAAACAATGCTTTGTTTAGTTTTATAAACATTTAAAACTATGCATTTTGGTTTAAGGGATTCTACATAAGGAAGGTAAGGGATAGATTTGGTTTAGATTTTTTCTTAATTTGCATTCGTAATTAAAATTCACAACAAAAATAACACATAATTAATAATTAATTCATAAAAGCATTGAGCTATACCAGTAGCTTGTGAGAAAGGTCAACATGATTAATATTAATGGGTACGATTAGTTTCGTGTAACATATTTATGTAATTTCGCATTTTATTCAATGAATTGTAGCATTTTGAACACATATCAGATATTGATCACTTGGAGTATGATAATTATAATATGTAGAATGCATAGTATTAGGTACAATGCATAAACTATTTGAAATATGAATGAAAGGATATGGTACGAACATAGTATATTTGTAATTCAAAGACAAAGTATATAAAACGTGCATAATAAGTGATAGTGACTTAAAAACATAATTAAGAACATGAACAACAATTGTGCAGTGTGATATTTAAGATAAAATTGCAAATTCTATACAAAAATTGACAAAATAGTTAAACAATGTGAAAATGTGAATTGACAAAATTAAGAACTATGGAGCACAAGTGAACAGTACTGGGGTTAGACACAGATATAAGAACACATTTTATGAACATTTCAAGTGTTATAGACAGTTATTACACAAATTAAAAGTAAATTTATATTAAGTTAGGTTAAGTATTATATGTAAGAATTTCACAAAATTATAGTTTTTATAGGGTAAGATAAGTTTAAGATAAATTATAAAATAATTTAATAGCAGGTTTCTCTCATTTCAACAAGGAAATTAACTATAAATATGTAATATAAACATAAAATTAAAAAAGTTAGGTTAACTACCTAAATTCTAGATGTGAAGGTGGAAATTTTGTAAAATTTAAATGAAATGGGTTGAAATAAATGTATTCTGATATAGTTTTTTATGTGGAATTTGAATATGTAATTAGTTTAGTTGTAGGATGTAAGATTTTTTTGATATTAGTAAATTTAGATTATAAGTTGTCAGAACGAAAATTATCGGAGCAAAATAGGGTTTGTGAGATGTCTTTTTATGCGGAATTTTGCCCTGAGTCCAAATCTGTAATTAAAAATCAAATCCGAATTCTATTAAAGAAGATATAGCATACTTTATGTTTTAGTTAAGTTTACAATTTTGTTTAAACCAATCAGAAGCTAGAATCTTTTGTGTGTAATGTAAAAAAAATTGAAAATTTGGTATCTAGGAGAAATGTATAAAAGGAATTGCTCCTGATTTTTCACTCTCTTACCGCTCTTGCATTTTGAAATTTTATTGACTAACAAGTCATAGTGTTAGTGTTATTTGTGTTAACATGTAAATAACAGTTCTCGTAAACATTATCGGATTTGAAACGCGATCGACGTAGAGTTGAGACATCAGAAACAATTGTTTTACCCTATAACTAAAGTTAAAAATAAGGTTACCGATCACAATCGTTCGATAAAATTGTAATTGTTTCGTTTTTCAAGATCGTGTGTAAACATCGGGTGATGTGTAATTTTTTTTTAATGTTAATAAATTCTTCAATTATCTTAGATTCGATGTTTATTTTGTTGATAGTGATTAAGATCATAAAAGAAATTTTCACTTCATAACGGAATCTAAAATAAAGGTGCAAGTGAATACAAAATCTATATGAACGTAAAATACAAAATTAAATCCGAGAAATTATTAAATGAATAATACGAAATAAGATAAAGTGCTTGTCTATAAGTATTTGAGCATTGTAAGTACATCGTATTTACCACTTGAAGAACAGTCAACAGTTATTTGATTTGGATGAAATTATGGAATGTTAAGCAGCATATTTGGGACAGCAAGGCAGTATCACCGATTTATGGAAGGAAGTCTACGTTCAATGATTAAATGTGGACCAACCCGACATGAACATTATTTGGAATTTACAGCAACACATGTGAGTTGTATTTCGCTATCATAACCCTATTGCATTGATTTTTTTTTTGATGTCCTGTATTTATTTTTTTTAAATAATGTCTAAATGTTTGTACGAATTCACGTGTCAATATCTGAAAATTAAATGATTCAGCGTTATATTAAAATTAATAAGTTTACCTCAAACAAAATTAAAATTGTACTCAATAATTTAGATCAATTGCAGAAATTTTTGGCAGGCTACATTTATTTCAGTATTAAGTGCGCAATGCATGCGTATTTTGTGCAGATCTCAACAAAGTTGGTTTCACATTGTAACTGTTTATTAAAAAATGCAATTTGATCATTTACATGAATATTCCCAGATTTAATTTATATTGCCAACAATCAATGTTTAATACAATTGAACCCTATCCCCAAAAGAGATTGTGAGCTATATGGCGCATATTTTTTTTTGTTAATATTATTACAATAAGAACCCATATCCCCAAACTTTGATTTAAAGTTTAAATATTATTTTAGTTTTATTAATTAACCATATATATATATATATATATATATATATATATATATATATATATATATATATATATACATATATATATATATATATATATATATATATATATATATATAAGTAAGCCCTCTTTCTCCTTACTTCTTCCTTTCATTTCTTTATCTACTTTATCTTTTATTACTTGGTCTATCCTATAAATAGTTTTACTCTGTTTTTGTATACCGTAACTAATTTATTTTTTATTTCCGCTATATCTGTACCACTTTATATGGTCTTTCCTTACTATTGCTTTCACTTTTAATTAACACTTGACCATTACATCTATATCTAATGTTAATACATTTTTTGTCTAACCTATCTTCCCTTTAATTTAATTGACTTAATTAAATTTTATCTTGCGTCGTTCCACGCCATTTTGCTTGATTGATCTACTGTAACCTGTTCAATTTTCGCTTCATTTATTGCGTCCTTTAAAGTTTTGTAATTCCAAGCTTTAACAGTTATTTTTAGTTTATCATTTTCTAATCCCTTACATTTATAGCAAGGTTCTAGTTTACCCCTGCTTAAAATAGTCCGCCCTTCTACGTTATCGTCTAATTGTGAAATTACCAGCTTACTTACCAGATTTTTTACTTTGGTAGCACAGTTTTCTAAATTTTGATATTTTTGCCTAATTTGGTGTAATTCATTCGACAATACGGCACTTGTTGTTTAAGAGAGAATTATCTTTATTATCCTGTATAAGATAATAGTATACGATCGTACCGTTAATCTTAACCTTTGCCATTTTTGTTACCTTTGAACACAATGCATATTTAATTAAGATAGTGTGATCTTCCTGAGAACAATCTCAGGGTACAATTTTAACGTATCTAATAACTGTTTTGAAATATCTTCATCCCTATTCATTTTTGGTATAAATGCACGGACGATTTCTTACGCCTCCATTATATTGGTTTGTAATTCTTCGATTACATTGAATCTACTTTTCAATAATGTGTGTTATTTCTAATGTTAAACCGGTCCATCTGTGCTATAATTTGTACAACAAGAGAATAATGTAACCTCTTCCGATTTTTCATATTTCTAATGTTCTTACTAAACATTATAATGTTGGTATCACATTTAACCGTTATATAAGTAACACAGAAGCCAAAATACTAGAAAGCTGGTTTAATAAAAATAATATTCTAAATTAGCATTAAACTGTAATCATGAAATATAATGAACTGTTTATGTGAAAACGTTTCTATTATCGACCGTTACAATTAGTCAGGAAATGTAACTCAATTGTTAAACTTTAGAGTATCTAATATTTTACTACTAATATAATAAAACAACAGAACATTAATTACGCTGATAATTTGCAAGGATGTATATTAATTTTTATCACCGTTTAAAGTTTAAAGTACTATTAGTTAATGAAACGTCTATTTCATCATTTTTATTTCACATAATTACTAGCAATTTATAACACATTTAAGATATTCGTTAATCCATCCACCTAAGCCCGGTATAGTAATGTACTGCAAACCCCATCATATGCCGAAACGAGTCGTCGCATTACATGCCTACCGTTTCAAAATTATAAGCTATCTCACTTATATGGGTACAAGAGGGTGAAAATTGGTGGAGATCCACTCCTTGTCTCCATACATTTCATTAGAGTACCTATATGAAGACATACGTAGGAATATTTGTAAGAGTCACTCTCTCAAATATTGTGGGAAGATAGAAACCGTCGAGATGACCCTTTCTCACTTTGCGAGGAGCGGCTGGAGAGGTCCGAATGACATAGTTTGGTGCTATTTATCGAAAGCTGTCTAGCTAGTTTTGGAATAACCGATCTCGTCTAGAGAGGGTCGGACGGGATGTGAGTTGTTAGAAAAATATTCATTTTATTAAGGCCTTTCATTAGAATACCGCGAAGGCATACGAGCATTTAAAAAAATCTCCCCCCCCCTCAATTTTGTGTGGATACCAAGCTCGGCTAAAAATTCGTCTATTTTTTACATGGGGCGTGGGTGTCCGGAAAGCGTTCAGAGCAACACTTCGATGTGGCTTTTTGAGATCTTCGCAACGGGTGGTCGCATGGCGTTTTTACATTCTACTATTTCCGAATTGTGACCGACTTCGCTTATAGGATTGACCATGAACGTGTACCCATTCAAAAATCTCCCCTCTCCCAAATTTGAGTGGATATCCATCGTGACAACTTTTTCTCACGGAGGGTTGGCGGGAGATCATGAAAGCTCCATAATATTAATTTATTAGACTTTGAAGAGATGTCTTTGGACGTTTTTCCACCGAAATCTTTGCGTAAATACCGATTGTAACATCTATGGTGAAAATCGGAAATACATTACATTCACTTATTCGGCAACACATTGAAAAATGCACCAAAACCTGCGTGTTTTTACATGAAATGGTTGGCTAGCAATACTACATGTCATTTCGCTATCAGACAACTTCGCAATTGATATTTCACTAATGGACAATTCCGCACTAAGGTATAATGCGAAATATCTTGATTTCGGAAATATTAATCTATGAGGAGCAAATGGTTAAATAGGCTTGATTCTTATAACGCCATCTACACACAAACACAGTAAATGATTTAAAACACATATTGCATTATTTCAAGATTGTTTTTAGGTAGTAAATTTCAAAGGTAGGTGTTTTGAATCGAAAACTGAAATAACTTCCTATTTCAAAGTCATCGATGCATTGACAAGGCAAACAATAATTTATGCTGCAAATTCTACCACAAAGCCTATCTTGTACTTTGGCCGTATGATCATAATCACAACCGGTCATAGCAGTCAACGGTCCACAATAGGTGTTGATTGATGAGGTAATTTGATCACAATAGCTACTCCCGCCTCATATATTGTATGACTACTGCAACTGAACACAACACAACATTACGGGTTTGTTATACTTAGCTACAAACTCTCCTAAAGTTATTTTACTTTCGCTTACTCTACAACGTTTTGAGCATGTTACAATTTTACACTGTAATAACAAGCAAGAACGTGTCGTTATGATCAAGTTGGCAGTTGTGATCAAATGAACAAGTAACCGTTGTGGCTAATATGACTGTTCTGATTAGTGTCGGTGGTCGTATAGTGTACAAAAACAAGAGGTAGTAGCCGTTGTGGCCAAGTAGGTGTGGCCACCTTGGGTACTATGGTGGTCGTTGTGATTATGATCATATTAATTAAAGTACTGGGTGGATTTTCTAAGCAGTAGTCGGTACAGACCCATAAGAACCCTTCGCTCTAGTATTTTTGTATTTTACTAGATGTAAACGTATTTTTTAATTTAGTACAACATACCATTAACGATTGATAATTCACTATCCCAACTGAAACTAGATAATATATAATACTCAGTTCACTATTTCGGGATTTGCCGATTACATTACAGTATTATTTTGCATAAACCAGATTCTTGAAAAGCAAAAAGAGGCAGACCTGCATAAGTTAAATAAAAAGGAAGTATAATTGTCACACTGATATGCAACAACGTTTATATTAGTAGTGATCAAAAGAAAAAAAGCTGGTATGATCAGCTCGCTTGCTGTGATCTTATGGGGTTAAAGAACTGTTGTCGGTTGTCGTTGTTGTAATCACGGTTGACGTTAGTTTGTAAATATGGGTATACGTAATCAAACTCTGTTACTGGCCATTGTGGCCACGGCGCCATAGCGATGGCTGTAAGTATCAATTTTTTTTCGAACGCTCCTGAAATCTGTAAATACTCAAACACGCAACATGGATAACATGAATGAGAGTAGCTTATCTATTTTTCAAAAACCGCTAACAATGTTTAGTAAAGTCTAAAATAAACAGGACAAACTGTTCAATAACGTTCTCCAGGTTTTTTTAAAGATTTCGATTTGTTGGCGTTACAACCCTTTGATATAGCCGTATAAGTCATAAACCTTTAGAAGCAGTTACAACTGATAAAGCCTTAGAATGTAGACTTCTACGGCACCTTCCAAACGTGATACAATCAAACGTTCACATTTTGGCTAAAAATAATTTAGGACGAATCATTACCGTTCACCAATTGGCTACATTGTCTACTAAAGCATACAACAAACCAGCAATACTACAATATACCTTAAGCTATGTTGCTAAAACTAAAATCAATCCGTTTTCGATGATTACTTATTTGCTCCACAAGAAACAACAGATGTTGGACCAAATCGAGATGGAAAAGGAGATAGTGGACGAGACTAATAAAAACATAGATTTTGAGAAAATCGTGCAAGAAACTTAAGACATGCCAAAATATTAAAGAGGGATCCATTTCGTCCGGTCTAATCAAAAATACGAAAAAATAACGTAACAGAAGAAAACGAAAAAAAGGCCGTGAGTGAAAATAAGAAAACCGAAAATTATTTATTCGTTTCCTTTCTATGTACATTAAATGAAAGAAAAAAGAAGGAAAAGAAAGTAAAGGTATCAAACAACGTTTAAAAATTGTCGTTGGAAGGAAAAATAGATTCTTTGCAATAAATGGGGTTCAAATTTTATTAATATTTATTTTATAATGCAAGATGTGCTTTTTCTTCGCTAACGTTTTATGTAAGTCACAATAAAAGCAGTTATAGAAAAAAAAGTGTCTACTGCTATTCTTACTATTGTTCTGCACATAGCCCTTAAAATGGCAATTCAGAAACTAATACTTTTTTTTTGTGTAGTGCTCCACTGACCCAACCAACCACTAAAAACCCCTAGAGTTGCGATATTTCTACTAAGATCTCCGGTCACGTGAGAATATAACACCACTGACCTAGATAGGCGCCCGAGAGTCTGCCCGAGTTCTACACATATTATAATTTCTGCATTTACTCTGCTTTCCTTGACTTAATAAACCTGTTAAAAATTGTATCTATAGTTTGATAGTTTTATTGTTGTTTGAGTATGGATATGGTACCCACCCTTTATACTACTGTTAGCGTAGCTCACATAGATAAACTTGATATCCTTCTTGAACATTATCTTGGATTTAGAACAGAGTATAATTGTGAAACTGCTTTATTAAAGCTAACTAACGATATATTTTCCACAGTAGATACCAAATAAGTTGACAATATTAATACTTTTATATTTCTCTAATGCATTAACACCATTGACCTTACTACACTTTTGGCAGTGTTAAATTACTACGGCTTTAGTGCTAACTATATTAACTTACTAGCTTGTAACCTAAAGGACAGAAACTATATTTTATTTGCGAACAACACTCATTCGGGAAAAGTTATTGTCAAGAACGGGGTACTCCAACGTTCCATTTTAGAACACTCACTGTTCTCAATCTACGCTTCTAGTATTAATAAAGAAATAAAATCCTGTAAGTACTGTTTATATGCAGAAGACACCCAATTGCATTATAACTTCACACAACAGTCAAGAGGAAGTTTACTCTATGTTTAATATCAAAATTGATAATTTAAAATTAACATTTGTGGAAGAAGTTAAAAACTTAGGCTTAACCATGGACTTACACTTCAGTTTTGAGAAACATACAAAAATTTGTTCTGAACGTGAGTGTGGTCCATGCAACTCTAAAGAACGAAGATAATTAAAAATCCTTGTGTGTATCTAATATACGGGCTTGAAAAGTTTCAGCATGTAACATACGAATTGAAAACCATACCTTGGATTAGCTTGGAACGAAGTAGACATTTTCATTCGGGTGTACTGTACCACAAAGTAATTACACTTAAGATTCCCCCCTCCCTTGACCTTAAAATAAGATTTAGAGCAAACATCCATAACATTAATATTCGGCGAAAAGATTTACCTAACTGCGAGTCCTAAACATAAATTAAATATGTTCAAAAGCTCTGAACTATAAATAAATTCAAACAGGTGTCTTACAGTTGTATATATATATATATATATATATATATATATATATATATATATATAGCGTGTTCAGCGAGGAATGGGACAGTGCAATATCTCGAGAGCGGATGAAGATTTTTAAATTATGAAAATATTTTTGTAAATATCTTCCAAGGGCGCACATTTGTTGGCACAAAGATTTGAATCAACGCCCATCACCGCCAGGTGGCGCTATCTCACTTCAATTTTTTAAATGCAATGCCCTATTTTTTATTTCATTTTTGGATTCTATGGCATATTTGTGATTACTTTTATTAAGACTCCTACCAACCTATCTTTTGTAGTTTCTGAGAAAAAAAATAATTTTTGGAATTTTATTAATTGAAAGCATACAAATTAAATTAAATGTTCAAACGTTTCTCCATCATTTTCTACACACGTTTGATAACGCCTAATTAATGTAACACTAGTTGCCGCTCTTGAAGTTTCTCGTGGTATGTTTACACAAGCAATTCTAATTTTGTTTTGTAACTCCTCTACATCTCTAGAAGGTGTTTCATACACTACACTCTTTAAATGTCCCCAAAGAAAGTAGTCTAAGGGACTAAGGTCAGGAGAACGAGCTGGCCATATAATGGGACCATTTGTACCTATCCATCGTTCCGGGATGGCGTCGATCGGGAAACCTGGCAGCATACAATACTTGTGCAGCCCTTGCATTTTTTCTACTATTTTTTTTTTTCTACTATTGTGTAATACCGAAGAACAGAAACGTTTTTTCTATGTATGATTGAATGTATGTCAATAGTTAAGGACGCGTTATTTATAAGCCTAATCGCTTTTTTTTGCGTATTGGGGAGCGGTGAGGTCGAATTTTGTCTAGCTAGTGCTTTGAATAGCAGAAAGAGTTGTCTATTTTACCAGAAGCTTTAGTAGCTGGCAGAAGATGGACAATTTATGATTTGAAGATACAGTTATTCCCAACATAATAATAAAATCTGAAAACTTGAGATCTGAGCCATGCATACTTGCAACAGGGAATGATTCACCTTTTTTGGCGGACACAAGCAACACTGAGTTTTATTACCATTAAATTTAACTAGATTATTACTTTCCCATTTAATGCCTTTGTTGATTGAAATTGCCATTTCAGCTTTAATGTCTTGATTTGAGATAAAAGGTGTGTTACCATTATGAGTAGATAGAGCTAAACTATAATGAAGAGTGATGTCGTCAGCAAAGTAATGGACCTGGCTAGTTGTTGAAGAAATAAAATCACTTAAGTCTAGCAGAAAAAGTGTATGCGCTGTAACTGATCCCTGCGGCACGCCTGCATTAATACCAACTTATTTTGAAAAGAAGCCATCAACTACGATACGTATTTGTCTTTTATCAAGGAAACTAGAAATCTAGTTGATAAACATATTAATTAACCTAAACGAGATCAGTTTGGCAAGTAAACATATGCCAAGCTTGGTCACATGTTTATGAGATATCCAAAGTAGGTACAACTGTTTTACCGAATTGTTCTAATGTATTGTTCCAAACGTGGGTCACAGATGAAAAAGGATCACCTGTTGAATGACTCTGCCTGAAACCAAATTCCTGGTCACTAAAGAGTTTGTTATTTACAAGAAGCAGTTGCTGATTGATGGCCTTTTCATCATTTTTGACAAAATTAGTCATGAAAATTGGTCGATACTTCGAGGGATTAGTCTTATCCTATTGACGATTGATTCTAAGAGCTTGTACCGGAAATTAATTAGTATGACGAAGACTAGGGGCATATGTTTTCCAGAATCATTAAGACACGAGTTTCATGCATATTAATTGTGAGGTAATTAGATAGGTAGTGTAAGCATAATAATAAATAGGAAGTTCTTAACTGGAAATCTAAAATGTCTCTTGTTGCCTTGATGTAACTTTAAAATACATAAGCCTATTTAATCATACGGGTCATTCTTTTCTTCCATGATGGCGACCATGCGTAATCCAAGCATACTATGAAAAAACAATAATTTCGAATTTTGAAACTTAAGGAAACTATTAACCTAGACTTGTTAGTACGTTATTGAAGATCTCTTGAAAAGCTTTTTGCAAAAATCCAATATGAGATCGGTAGGAAAATATAAATTTCGTGCAAATCTCTCAAGAACAATTATTTTTGTTTTGCATTAATCATAAAACCGTAATGTAACTCATTTATGAGCTTCCGGCAATCGTTAAAAATGCACCATTTTGGTTTTTCTCATTAATCTCAAACACCACAAGAGATAAATCAAATGTTAAGGCAGATTTAAATTTGTAATGGTTTTCTCAGACTGACCAGCGGGAGAGTCCGACCAGTGCTTATATTTCACATATGAACAAACTGGCGGCTATGGTCTAGTTGTTGCAGCGGTGATATAGTAAAGTTTATTGTGTAGGATGTACTAACACGTGCCAGTGTGTTCTGTTTATTCGATAAATTGCATTTATAAGACTACACTATATTAAAAAATTTTTCACCAACTTAGAGTGTGGATGATAGTTCTTAAACAGGCGAGTTGGTTTTTTTGTACTTATTCTGCTATAATAGAATACTGAAGCTAAGTAAACTGGATTTACGTTGCAAATCGTTGTGGATTTGTTTTAGCGATCTAACAACCTTTATTTTATTTTAGATTAAAACAATGCTATGGAATGTGTTCGAAATGGCAGCATGGGTGTTAATGAAGCCACTCGGAGTTTTGAAATTCCAAAATCTGCTTTAAAAGACGGGATTAGGACATCAAATGCTACAAAACGTGACAGACTTAGCCCGCCATCATGCCTGGGAGAGGATGCGGAGCGTAAAGCAGTAAGACACATAAAAAAATTACAAACCTTTGGATTTGCTCCAGATCTACAGTCGGTAAGAAAATCGGCTTTTCTCCTTGCTGAACATCTAACAATTGAGCATAAATTCAATAGAGATAATGGTAAAGCCGGCTATGATTGGCTAACATCATTTCTGCGACGACATCCTGACCTGTCGATTAGAAAAGCCGAAGGAATTTCAATTGCTCGGGCAACTGGAATGAACCGGGGGAATGTGACCCACTATTTTAATTTATTACATAAAATTCTTACCCATAATGATCTCTTTGATAAACCTTCCAATATTTTTAATATGCACGAAACAGGGCTGCAGCTCAACAACGAAACCACCTAGTCCTAGCCAAGAAGGGGTTGAAGAATGTGTCGACATTGACATCGGGAAATGAAACAATCTCGTCATTGACTACTTCAATTGGAAGGACATTTATCCCACCTTATTCTATTTTCGAAGTTAATAGAAAAGAGGAATTTTTAGATGGAATGCTCCGATTCCCAAATTACCATGTCTCCGAAATCTGCATATATCAACGCTATAATTTTTAAATACTGGCTAGTGACACATTCTTGCCCTGAAAACCACTTGGGAAAGTTCTATTAATTGTTGATGGAAACATTCCACAAAATTCAGTTGAAGTGCTGGAGTTTTGTGAAGAGCAGAACATCATTTTTCGTTGCTTGCCGAGTCATACGACTCACTATCTGCAACCACTGGATAGGTCATTTTAAATTACTGAAAAATTATTACTATTCAGCATGCAATAATTTTTAAAAGCGAATCTCTATTGAAATTGACTAGGTTACAGTTTGGGAAACTTTTGGGTTATGCCTGGAGTAAATTTGAAATGGATTATCAGGCTTTAAAGTCACAGGTATTTTTCCTTTTAACCAGGATGCCATTCCAGATTATGCGTACATTACGAGTGAAACAAACCAAACTGCTGACGTTCCAACAAACAATGCAAAATCTGAAACTTCACAACTTCTTTCAACACGAGAGCCTCGACCAAATTCACCTCAGCCAGGTTGTTCTCACGATCCTGATGTTCCAGTGGGCGAAGAAGAACACACCAGGAAAACGCTGGAGACAATATCACGTTTTCAAAAAAAGTGCATCGACCCTATACAGTTTGTTAGCATACTAAACAGCACAAAAAGTTTTGAAACTCAAAGGAACAAGAAATCTACTAAGCAAACAGATGTTGTGCAAAAGAAAAAAAGTGCATAGAAACCTAAAAAATAGATTGTAGAATATTAATGGTGAAAGTCCCGTATTCCAAGAAAGTGATGTGTCACTAGAAGAATGGCATGAAAATGATTTCGAGGGATGTGGAGAAAATTTTCAAAAAAGAGGAATGGGTCAAGTTTTCAAGATGCAGGTGTTGGTTTCATGAAGGATGTTCCAAATATGAATATGTATGTGACTGATGTGGAAAAATTGAAAAGACAACAAAAAAATTACTTTTGTCAAATTAACTGATGACTTTGATTCATCATTTCTCACCCGTAATAACTGGACGCTCTAACCCGGATATACGGGAGAGACCGACTGATTACATTGTAAGATTATGTAATAAATATTTCCATAAATGCCTTTAGTTAATGGCTAACTGCCTCTTGTGTAATATTACAAATTAATAAACTGTGCACTGGGCTTATCAAAATTATTTAGTTTCAAAAAATACGAGAGTTACGATTTTTTTCAAGAAGTGGTCGAACCGAACCGGACTTACCCTATATACATGTAAGCCATATTTGGAATGTACTGTATATTATGGAAAAGGTCAAAATGCGAATAGAATTTTTGTGATTTCGCACAAATCAATAATTTTAGTAAAATAACAATAATATTGAAATGTTCTTGACATCATTTGCACGCATTAAGGTTAATTACAATTAGAATAAAATTGTTTTTAATAAGAATTAGTTCTTTATAATTAAACGTGTGGTTCTCTAACTGAAATGTCAAAGTACTAAGGCCGGTGAAAGTTTGCAAATATTAAAAAAATGTTAATTGAGTGCTATTATATTTATAATGAATTTCCAATAATTAAAATTAAAAAAAGGAAGGTTTCAAGAACAATCAATTAAAAATTGGTACCTATTCAATTAGCATAACAAACGTAAATGAGCCGTAATTAATTTTAAGTAATGTTCTTTGCTAAATAAACCAACGAATTCTCCTTGAAAGATCTTTAAAAGTGAAAATAAATACAGGTTTTAGATTGATAATTAGGCACGATTTATCTTAATTGAACCGTCATGGAAAGTGTTGACTACCATGCTTGATTTTAGCTTTTTTGAATATGGTTTCTGGATATATTCCTGTAAAACTCTAACTTTCTTTAGAATTGCTAGTGTAATTAAAATGCAATCCTGTAATATTGTCACAATTTTATTAGTAGCTAGTCATAATTTTGTAAGACTAATTCAATTAATATTTGAATGTATAACCTCACATGTATTGCTTAAGTTTGTTGATTTAATAATTTGCATTAAAACAACATTATCATTTTGACATGACAAGAGTTTTGGTGTTGTAATAGCATTAATTTCTACTTAGATATAATGTAGCATCAGATGGAAAAAACAATAATGGGAAAAGGATTTGGTATTACTTTCTTTCGTTTAAATTTAGTCAATTACAAATCTTGTAATAAAACTATTCTAATTTTTTGACTAAATGGGGAAAGTGGTATTAAACCAACTTGAATACATTAAATACGAGTGAGAAATTAAGAACTTTCGTTTATCCAAAACACAATTTTATCAGTCGACTTTCCAAATATGTAATAACAATTGACTTTTGCGTTTATTACCGTATATAATTTTCACTTTTATTTTAATAAACTGCATTCACCTAAAGCCTAATTGCGACAACGCGTACTTATAAGCAAAAAAATGTCATTGCTAACCTTAATTGAATTTCAATTAATCATAATTTTATATCTAAATTCAAACGCTAGTGATACCTATAGTGAAAGTTAGATTTACATATTTTTTAAGCAATCGTCTATTTGCGAACTTTACCTCGTCCTTCTTTTCACTCACATAAGAATTTGTTTTATAAATTAGAATTATTGTAAAATTAATCAAACTAATAAACAAAAACAGAAATTAGCACGCTCGCTTATAAGTAAAAGTTGAAATGAAAGTTAAAACCGCATTAACTTCGACCAGATGTATTTACTAACCAATACCGTCATTTTGTAAATTTTCAAATAAAAAAAATTATATACTTACTGTATTTTTGAGATCAAAAGTCACACACAAAACACAGAGAATAACTGATTGATCACAGGAACTTACTTTGGGTATAAGATGGTGTCGAAATACTTTTGCACTCCCGCCATTCCTTTCATTAAAACTCTCCTTCCATTTCGTATCAGTTACCCAGAAAATCTTTTAAGCAAGTAATTTTTTTGAGTAATTTAGGCTTTTAATAATTTCCTAATATTATTAAATTTAAAAATTTAAAGTGCAATAATAATTTACACTTTCATAAAGCATTACCCTGAAATTTATTTGTATAATGCACTAAATAGAAACGTATTAATGGAAAAAATACATTAAATCCTTAATAAAATATAATCATTATGTATAACCGCGATATCACACCAATTGTGAAAACACCATTAAAGGTCTTGGTACAACATAAGCAAATAGTTACAAAAAAATTAACACCTAATCAAAAAATTTCAAAAATTAATAAACTTTGCTTTGCAACTTTTAAATTTGGCCAATCTGTAATAGAAATGCTAGAATTTTAGTTTAGAAACAATGACCAGATTAAACGTAATTGATGGGTAAATTTAAATACTAAATGCATTCGTGTAAAATTAGCTTATTAACATAAATATGTTATGAAATATATTAATTAAATAATTTCTGTATTAATTTACAATTTTATTAGACTATTTCTACATGCTCTACTGCGTATATTTCTAAACGTTACTAGGATTTCGCTATAGATATACAATATCTCATTTTATGGTACTGGATATAATAAGATGGCCAAAGATATCATCATGGATTACCACATTATATTCATGAA
This sequence comes from Vesta saturnalis, assembly GCA_036346205.1. Classification (NCBI taxonomy): domain Eukaryota; kingdom Metazoa; phylum Arthropoda; class Insecta; order Coleoptera; family Lampyridae; genus Vesta; species Vesta saturnalis. Next base: position 687,908 of record JARFJB010000835.1, on the reverse strand, counting down.
AAGTACCTTAAAATGGGACTACTTGGTCACGAGTTTTTTTTATTCTATTGGAGATTTTCGAGTGTATTTATGGATCATTCTTTTGTTACAGTCGTAAGTCAGTTTAAAAGACCCCCGGGTACAAACCCTACAAGCCATGGATGCCGTAATGGTCTGGATGACAAAAAAAGAGCGCCTATTACACACCAAGTACCCCGTACTTCGTTAGTTTGAAGACTACTTAATAAGATTACGCGAGTAGTTGTTCTTTTTTTGTTAGTATGCTCATGCTTATGGTTAGTAATCACTTATTTATAGTTAAAAAAATCCAAAGGTGTTATATCTGGAGAACGGGCTGGCCACAGTACATTTGCATGAGTGCCAATACATCTTTCTGGAAATCTAACTGACAGGTATTCTCCGACAACTCTGGAATTATGTGCTGGTGCAAAGTCCTGCATAAACCAACAACCTTCAACTTCTTGGAAAGGCAAACCATTCAAAGCTATCTCTAATTCATTTTGGAGTAAAATTTGGTAACGTTCAGAATTTAAGGACTCGTGGTAAATGAAAGGACCTATAATTCGAGTACCGAATATAGCAGCCCACATATTAAATCCGAAACGGTGTTGGTGTTTGACCGTTTTATACAGACGTGGATTTACTCTTGCCCAATAATGAGTATTCATACGATTAAAAATTTCATTATTATTAACCATACTTTCATCGGACCATATTATTTTATTCGGAAAATATTCATTGTCTTGAGATTAACGTGTATACCATTCGAAAAATATTCTACGTCTTTCTGGGTCACCTGGTCGAAGTCCTTGGCAAATTCTAAATTTACATGGATGTACTTTCTCCTTCTTTAGAACATAATGAGCTGTGGAATGGGCTATGCCAGTTGCCTCTTCAATTTTCCTAGCAGAAACCTCTGGATTTTCCGTTACAGCTAATAAAACAGTATTGGCTTTTTCTTCATTGCAAGGTTTTTTGCGAGATTTTACAGGTTTTTTGAACGCACCATATTCTATTAGATTAACTGCTAATGTGAGAAAAGCTTTTTGTGAGGTTGGATATTTGTTTAATTACATTATTTCGGCTTCAGAACAATTACGTTGACACAAAATGTAACACGTCAGTATGTAGAATTTTTCATTATTTGAAAAATGTACTCCTACCATATTGTTTTTAGGTAAACACAAAATGTGATTAACTCAAAGACCACCAAACAAACGTAATACGGACAACAATCAATTATGACAGGTAGGTAAACAAAATGCAAATGCATCAGTACGACGGAAGATGTATTTTAACTGTTTAATTAATAGTATTTTCACTAAATACATACTTGTGAATTATTTTATTCGCAACAGGCATTAGAAAATGAGAAAACATTATTTTATAATAATTTGACTGTTTTCTAATGTTTCTAGTATTCGTTTAACTGTAAGTTTTCGATGTTTTACATTGAATATGAATTTTCTCATCCGAAACGTATCAAAAATATAAAGTGTGATGTATCGTTGAAATCAGAATCAAGGAGAGAATTTAAATATGGCAAAAATAATTTTTTCGTGTATTTAAAAAAATAAAGTAAATGATGGTTGCTAACAAACGAAACGTCGTATCAAAAATTGAATAACAGCATTAAGTAGAGCTAGAAAAGTGGCAATGAAAATGTGCTCTTCTTTTCTTGATAGCTCTTCAAATAAGATCAGAAAAAAATAAAAACGAAAATCAGAAAATTCAATTTTTTTCAAATATCTCAAAAACTAAAAGAGATATTTGAGTTCTACAAAGACCATAAATACATCCTCTCAAATGCGTAACTTTTGTTCCATTTAATCGACTTTCCATCTCTTACCGTTTCCGAGATCCCCATAGAGGGCATCCTTATCTTGGACACGGTATATATATATATATATATATATATATATATATATATATATATATATATATATATATATAAAGGTGAAATGGTCCATTATCTCACGAGTTAACTGTTTTCAGAGGTAAAGCTCGGACACGTTGATTTTTATTTTTGTTTTTTTATTTGTTTAAAAAAAATAATTTTTACCTCCACTACGTTACCAGGCAGACACATCCAGAATTTTTTTAAATAGAAACTATATTTTTATATCAAAAATTAACAGCCCATATTTTTCTGAGTTCAACCATACCAAATTTGTCACATAAAATATTTTAAGTTACAGTATACCGAGTATAATGAAAATCAAATATTTTTTTCACTATTTATTTAACAAGGAAAATTAGAAAAGTAGTCACTACTCATTAAACATAACCCAAGAGTTCATTGGACGTCTTGGGTACTGTCAATTAACCCAAGCAGCACAATTCGATCATTTATTATAATTATGTTATTTGTTAATTTTTATTACTAATTTTCCTTGTTAAATAAATAGTGAATTAAGTATTTAAAAATCCAAACGTTGATTTTCATTATACTCCGTATACTGCAGCTTGAAATATTTTATGTCACAAGTTTGGTATGGTTGAACTCAGAAAAATATGGGCTGTTAATTTTTGATATAAAAATATAGTTTCTTTTTAAAAAAATTATCGATGACGTCACATCTGATAAGGTAGTGGGGTAAAAATTATTTTTTTTCGAAGAAAAATAAAAAGCAAAAATAAAAATCGACGTGTCCGAGCTTTACCTCTGAAAATAGTTAACTCGTGAGATAATGGACCGTTTCCACACTTTATGAAGCACTGTAATATATATATATATATATATATATATATATATATATATATATATATATATATATATATATATATATATATATATATATATATATACATGTATATATCTTAGTCGTAGACTCTTCAGGAGTCCTCCTTTTCAGCCCTGGTCAATCCATGCTTGTTGGTGTTGCGATGTTTTGTGTTATTGTATCATGAGATGTGGTTGTTTTTAGTGTAAAAAAAAGATTTAGATTTATTTGAATGTTTAATAATGGGTTAATTGGTTTAAGTGTGTGTTGTTTAGTGGGGTATGGCGTGCTTAGTGTGGTTAATCCGATTCGTTGCCCGGTTTCATGCTAGGTCGTCATCGAATAGACGGGGGGATGCGGAGGGCATATGGGATGTCATCTAGGGATTCTTCTATCTCCTCAGAGAGGTCGTCAAGGAGTTGTGTAAGGATCGCGGGGATGCTTGAATTTTAATTTAAGTTTTCTTTGCGGGAATTAGGAAAACGGTAGTTGTAGGGAGTGGTAAGGATTTCTTTGGTTTGGATAGTATCACGGAAAATTCTTTATTGCGCGAAGTTTTTCTGAAGTGTTTGGATTCTGTGTGTGATTGGTGGTATGTTGGCGTGTTGTATTGTGTGAGGTCACTAGGGTACCTGAGGGGTAACATATGTATGCATCTAAAAATTCGGCATTCACAGGAGGCAGTAGAGTAAAGGTGATTGGGGTTGATATTGGTGTATATGAGTGCTCGAAAATCCATAACAGGGCGGATGTATGTTTTGTGGGTGTGTTGAAGTGTTTTAGGGTGGCAACCCCTGATTGTACCCCAGAAGGCGACCAGTAGGTTTGCGCGTTTTCTATTCCTATTGAATATTCTGTTTACATCGAGAAGCCAATTGAGGGTTCTAGTAAAGAGGATTTTTAGGTAGGTGACTTCATCTTGGAATGTGAGTCTTTCTTGGTTTAGGGCGAGTGAAACATTTCTGGAGGCAAGCTTTAGGAACATATCTTCGGTGTAATTAGGATGTCGGAAGAGGATTTTTTGGGTTTTGGTGGGAGTGACGGAGACTTTCCACCGGTTCGCCCAGTTGGAGAAGTTCCGTATGGTTTTGGATATGAGGCGGGAGGCCGTTTCGCTGTTTCGATTAACCGTCCAGAAGGCAGTATCATCCGCAAACTACGCAACGACTACTCCGGAGAAGGTTTTCCCTACTTTGATCTGAACTGACCGATTGGTCAGGAACGAGAGTTGGGGCCGGGAATGTTGAGGTTAAGGATCTTGTGCAGGAAACCGGCGTGCCAGACCCTGTAGAATGCTTGATTAATGTCTAGAAACAGCCAGATTGCATTGCTTGTGATTTAATGCTCTCAAAGCATTTTCCGAGGCAACTCAGGAGGGAGACTGGTCTATAGGAGGAGCGTGAGGTTAGGTTGGCATGGGGTTTGGGTATCATGACGGGGGGGCCGATTTCCAGTCCGTTGGGAAATGGGGTAGGATGAAGCATTAGTTGTAGATGTTCCAGAGGTCGGGCAAATGACGGAGGATTCTTCGGTTTAGGCCGCCATGACCTGGGGCAGAATTTTTCCCTTTTTGAAATATGTGTGGACCTGGTCGTTCGTGATGGGGGCATAAAAAGGAGATTTGGTTGCCCTGAAGGTCGGTTAGGGGGATTTAGGGTTGACTTTTCTTCTGGTCAGTCTATCGAACTGTTGCCAGAAGAGTTTGCCATTTCTATAATCTAGCTGGGAGGTGGCTTTGCTCCAGGAGTCTTCGGGGTGTTTGTTGGCTTCTCGCTTGATTAAGGGATTGTATTCGGTTTTGAGAGCCGGATCCCTAAATCGCAGGAATTGGCGATAGATTCGTCTTTTCTCGTTGATCCAGTTTACGATGTACCGTGGGAGCGGTCTTCGAGAAATGTCGATGTTTTTTAATGAGACAGAGATATCCACTGCGCTTCCGTAATTACGGAAGTTAGGTCTCTAATTGCTCTCTCGAGATCTTGGGTAGTTTGAAGATTGGGTGTAGGAAGGTTGTTGATGTGTTCGGACAACACATTCCAGTCTGCTTTCGAAAAATCTTTAATGACTATGTATTGAGGAGGTGTAGGGGGAGCTGGGCAAAATGAGGTTTTGACCAGTAGGGGTATATGATCTGATGTGATGGTGGTGCCTAGAAAGCACTCACGATCTAAATAGCTATGGGTTCGGATACTGAGGCACCTAAATGTTCGAAGCATGTTGGCGATTCGCAACAGCGGTAACTGCAACAGAGCGAAGTATAGCCTGTTACCGTTGCCATTAGTTGCGGTGTCACCGAATTGGATGTGGCGGGCATTGAAATCACCTAGGATAACTGCATTAGGGAGGCTAGAGGCGTATATTAAAAGGTCATCGGATGGGGTGTTGTGGTCGGGCGGGTTGTAATAAGAAATAAATACTATAGGAGTGGGAAAGTGGACAATTTTTAATTAAGAGGGCGGTTCCGTGGTGGCTATTATTTAGGAATGTGTGATGCGTGTTGAATTTAAGTGTGCATTTGTTTGTGAGTTTTGTTTCTGTGATGGAAAGGATGTGTATGTTGTCTTACAGTGAAACTGCAAGATTATACCCAGCTTGGTAAAATCTCCGATTTTAGTGCTAGCTCAATGTCATTGGATGGACCCAGTTCTCGATAAAATCGCTGGATTAACTTACCTCAAAAAAAAAACCCGGATGCGCCACTCTCTTTGTAAATATTTGGATACCTACTCTGGTAAAGTCCAAAGTCGGCCTTAGGTTCCTACTGCTAACAAAAAAAAAAGAAAGAAAGGTTAGGTAACACCAGTGGACACTCGCCCCATCACAAACTAGTCTCTACACCAACATAACTATTTATTAACACCCAAAGTAAAAGTTCATCAATAGCATATTTTTTAAAACAAGCAACTTAAGCGGTTAAGCGTGTTAAAGAACACAATTTCTAGATTAAACTTTGGAACAATACTTAAACTTAATAACAAAGAAAAAAAAATTAATAGCACTCTCGCCGTTTAACGAACACCCTGTATATTTGTAAATTTAATTGTGTGGTAACTACGTTTTGTTTTTCTTTTATCTACAACCATCGTATTCAAACGATCCACTTCAACCTGGTCAATAGATATATAGAGATTTAGTATCGTAAATTCTTTTGTTCTGAAACCTATATAAATGTTACAAGTAAAATAAAATATCGACACCAACAAAGCGTTTGTTAAAATTTATCAATTAAGTTATTAAGTTATTTAACAATCAAAACGAGTCATCATAGCTGCTGGCAATCCGCATAAAGGTAAAAATTTAATGAACTGACGTTAGATATTAAACAGATCGTTTTAGATAACCTTCTTTTAGCGATCGCAAAAAAAAGATCTTACACAAATCGTACCATGCATTTTTTTCTTATTATATGCAATAGCGTAATAAGCCCCCTTAACAATTGTAGCAACATGTAATTAATAAAGCATTGAATATAAAAAAGCTTGTAAAAGTTAATTTAGCGGCGGTGTAAAGCACAAAAGAAAAAGTTATTAGTATCACTTATCTGCGTTAAATGGTGATAAATCCTCGTGACATAGACGCACCAGGTGTGTCGCAAAAGATTAGAGTTGAAAATTATGTCTTAGAGGCCACTGTCCTTGACGTTGCAGATGTAGAAACAATGATACGGCGTAGGAATTTTAATTTATTTAATTATTTAATGAATCCACTGTAGTCACCGAGAAACCAAAAATAAGGGTGCAGACGCAGTCCCTAACAGAAAGGCCAATAAAAGAACCCTGCAAGCATTAGAATATTGTAAGTGATATTAATGAAAAAGAATTATTATGCGTACGTTCTTGGATATGGCGATTTACCAAGGAATCCCTTTAAAAGGAAAAAAAGTGACGGACGTTTATGCAATTGTGTAGTTTTCCATATCACTTTTATTTGTTTAATTATTGTTTGATTCGGTAGTTTCAGTTATTACAAATATTACAATAATAAATTGGTATAATTGCACGAATAAACAAAGAACGGTTCAACTTCGAGGTGAGGCGTGTATTAAATTCGAACAGCAAGTGCCCACGATAAGATACAGGTATCATATGTTAAACATAATGCATTATTTGGATGCGGTTGAAATTTAAATTAAGGCTGCGTTTACACTGTGAAGAAATAAAAATGTAACAATTGTGTGTGTAAAAAGTGTTTAAGTAAGGGGCGTTTCTGACGAACGCCCCTGGCATTAACGGTCGAGTAGCTGGGCACCCTACTGTCCAGAGTGCTGAGAACGAGACCCTGATCACAGAGATGCTTGGAATAGTGACAAAGATTTCCGCTCATCAAGGCTCGATAAGTAAGGGAAACAAATTCGTGTGTTCAGCTCAGGGCGTGACTTTGTTGATTTCTTCATAAAACGAAACAATCTTAGCACCAGAATAGCTTCAAATATAAAGCGATCAAGAGCGTCCGTCGATCTTGCATATTTTTTAACTTTTTTTGTGAATGTTTACAATGGTATTCAAGGTGTAACAAGTTCAAACTGGTACAATTACGATAAAACGAATTTTAAGGGATGCTTCAGGGTCCAAAAACGTCGTGTTCCCTAGACACACACATAGAAGCTACTCGGGACGGTGATGATAAAGTGGTGATTGTAGGAAACAAACTTGAAAGCCATTTCTTGCCAAAAGTTATAAAAGCATGTCAAGACAGGAAGATCAACATGATTTCATTTCAGGCGAACGTGACTCATCTGATGCAGCCACTTGATGTGGCAGTGTTTGCACCAGTGAAAAAAATGAAGAACAATTCTTGACAACTGGAGGACGGAAAGCCGATACCCCGGCAGCATCCCATACGAACAATTCTTGAGTTTCCCTGCAGGTTGTGGAACCGGATTAGTGAGTCTGTAGGAGAAAATTAAAGTCTGGCTTTAGAGCTATCGGCTTGTATCCGGTAAATCCGCACGAAGTTCTAAAACGTATTCCTAGTGGACTTGAGGTAGACCCTGGAGAAGTGGGGATAGTTTTAGATCAAAGCTTAGTGGAGTATCTGACAAGAAAAAAAACGTAAACGGGTAAAAATATTGTACCTGGAACTGATGTTTCCACTATATAAGATCTGCAGCTAGAACAGAATCTCGATGACCTTCTACCTTACCACGACGCCTTTACATCTACGGTTGCTGTTGAGAGGAACGATCTTACATCTTCCGGTTCTTCTTTAAAAGAACAGGCTCCTATTTGAAAAGGCCAGATACAAGTGAAAGATAACACTTCTAAACCCGGAGTTTATTCCATAAATTGGAAAGACCATAGGGGCAAAATAAATTGGATACAGTGCGTGAAATGCCGGCAGTGGATCTGTGGACCATGTAATAAGAACTGCAAGGATCCGTACTGTAACGTTCAGCAACGTGAAGACTCTGAAGATGACGATTATGAATCCTTATGTTCTTATTTTTTATGAATGTTTATTTTGCTAATGTTAAGTTTAAGTTCTTTTAGATCTTGTATGCGTGTTTTAGAATAATAAACAAGTTTTCTCAATTTTTCAATTTCTTTTTCTTTAACCTTTGGACAAAATAGACAAAATATATTTATTTTACATTGCTGAGGGCCAAAGTGAGCATTATTTGCATTTAGAAGCATTTCACGATTGTTTTCCGTAAAGTGACCAAAACAGGGGCTACATGGTCACCACAGAACAATTTTTTTTTTGGCTTCACGATTGATTTATTTTTAATTTTGAAATGAGTCTTGGATAGCCATCAGGTAAGTTGGTATGAAGATTTTTTCAAGCTCGTATGTTCAAAACTTTAAGCGTGTTAAAAGGTGTCCAAGTAACCCTATATTACATTATTTCATGATCTTTACTCTAGCGATTAGTTTCCTATAATAATTGAAACCGAACAGCACAGTATACCTATAGTAAGTCCAACTCGTTGGAAAATATCCAGGGGTCGGTGGGATATCTTCCAAGAGCATCTCATTGGACCCGTTGAACAACACAGCGCTTCAAGGAATATTACGAATGATATAATAAGCGCAGCCACTGCTATCAATCTAAGATCTGGAGGGAAATGTCTTAAACATAGGGTACCATGGTGGAGCAAAAAAGTTATCGAAGCAATGACAATTAAAAGACGCGCAATAAATGTTTTCCCAAGAAATTCTATGAATAAAAAGCATGATTACGTTAAAGGACGCGAGGGCGTCTACTCGACGAATAAAACGAAATTCATGGAATAATTTTGTATCCTCTATAACGCATGACATAACCAAATCAATTGTATGGAATAAAATAAAAGCTATTCCGGGCAAACACGCAACAAACTATACGCAAAACAGCAACTTCGTTATATACAAACCTGACGAAGTAATCACTAACCAATTAACTATTAGCAGACCAGTTTGAACGTTCAAGCAGCTCTACAAACTAGTCAATCTTTCAAAGGTCAAAAGCAGAAAATAATTCAAATTAGATTTTATAGATTCAAACAGCAAGGAATATAAAGTACTGTACACTATCGGTGAACTCGAAAATGCTATTAAGGGAAACGAAACTTCCTCCCCCAGTGGAGATTTGATAAAATACGAAATGCTGTAAAATCTCACCGATGAATGAAACTTAAATATACAAATACACCATTGAAAAACTCCAAAAGATAAGTATTTTAATATGTGTAATAATAGTGAAAGTTTCAATTTCCATATAGACCGATCAGTTTGACTTTTTGGCAAAAATCTTGGAACGCATGGTCAACGCAAAATTAATGTATATCTTAGAAAACTATTGTCAAATTTCCAAGCAAGACAGCGAAAATTCAGGTCTACAGTAGATCATCTTGTACGTCTACAGAATGTCGCTCTCGAAGCTTTTCCGCACCATGCGATTGCGGTTTTCTTTGACATTGAAAATTGACATGACTTAGAATTGTACGAATGGGGATTTAAGGGACACCTACCCACAATTATGCCTTCATTTCATGAAAGACAATTTTTCGGAGTTCGAGTAGGTATTCACCTTTCAACTCGTAAAAGCTTAGAAAACGATATACCTCAAGGGTCAACATCAAACGTAACATTATTCGCAATCGCGATTAACGCCTTAATATCCTTCCTAACATTCGACATAAATACTTACCTATATGTGGATGACTTGGTATTACATTATACTGCTCCTATACTCGGAAACACAAATACAAAAATGAAGCAGCCTATCGATTCTATATCAACCAATTCGGATTGCGGAAATGCGATTTAGCCTGTCATCAGAGAAGATCTAATGTATGCACTTTTTCATTAAATAATACATACATTCGATGTAAGGATCACGGTATGTTTCTAGGACTAAAATTAAACGCCACTCTAACCTGGAAAGACCACATTGGTGAATTAACTGTACGATGTAAAAGCTTTACTAAACATTATTGAAGTATTAGCTAGTACTCAGTAGGGAGCGGATTCAGCAGTAATTTTAAGAATTGGCAAATCGCGTGTGCGGCCGGAAATTGATTTAGGATGTGAAGCGTATGCTGTGAATCTGGTACTACTTCACTACATTTACATCATTCATGCAGACTTCTTGCATGCGCTTTGATAGATGCTCGACCAAATCACCCAAATTATAAGATCCTGTTTGATAATACATTTTATGTTATACATGAATAAAATAAAATTTCTGTCTATGTCTAGCTATAATGATGATATGTATCAAAGCAGAGAAGGACTACCCAAACCACCATGGTGTAATATTAGAAAAGGTTTAGTAAGTATTCATGAAATGATGAAGCAAGGTACCTCTAAGACCAATGGAAGTTCCGCCATGGCTTGTGTCGCAAATTAATTTTTACGTACATCTATCGAAATATAAAACGATCTGGTGTGGAACACCACACGACCTTTCAACCTACAAAATGCAAATTAAAAGAGATGAAATAATTTTAATAACATTTTTTTAGGATAATTATGCAACTTCTTTCATAATTTCATTACGAAAATAGGTAACATTGTAAACGCACAAGCAATAATCTATGCCAAACTTCATGACAGACAGAGGTTAATATACATCTAGATGCTAACTTAAATTTTATTACCGTTATTACCGTGGATACTAACACACAAATACACACACGCACGCATGCACGCATTCACGCATGCACGCACGCACGCATGCACACGCACACGCACACGCACACGCACACGCACACGCACACACACACGCACACGCACACGTACACGCACACACACACACACAGCACACGCACACGGACACGCGGGCACGCGTACGCGGGTGTAGGGTCTGCCTTTTCGGTGAACAACACAAAGTGTAGCTGGACTATGCCAGCATATATGACAGTATACAATGTTATTTGGGAAGACCTTCACTATTCGGAAGTAACAACCGGCTGGATCAAATTTAAATTAAATAAGCGATTCTTACAGTGCTCTTATGGGTCTTGAAAATACATACGCAAAATATCGCTTAATTCAGATGGTTCTATCTACTATTACACATCTTAATAATTTAGGACAAACTATTTTTATGGGTTCCTACGGGGCGCTCGGTATTGTACAGGGTGGTTTTTTCGTTAATATTATAGGGTACAGGCTAAACGGTAAGAGATACAAAAAAACTAAGATACGTGTCCCGTTCTCTTTTTTAGTGTTTAGTTTAATGGCGCAATGGGATCTACGCTAACTAAATTGGTTTCGAAGATACAGAGCGATTCTCAAAATCTGCCGGTTTTTATTATCTCTTATGACTCGGTTATTTATGGAGATAAAAAAAAGCTTTGGATACGAAAGTTTTATGACTTTTTACGTTGAATCCAATGGCGTTCTAAAATATAGATGTTTGATTTTTTGAGATATTATCAAAAGTAGCATTTTCTTAAATGGGACACCCTGTATCTGATAATCTCAAAAAATTGCATTTTTTCTTGAGATTGCAACAATATATAACAGTTAACATTTTGCATTGTCCTAAATAGCTAAAATACTAAAAAAACATTTTTTTTAGTTGGCCATGGATTTAATCAATTCTTTATTTTATAATAGGCATAAGAAAATTGCAGATAATAACAATAATAAAACATTAATAAACTAAAACAACAACTACAAAAAACAAGAAAAGATTTATAACAACTCAACAGTAACTATTTCAAATACTTATATATAACAATTAACATAGGTGGTTAATCACAAAAGGTGCTCAAATTGTCTTCCATTCTGCTCGATGCATTTTTGGGCTCTGCTTGTAACTGAACGAGTGGCGTTATAGATTTGAATATTTGGCACTCTTCCAATGCAATTAATAAAATTTGCTCTGAGTTCTTCTACAGTATTACTTCGGGTTTTATAGACTTCATTTTTGAAAGATCCCCAAAAATAAAAGTCGAGTGGCGTCAGGTGGGGGGAACTCGAAGGCCATCTGTTTGGTCCATATGTACCAAACCAATTTTCGCCAAAATTGACATTTAGTAAGTCCCTTACCATGTGGCTATTATGTGCTGGGGCACCGTCTTGTTGTAAATAAACATTATTTCTTGCAGCTAATGGCATGTTATCCAACTCCATTATTACACATTCTTCCAAAATTTGGCTGTATCCTTGAGCATTAAAATTTTCATTAAAAATTCTGTAGTTAAGGACTCTGTTTTGATATAGCGCCACCCATACATGGAACCCAAACCGTCCTTGTTGTATCCTGGCGACCGTCTGATGAGGATTTATGTTTGACCAATATCGATTATTGTGTCGATTAAAAATTCCTTCGCTAGATATAAAAGCCTCGTCGGTCCATATTATATTTTGAAAAAAATTGGGATTCCGATTAATCTGCTGCGAATACCAATGACAAAATGTTAAACGCCGCTCTTCATCTCCAGGATGTAAGTTATGAACCTTTCTTATTTTATATGGTTTATACTTATGCTTTCTTAATGTTTTTAAAACTTTAGATTTACTTGTGCCAATATCTTTCTCAATATTACGGCTAGATATTGTCGGTTCAGCAGTAACACAAGCTAATGTATTTATTTTATCTCTTTCTGTACTTTCCAAATGATCCATACTCACTTAAATTGTGATATAATCTCTCAAATATTTGTTGTTCCGTCTGTCGTCGTTCTGGATAACCCTCAAAATATAAGTCTAGAGCTGCGTCTTTATTTTCATTACTCTCAATGTAGCACTCAAGCATATTTAATTTTTCATAATTTTGAAAATTATTCATTTTAATCACCTTGTTTAAAAAATACAATCGGAAACGAAATAAGAATACCAATACATAATTGTTACTGAATTTTATGACATATAAACAAACAAAAACAATGGCTTAAAACATTCAATTAATGGCCAACTAAAAAAAAATGTTTTTTTAGTATTTTAGCTATTTAGGACAATGCAAAATATTAAGTGTTATATATTGTTGCAATCTCAAGAAAAAATGCACTTTTTTGAAATTATCAGATACAGGGTGTCCGATTTAAGAAAATGCTACTTTTGATAATATCTCAAAAATCAAACATCTATATTTTTTTTAAGAACGCCACTGGATTCAACGTAAAAAGTCATAAAACTTTCGTATCCAAAGCTTTTTTTATCTCCATAAATAACCGAGTCATAAGAGATAATAAAAACCGGCAGATTTTGAGAATCACTCTGTATCTTCGAAACCAATTTAGTTAGCGTAGATCCGATTGCGCCATTAAACTAAACACTAAAAAAGAGAACGGGACACGTATCTTAGTTTTTGGAATCTCTTACCGTTTAGCCTATACCCTATAATATTAACGAAAAAAACCCACCCTGTACAGGTCAGCAGTCTGAAGCGATGACGTCACCATATGAGGCCTACCAAAGTGTAGAGTAGACATGATGATTTGAGACTGAGTGTACGCGCTCCATATTTTTCGCCTTCTTGTATTTATTTCTTAAAATAAGTATATAGGATAAATATAAAAAAAAATCCCAATGCAATTACGCTTCTTATTGTGCGAGTAATTTTTACGGTCGCTACATCGTATAAAAATTATTAAAGAAATTATCTAATAACCGCGTCAAGATTATTCACAATTAAGCGACTCGGAATGTTGCGATAATCAAAATAATTGATAACATGTATATAATAATAATATAATAACGATTTATTCAAATAACATACCCCAGGTTTTACCTACAACGGTTATGAGTTTGTTCGACATTTTACTAACCTTTTCTCTAACGCCTTTTATATGACTCGTGTATGAGAATTTATTGTCTCTTTCATGCCGAGGTATTTCAGTATATGCGTAGGGGTCGTGTTCTTGTTATTTATTTTGAGTGTCGGTGTCTGATTGTGCCAGAGGGTGGGAAAAATATGTATTCTATTTTATTAGCGGCATACTCCGCTTTAACGGCATTGGCCCACCCACGCGTGGCTTCCCATACAACATGCCATGCTTGTTCTATCTTCTTTGCGGACACGTCTGAAATTACTAGTACCTGATCATCTGCAAAGGCTTGAACGAACAGGTTATTCGGGTATAGTTCTGTGGAATTTAATGTTAGAAGCCACCCTTTTATTATTACTAGCCAGAGCAGAGGCCCAAGGCATGAGCCTTGCATGATCCTTTGTCTGTGTGTATCCTATGAGTTTCTAGTTCTATAGACCTGGCTGCTAAAAAGCTCCGGATTATTTTGGTCAGATTATTAGGTACCTTTAACGTTATCAGTATCCGCACTATGGCCGGATGCCACGCAAAGTTGAAATCATTGCGTAAATCAAGCGTAACAATCGCACTGTGCTTCCCTTTTTATTTATTTAATTAATATGTTGCACAACCGCATCGAGTGCATTCACCGTTGAGCGTGCTTCCCTGAAAACATACTGGTCTCTGTCAAGGTGGCCGTACCTCTCTAAAAAGTAGTACAGTCGGTTAGTGCTAAGCTTATCATAGATTTTGCCCCATGTAGGAAGTAGACTTATTGGGCGTCGGTCTGCTGTATTTGGCTTTGATAACCACACAATTTTGGCCACTTTCCACACTTTTGGAAATACCCCTCAACTGTACAGGATATTATAAAATTTTAGCCACCAGTCGTTTGTATACAGCATTAACCTTTTTATAATAACTTTAGTGAGCCCATGAAGACCGAGTGCTTTACGATCGTTCCCTTTGTTTAGCATTTTGTCCTGTCTCACGACGGTCTAAACCCAGCTCACGTTCCCCGATCAGAGGATGAATAAACCGCCACACTTTACGAATTCTGCTTCACAATGATAGGAAGAACCAACATCGAAGGATCACCTCTTGCTTAAAATTCTTAAAAGCCAAAAGGATCGATAGGCCACCTTTCGCGGTCCCTATGCTTAGTGAGCATCGGGATCAAGCCAGCGTTTGCCCTTTTGCTCTACGCGAGGTTTCTGTCCTCGCTGAGCTGGCCTTGGTATACCTGCGTTATTCTTTGACAGATGTACCGCCCCAGTCAAACTCTTCGCCTGGCGGTGTCCTCGAATCGGAACGCGACCGAACATGTTTGCGACTTTCGGCGGTCGAGCGGACGAGGATGCGCGGCCGAGACGGACGCGAACGCAAACGCTCGTATTACCGTCTGCTGAGAAGTCGCTGAGAAGTAAAAGTGCCTACCTGAAGACAATGAAGTGTGGATCGAAAGACTAATCAACTAATCAAAATAAAAAGTCAGCACTAACTTCACATAAATTGTTTGTGTAATTATTGGAAAATGTGAACATATTTGGAATCTATTCCAACAATAAAATTATACATATTGTTTTAATTATAAACTCATTTAAGTGTAATATAATTACCATAACATAAGCTTACCTTTGATATATAGGTTATTCCATTATGGTGTAAATTTTTTCTGTACAGTGGGGTGCCGTTCTAATATACATGTTTAAATGTACCTGTAAAATATACTTATTACACGAATTTACGAAAATTGCAATATTTTTAACCACAAAACAGGATGTTTTGACTATCTAATATAACATTAGTGCCAGACGTACCGCCCGGCGCCCAGAGAACGAGTTCAATCGTAGCAGACGTTAATATTTTTATTGCACTTATTAGAATTCCACATTTAGCTTTACTAAGCTCTAATTAATTTTTTAAGATACGTTTTATACATAATGGATTAATTAAGCACGTAAATTATTACTACGACAATATTAAAGTAGCACAAGCAACTACCTGTGGATAATTAAAGCATTATTTGCAACACTGCCTTGTTACGATTTGGCAGATTTCATTTCTGACGTCATTATGTCTTAAATATGTAAAAGACGCTCCATTGACTTCAAATTTTAATCTTAATACATACAATTACAAGTAATAACGTGCACGCCAACTCTCGTGGATACAACTATATTATGATACATCCAGACAGCTAAAGGAAGCGGGTTGAAGGAAACGGAACAAATAATGATATAATTCCAAATAATTCTTAATGTTAAATGCAATTCTATATCTAAAAAATGTTAGCTACCATTTATATATAGAATAAAATTCAACGTCTAATATGTAAATAATAAATTTTGAGTAAAATGGCAACGTCTATTGACAGTTGCTAAGAGGTTGTTAGGGAAGCTGTGCGATTTATTTTACAGTTGTGCGTTTTCTTTTACCGTGTGTTATAATCTTACATTGATTGTAGACTGTGTGTTTTTGACTATTTACAGTAATGGTCGTAGGTAAAGGAATAAATAAACCCGACAAGTGTCTGGTTATCTCTTGCTCCTATTTTCTAATATACCACGACTCTGGTATTAAGAAGTTATGTACTGGCCATATTAGATTTTTGGGTTTCTACGTACATTTTTATAGTTATTTAGCCATTTTCTTCACCTAATTATATTACCTATATCTCTTTAAATTTAACATTGGGTAATGAACTAATTAGAAAATAATAGGAATTTGTGGTTATACAATTTATTTAAATAACACTTTATGTTGATTACGTGTAATTAAAGAAAAGGATATAGTTGTGGTACCTATATAATAAAATAAAAGTGACATTAGTTTTAAATTTTTTTATAAAAAAATAAAAAAAAATCAATTTTATTGCAAGTTACTTTAGTGTTCATGTCTTCTGTAAATTAGTGAAAAAATAATAAAGGGTTTTGCATAAATTATTCTGAATATTGAGTTAATCCCTCATCTTGCCTTTGGCAGATAAGTATTCAGGTAAAACTTTCACTCCGCTACACTAGAGAGCGCTGCGATTGATTTATATTTCAAGTTATCTAGAGGGACCTTAATGGTCATACTCAATCTTGTGTGTTACTACAGATTTGAATCAAACAAGTTTAATTGGCAACACACATAAATGTAAAATATAATGCCTAGTTCATTGAGTAATAAATTAATTATAGTTACTGATAAATTACAATTTGACCACAGAAAATTGAATTTAAAAAAATGGTAGAACTATTATCCAAGATTAAGAAACCCATTACCTGTTTGCACGCGGTACTACTATTATTAGTGCAATAGGAAATCTTGCATAGATAATTACTAACATGAGAAATGTAACAGTGCAATTATACTTACCTTTTTTAGTAGTTTGTAGATAATATATACTTAAACACGTATAATCTCACTCACCTTTCGCACAACTTTTCTATTCAATTATTTAATGCAAATAATGTTCATTATGCGGCTACATTGAAGACTTAATTCGTTAAACAAACAAATGTTCTCATGTCAAGGCTGATGGGATCATTAGAGAAATTATATGTGTAAATTTACTTGTGGTATCCTTTCAATTATGTAAGAACCGTTTTTAAACAATTTGTAGCAATCTAATAATTTCAATTTAAATTTGAATTTTAAATGAAAACATAATTGTTTTTTTAATTTCTGAGCTAACTGCGAATACTAGTCACCCTTGTTTTCTAAAGAATTGGGTTTTGCAGATTCGAGATTCAAAGATTAGGATATTTGGAACCAAAATATAGTAGGTTCTATACTTGAGACAAGCTGTAAATACAGGATCGATTATAGCGTAAATTTACGAATTTTATAAATTAAGGCATGTCCATCGTTGATTAAGTTCCTTGGCAAGATTCACCATGAGCAAGCATTATAGAGTAGAGTACAAAAGGTGGCAGTAACGACAAATAAGGCGCGGAAAGACATTCAACGTATCCTTGAATGGGGAAGTAATAATCTAGTTAAATTTAAAGCTAATGAAACTCAGTGTTGCTTTGTGTCCGCTAAAAAAATCGATTATTTTCTGTTGTAAGTATGAATGGCTCAGATCTTAAGTTTTAGACTCTATTACGGTATTGAGAATGACGGTATCCTCAAATCTATCATAGGTTGATCATCTTCTGTCAGCCACTAAAGCAGCTCTTTTTGCTGTACTAGGCCCAAAGTCGACCTCATCTAGAAAATAATTCTCACCTCTGGGTTGGTGCTCCCCAATACGTTCTCGATATCGTTGATCGTATTAAAAAAAAAGCGATTAGGCTTATAAACGACTCGACTTTAACTTCTGACATACAGTCCCTTGAGTGTAGAAGTTATTTCTTTGTATTATTGATATTACAACGCCTATAGTACTGCTGAATGACTTTATTTGGTACCATCTCGGGCCACCTTTGCTAGGAATACTCGGTTCGCTTATTCCCATCATTCATATGCAGTAAAAATCTCAATTTGTTGCACCAAACGTGCGCAATCCACATTCCTCTACACGGCTTCTCCCACTTATGAGATGAAAAAATTTAAGGTAGCCGTCCATAGGCAATTTAATATCAACCTAACCATCCTCCTAATTGTTTCTGAGTGATTTAGCCTGTTCAGGACCACAATTATTACAAAATGTAGTGGTTTTGGTGTTGTTACACACAACCAATTTTTTGTTTACTTACTTTCTAATCTAAGCAACCGTTTACAAATGTTCCGAAAAATTATTTAAATTGTAGGGGGATGAAAACGTTGCAGATTTGAATAGCGCTGGTCGTTGAAAAGGGAGAAATTATTAATACCACAATGTGAATAACCAAAAAAAAAACATAAATACTTCAATTAAAAGGAAATCAGCCCTTATTTAACGGTGCAATATGTCCGATTTGATTTAATTTGTGGATTTGTCTTACAAGAATTCATATTGTTGGTCATACACTATTTCAGTATTCTGGAAATGCTTTAGATCTGCGTTAATGCATTTTTTAAATCTCTCTTTGAATAATGAAATGGGTGGCATAAACAGATATAAACGGATATAGGTTCTGAGCTTTATCAAGCTTGCGTTCAATTCCTTAATTGGTTTACCACTGTTTCGGAGATAGGGGTGAGTTTTTTAATATCCTTGCTACTTTCGTTTTACTCAGGCAGAGAAACAAACTGGTTTAATACACTTACTAGCTGTAATTTTGAATAAGTATTTAATTCACCTATAATTTTAAATTACAGAAAACTTCTTGTCTCTTTCTCGTATACATAACGATTTTACAACTACATTTATGCATGTGGTTATTTTATTTTTTTCTTTACATTTTAAGAGAATATCTTGTTGAGTCGTTTCTTTGAATATTATAAAGCAGTGTCTACTTATGCTATTGAATTTAAGTGGGTTAAATTATACTTAAAAAATAAACTAATTACACAAACTTAAGTATAATATTGTTGTTATTATTATTTATTAATTAACACTTTCCTTAATAGAGTTAAAAATTAAGAAATAATTAATTTTTATCATCTCTGGTGTGATTACAGTAATCGTTAAACTCTTTTCTATGAGAGATACTTTCGTCATACCAAAAATAAATGCGTCCAAACCCTGACTCTACGAAACCACGCGACACGTTAAAAAAAAGTGAAATTATCTAGGGGCTGAGACTGTTTATCTGCATAACCTGAACTGAGAAGCCCTAGGAGTTTGCCTTGGAACTTCTCCACCTCAACCATACTTGCATAACCTGATCAGCTGCAGATCTTTTCACATGCCAAATACTCATTAGAGGATCAGCCCGTAAAGGCAATGTGCGGGCACGGCATAGCTCAGTGGTGTGGGTGGGGTCCTTACTTAATGCTGCAAATGTGCACAGGTCCACAACACCATAACGTCAAAATCAGGCAAAAATGTCGAAAAGACGCCACCTGTTAGATACATTTATAACAGGAAAGCGTCATGAACTAGATAGAATAATGGTTTAACAGGAAACCATAATGTTCACTCAAAATCATGTATACTCTCCTCTGAAAATTATTTTCTCGACTAACCAAAAATATATGATCAATGCGGTAAATACTTACTCAATTTAAAACGAAAAATACGTCACAATAAAACTAGACAAACACGATCAAATACTTATAAAGTCCTAACGTCAATATCGGGACCGTAATTACTAAATTCGAAAAATACACGGCACAACGAATAAATAAATAGTTTTCCTTTATCTCAAATCCAGCCAAATCAATGACTACAATCGGTAAGTTGATTCCTATAAAAACTTAAAAAATAATTTGCGAATGCTCGCAAAACTATCGTGTGCAAAAAATCAACAGCTGATCGGTTAATAACCGATTTATCTCATAATCTACATTACTTTATCATTCAAAACATCTTTTAAAATAAACTGATTACCAAAATCAAGATGGCAAATACGCTAATAATTACGTTGAAGCGTATATTGCATGATTGCCGCTCTGAAGTTGTGTAAATCCTCAATTTTGCTAAAACAAATTAATCCCTCTATAGTTTAAGTGTGATCCGAAATAACTAAACCTATAAATTTTGAATGAACGTAAAAATATTAACGTTGTGAGAAAAGAATAAGATTACAATATTATTCACACTTAAAGAAATGATACTCAATTTGTACGCACTATTCATATATTAAAAATAACCATAAGAATGGGAAAATATACGATCAACAAAATGTCTAACCGCGTAGAATGTAACTCTTAAATAAAATTTCTATAATCTGATTTGGAATAATTCCAGTAGGATTCCAATAACCCCAATTAATCAACATGTATCTTATAAATTTTCAAATAATACCAAAATAAATCGGAACAATAATAACTTCGTGAACAAATAAATTTGACAATCGGTACTACGTAATTTTAGCTAGCCAAATCAAAAGAAAATACAAATAAACACATATGGAATGGTCAACTTACGAAAGAATACTCCTTTTGTACACTAACTTGATATCGAAACGTTACTTAAATAACTTAAACAAAGGCTTATTCCTCCGCCTAAATTGGTTCCAAAATTTTATTAAAATCACCAACACATGTAGATTCAGAAAAATGTAGTTACCTCACAATGCACAAATGGTCAATCGAACAGCCTTTTCTTTTCACAACGATACCGCAATTGATAAAAATCGATAAAAGAACTACTAGCGTCTTAATTTTCTTAGACAATATTTACACAAATTTCGTTAACGACAAATCTTCAAATCAATAACATCTGCTTTCATCAAACTTACTTTAATACTTAACCACGTTTATAAATTTATTAATGCGAACGTTGTTTTTACAGTAACTAATTAAGCATTGTATTTACAGCGAGTCTTTTTATTGGGCGGTCGTTTACTGTGTACGAGCGAATGTCGTCAACACATTAACCTTTTTACCTCAATCCGCACAGAAATGCGATAAAAATCCAAGAAAATTAAGGCTTAGCACTAATTCCGACACCTACTTCAAATTCGATGGAAGCGACAGTCATCACTGATACGAAAAACGGTGTATGTACCGAGATGTGCGAATCTTCATAATATCTCCAATTAAAAAAAAGGTAACGGAAAACTCTTCTTCCCTGCGGTTACCCACAGTAATGCGTAAAAGTTCAACCTCCTTCAGCATGTCGTGCGTGCACCGCTATGCCGCACAAACCCAACTTATTACGACTACATCTTAACCAGGGCTCATTACACAAAACCCTCAAATCTATTAGTTTCAGTCATCTTCAATTGTAACAACAACAACCAATCATGAAACATATTCATTCAAATTATAAGCGCAGTAGAAACGTATGCATTTTTCGGAAACGATCGAGAGAAATTACGTCATAAGAAAACATTCCACTGGATAAGATCCCATGCTGTCTTATCAATGTAACTCGGTCTTCCCAGCAAAGAAACTCCCTTTCGAAAATCAACCTTAAAATAACGTGTATAAAATCCAAACTCTTTGTTTAAGGACCAATGTTTTTATCGAAACTCCCGTCAGCCCGTCACCGAAACGTTTTTAAATCTGCAATCTATACTTCTCTACACTACATTTCAATACCAAAATAACAATTTTAATAAGGCCTATAATTATTCAATGACGCAGTTTTAACGACAGTAACTAAGATGAACGAAATTTACGGAAAATGCGAACAATCATTATTTACAAAGAACCTAGTCAACTCTCAACTAAAATAGTGAAAGGGATTTCACTTTCTAACAATGCTAACGTGTAAAGTAAATCTTAATTTAAAACTCCAATCTAATCTTGATAAACAAACCGAAAAACTTTATTTCGTTTTCAAAATAAGGATTCTAAATGCGATTACCATTCGTAATAATTTATTATATCTTCATATGTGCAAAGAAAAACGTTACAAAATAAAAGCTTCCAAAATTTATGCTTTATCACGCACATTTACTTGCACTATACTACATTTTTGATGTCGGGCACTAACGAATATCCTAAAGTTCGAAACTAATAACAAATATACGATAGACACATGTACACACGTGAAAATCTGCTAACGTATAATGCATGATAATGTACGTAAGTGTTTAAGCATCACGTACACAATAACTCAAATACAGACGAAAGCGTAATGCTGGGAGTTAGTCCCAGCCTTGTTTTATTTGCACATCGGAAACAGGCAGTTAAGCATAGTTTACGGCCAAGCCCCAGACTGCCCTTAGAAATAATGCACTAGGGATCCTGGTAACAAACACCCACAAATTTGTAAACATCGTTAATGTACAATAAACGTGAACGACGTTGTCGCATTGAAGACCACTCACAATTTCCTGTTTTAAAATAATTTCGTTCCAATACGAAGACTGGTTTTATGAAATCTCTCTATCCCAGAAGTAAATACTAAAAGTGCCTACTTAAGTCAAGTTTCCTATTTTATAATAAATTTTTTAACACACGAATAGACAAACTAGGTTTATTACAAACTATCAACTCACAAATAAATACAGAAGGTTTATTTCTGTTATAAATACCCAAACCGGATAGAATTTATTTTTAATAATATAAATTCTCCAATTTATCTTTTGTGTAAGAATCAGTTGCCTTACCACTAACAAAGTGCTCAGTTTACCTAAACGTCGTTCTTTGAGCGCACCAGTAAAATTATTAAAAAGCTTGTCCTGTACATATTCCTCCTATCCAGATTACTCAGATCAACTCCTGGCAACGCTTATTAAGGAAGCTCAATCCGAACGTAAATCTTTTTCTGATAAAGGTTAAATCAAGCTTAACACAAATCGTCAGTGCTGTTAGATTTTATTCAATTGCAATAGCTTTCTCCGTCGTTTAAATACCTTTAAGGTGACCCAGAATCCTATAATTCATTTTTGAATCCTTCAGAAAGTTTACAAATCTTTTCCTGTCCGTATCATCCAGTGAACTAGTTATGTAATATAGCGACCCCACCTCGGGACCACATAGGGAATTTAGTTATAACAGATAGATAGAGAATTGAAATAAGTGGGCGAGTGAGAGAATTTTTCAAAGTTACGCTACTTTGTCGGAGTGCCATGTTACGATTTTTATAAATCTAAAAATGGAACCTGCTCCGTGAGGGGTGTCTGAGAACAAAGCTTATTGACTTCGCCAAGGAACAAACCCAAAGTGCATTGACCTTTTGAACTTGGATCTTGAATCTGTTCCTGGAAATGAGAGGACGAGAGACCAAAGTTCATTGACCTTTTCAAGCCAATGTTTACTGACCTCTTTAGGAGCACTGACCTGGAAATACATCCTAAAAGTTCATAGGCCCCTTAAAACTGTAGGTTGGTGAATTTCTAGAAATCTAAAATTAGAACAAAGTTTATTGTCTTAGTAGTTTCTAAGAAACAATATTTTACCGGATTTGAGGGTTCATTGACCTTGAAAATTTGATGGGCCAAACGAAGTAATGAACACATGCAAATGAATTATAGGAAATCGAATCTGCAAATATACAAGAATGAGTCATTCAACAAACGGTTTACAAGATGTTAGCAGAAATCCGGCACTTTAAAAAACTACTTAACATATAAAAAAAGTGAAAATACCATTGGATAGGAAATAAAGTTTCATTTTTTCGAAAATTTTGTCATTTTCGAAATATTTCCAAAAAACATTTTTTTGAAATTTCGGTATTAGAAAATTAAATTTCTGATCGAAAAGCATTCTTGTAATTTTGTTTACAGTTAATCGTTTTAGAGTTATTTACAAAAAACCGATTTTTTGATGTGCAAGTATTAATACAATTTGCAGCGGTTTTACAAATTAAACTATCACAAAGACTAAATAATTTATTTACAAATATATACCAAATTTACATTACAACTAAAAGACTCACATATTTGCACTCTAAAGTTTCTAACATATTATGTATCCCTAAATTTCCTAATAATATTCAAAAATTGTTCTGTCCTCTGTTTTTCCACACACATGCTGTTATGGTTTACTTGAGCATTCGCAAATTCGCTTTATAAAAGTTCAATCAATACCATTTTGCACTTCCCTACACGCTGCTTCCTGAAAGATGTTTTGCAACCACTTCTCTGTATACTTCTTACTTTCATCAAACGTTTGAGGTGTATGACGTTGTGGCACCACACGAGAGTGGAATGCAGATATTGAGGATGATGATGCATGATGCCCAGCAAGCCGTTGGAGTACCCCCATATTCTTTCCCCCAATGGTGGTTGCTACTTCAAATATTCTTTCGGCTGTGTATGCAAAGCCTGATACCGTGGTAGCTTGATGCTAAAAATAAATTATTCAAATATTAACAATTATAGTGGTATAAAATCATCACCCTCATCGTTATCACACATGGTTACTGGATCACCACCACTATCAGTTAGGCAATTGTTTCTTGTAAACATGTCCAAATGGTGATGGAATATGGTTGTAGGAGGGTTGATTGAAGATAACTAAGAGAGAATAAAGCAATTTTGAATGATAAGATTGTTATGTGCACTTGATTGGTTGCTATCGGGAACACACTTTGTGCAAAAACGAAAATTGAAACTTGTTCATTAGAATTCTTAATCAACACATTGGTTTAACATTTGCAAATTCCAGAAGAGCTCATGGAAAATGCTGAGTACTAAGGTTGACCATCCGCCTGACCTGCTAAATATAATTTTGAATTTGTGGAAAAATTTTTGAGGTAGCAAAACAATATCCTATGATATCTTTCAGCTAGAAGAAGCTGCTTGGAAGCAGAAATTGCAACATGTCCATTAGAACTCCTGACCAACACACTTTTAAGATCGTGTGACAACGGAAATTTACAACACCTCCAAAATCGCTTATCAATATACTGTATAGCACAAGCAAAACCTCAGACAAGTGCTCGCGGGAAATACAATTTATCGAGAGGTAGAAAAAAGAACAATATCTTATGATACTTTCAGCTAGAACATTTAAATCGTTTGAAAACAAAATTCCTATGACAACACATAGACGCACGCACGCACACACGCGCACACACACGCGCGAGCACGCAACACACGCACACGCATGCATATACACGCACGCCCTCGCTCACTCGTACGCACGCAGGACAGGGACAGGGATAGGAAGAGGGAGAGAGGAGAGGGAGAGGGAGGAGGAGAGGAGAGGGAGAGGAGAGGGAGAGGGAGAGGGAGAGGAGAGGGAGAGGAGAGGGAGAGGGAGAGGGAGAGGGAGAGAGGAGAGGGAGAGGGAGAGGGAGAGGAGAGGGAGAGGAGAGGGAGGAGAGGGAGAGGGAGGGAGAGGGAGAGGGAGAGGGAGAGGAGAGGAGAGGGAGAGGAGAGGAGAGGGAGAGGAGAGGAGAGAGGGAGAGGAGAGGGAGAGGAGAGGGAGGGAGAGGAGAGGGAGAGGGAGGAGGAGAGGAGAGGGAGGGAGAGGAGAGGGAGAGGGAGAGGAGAGGAGAGGGAGAGGGAGAGGGAGAGGAGAGGGAGAGGGAGAGGGAGAGAGGGAGAGGGAGAGGGAGAGGAGAGGGAGAGGAGAGGGAGGAGGGAGAGGGAGGAGGGAGAGGAGAGGGAGAGGGAGGAGAGGGAGAGGGAGAGGGAGAGGGAGAGGGAGGGAGGGAGGAGGGAGGGAGAGGGAGAGGAGAGGGAGAGGAGAGGAGAGGGAGGGAGAGGAGAGGGAGAGGGAGAGGGAAAGGGAGATAAATTAAGAAATGAACAAATTTTTTTACCCTAAAAACGGTGCGCCACTGGTTATTATGTATTATTTATTTTGAAATTATGCAAAAAACTATTGGTTTGTTATTTTAATTATGTAACTGAATGAATTTTTTTTGTATTCTGATCCCCTAAAAATGCCCCGCAACTGGTTGGATTTTTCTCACCGACGGACTTGACCTAGATTTTATGGTAAAGAATTTTTGTACCAAATTTCACATCGATAGCTTTAATGGTTCAAAAGATACCCCACGCGCGCGCACACGCACACACACGCACACACACACACACACACACACACACACACACACACACACACACACACACTAAAACAACACACACACACACACACACACACACACACACACACACACACACACACACACACACACACACACACACACACACACACACACACAACACACACACACACACACACACACACACACACACACATACAACATACACACACACACGCATACAACACACACACACACACAGCACGCACGCACACACACAGGAAAATTAGATTGTTCATAACTTTTCTTTATAAAGTTTCTTAATATAAATCAAATTAAGTCTAAAACTTGGAAGCTAGCATCTATACGTCTATTAACCTCTATCTAGAGAATTATTACTTTCTCTATGCCACTATCTGACATGCAGTGTCAAACGTCCAGCAGACATTGTTGTTGTTTTTACAATGTTGCCAATTTTCGTTATGAAAAAAAAATTATTATTAAAATTATTTTATTTCTTTTAATTTCCACTTTGTAACTTGGGAGTTGGAGTGTAGTTCCACACCGGATATGTACTTTATGGTTTATAGTATATACGTGTTAAGTTTATGGGAGAACGAGACTTTTCCGACAGTATACTCAATTATTTTATATCTGACACTGTAAGTATATACGTCATGACCTCCAATAGTAACGTATGTACAAACCAACTCGTTTCCTTATGGAATATGTACACTTTTAACTTGTAAACATATGCTAAAAAATGTATCAATCAGTACAATATATGCGAAAAGCAAGTAATAGTAGTGATGGAAAAAATATGTGCATATAAGGAAGTTACAAGGAGGAAGAGCGCGGTAGATTTAAATGGACAGATCAGCTAAAGCAGAAGAAATAAAACTAAAAGCACTAGAGTTGTTCTTCCCAAACAGTACATCTGTAGAATGTTTGCTATTACGGTGCTGTATCTCAACTCCTGGGCGGAATACGTATAACAGTTTATCGGTTTCAGGGGTTGATACGAGTTAAAAGTACCTCAGACCCCACCCAAAGATATATTGCGGTCCTGATTGTGATTAGGCCAATACTAAACTCTTAGACGGCTTCCAAACGGAATACTTCAGGTATCTCAGTTGAGGATAACTTCAGGATTTGAACGGCGATTGAAGATGCTGCTAAAACAAAAGTAATTCAGGCGGAAGGGCGATTTGAGGGTTAGACAAAGTCGCAGATTTCCCTCTTTACGAACAAGGATCCTTCATCAATGATGATGATGACCAAGGAATGATTTATAATAAATACAAGCTTACTTTAATTCAATTAGGCTGATGTTTTCGAAATTTAAACGGGCGGTTTTTTAGTAGCGATCAATTTTCACAACAAGTATCTTCAAAAGTACTTTTTGAGCAAGTATTCACTCAGAGATATTAATTAAGTAACTAAAACTACTATTCTAGCTCATAATTTACACAGTCACTGGCTGTACGCTTACACACAAGTATAAACGCAATAAAGATGGTGGAATACTTGGACAGCCTACTCTTATAACCTGGGCTATTAGTAGTGGGAAATCTTGGTAATTCCAATCCACCCTGTGTTCAGGCGGTAGCATCGGAATTTGTTTTAATTAAAATTAAATTAATATTGATTTTCTGATCATGTCAATGCCCTAAACATTTTTCTCAGCTCACAACGGGACGATTGATATAGAAAAGTTAAAACTTCATACACAAAAAGAGGTTACATAACGGCTTAATTGCTAATTACGGATAATTCTGTTAACTCAGAATTCAAAATTACAGAAATCAATTGGCTACATTTTCATATGTCAACGTTTGAATGTAATGTTTGAAGTGGATTATACTTTACATAAGAGCGAATAGATTAGCAGATAAATTTTGTACTATCTTATAGTTCTTTTGTTTATCGACGTTATTCAACATTTTAATTAGATTGTTAATGGTGTAAGTCATAGAATGAAGCTTATTTTGTTTGCATTGACGATCTATCTATGCGCTATGGCTATAAATGAGAAACATTACTTCGAATAGGGAAGGTTAACTGCTCTTTCCTTTGCACATGAAGAGTCTGCTCCTCATTTTTTCTCAGAAACGTTATTCCATTGCCTGGTATGACCCTTCTCTAAATAACGTCTAAACGAGTCTCAAGGTGTTTCCTACTATTTAAACCTTTATTATGTGGAGAAAAGGTCAGGATTACTTTAGACACCTCTGAAAGTATTTTCCAAATTCCGTTCAGTGGAGTAGAATGAAACGCATGCAGAAAATCATGTGATTTCCTATTTCAGAGATTACATTCTAGATTGTAAAGGTAATTTAAGTAAACTTATAGTTTAATATAATGAAAATAATGCTCTTTTTACCGAAAAAGGGTCCAATTGTTCTGCCAGTGAAAGAATTTCCACAACTTTTACAGGCATGTTAGTATTTGTCACTGCAGCGGATTAATGTCCTCTAATGGGTTTTCCCAAACCCTAATAATGTTCGTACAAGATTTCCTTTTGCGAATACGTCTGCTTTACAGTATATATATATATATATATATATATATATATATATACAAATAATTGTTGTCCTGAATAGGCCAAGCTTAGTCGAACGTATATATATGTATATATATATATATATATATATATATATATATATATATATATATATATATATATATATATATATATATATATATATATATATATATATATATATATATATATATATATATAAATAATTGTTGTCCTGAATAGGCCAAGCTTAGTCGAACGTACTAAAGCATTCAGGAACACTTAGGAGGAAGTATAGGGGATATTGAATTGCTGAGAGATGCCTATGAACGGCTACTTTTATATCATCAGGAAGAAGAAAGATTATCCCAAAGTTTAGAAACTGTGTAGAAAAATGTGAATTGTGACCGTTTAGTTCCAAAAGTGGGAATTGGTACTATATACTGGTGATGTGAATGAGCTAACCAAGTATTCCTAGCAAAGGTGGCCCCAGATGGTATCAAGCATATAATTCAGCATCACGATAGCCATTGTAATACGGATAGTACAAAGAAAGAATTGAAATGATTCTTATATGCTCAAAGAACTGTTTGTCAGCCTGATCGCTTTTCTTTGAATACAATCAACGATATCGAGAGCACACTATAGGTGAGACTTATACTCTAGAGGGAATCGATTTTGGGCCTTATATCGGAGAAAGGGTTGCCGGGAGGTAAAATACTGGTTAACCCTCTATAGCATGAATTATTATTTTAAGTCATGGAACAGGTTTTATTCATTCTAATTAAGACATAAGCAAAAAATAACATTATTTTTTTGTTAAATAAAGAAAAAAAAAGTGTCAGCCATATATGGCTTGGTATGCAGGAAAGAGAAAAAATATAAAAAAAGTATTCGCCATGCATTGAAGCAAACTTATAATGTATTATAATGTTAAGTGTGAAATTTCTGTCTATGTTCAGACACAAATAAACTTTACATTTTTCACAATATATAAATGATCGAAATTTACAATTATTGTAGCATTGCAATCTACTATTTTTCCACGAAGGGAAGTGGCCAATACAGTCTTTGCGCACTGAATTTAGGGGTATATCTTGTCGCATCACGGGTTTTTTCGCATTCACTGTCTTACTATAACCGTCATCTGTTGGAGTTGTACCTCTACTCGATGTTGGTGTACTATTATTAGATAAGGGACGTCCTCGCTTCTTATGGAAGTTTTTTCCTGACCTCCGGAGATGCTCACTAAGACATTGTTTGAAATCAAACAATGGCATATATTCGCCCGTCTTGCAACTCCATAAAAGCCATGCATTTGCAACACAATATCGACTAAGTGAAAGAATATTTTTTTGTACCATTTTTTAGAGCGCAAGTGTATGCCGTATAAACCCAACATCGAATCGAGTATATCGACTCCACCCATGTGTTGATTATATATTTCTATAGCTTTGGGGCAAGGTGTTTCCCTATATTCGTGGTATTTTTTAAAGTAACGTCGTTTTTGGTTTTCTGGAGAACTCCCCACGTAAGTCGACAACATAGTTACAAGTTTATTATCAAACCAGAATACACATCCAACTTCTATTCCATCTACTGTCGCTACTTTTTCATTCACACTACCACGACCACGTTTTTTGAATTCATTTTCGGTTGGCATTGTGCTATCAGTTACTCGATTTGTTCTTGCTGTTCCTAATGATAGTAACCCAATCTTACGAAGGTATACTTGCAGGTTTATACTGTTGAACCAGTTGTCAAAAAAGATTTTATAATTTTTGTTACGAGGCACCGTACTAGTAAGCTTGGTTACTATATTTGCACTAGCACCAAGGTTGGGTGCACCCTCAGGGATGACGTTGCTCTGTTCACCAGCAAAAATGTCAAAAAATCATAGCTGAAGCCTGACGATCCACAAAGTACTAAATTTTTATAGCCTCATTTTTTCGGCTTTTTAGGATTGTACTGCTTCAAAGTGTGCCTAGCTTTGGTTGGTATGATCTGCTCATCCACAGCCAAGTATTCTTCTTTTGGCACAAGGAGCAACTGTCTTCGTATTCCTTGAATAAGGGGGCGGACTTTAAACAGTTTGTCGTGTCCAGGTAAACCATGACGTATAAGTCGAGTATTATCAGTAAAATGTAGAAACCGTTTGATTTCTTCAAATCTATTACAGGTCATTATATCATATACTTGTGATTGACCTACACTTGCACTCCAATACAATTTAGTTGAAGGCAATCTAACTAAGGACATAAACATAATTATTCCTACAAATTTTCAAGTTCATTTTTGGTTATGTTCACCGGTTTATTTATATTATCCTGCGCAGCTTTTAGATTAGATTCAGCGACAATCATATTTAGTAGTTCGTCAGCAAACAGAAATGAAAAGAAGTTTGAAGGACTTTCCTATGCATCCATACTTTCTGGTAAATTAGTTGTATCCAAAAATCTGTATTTCTCTGGATCGTAATTCTTTAACTTTTGGTCATTCCATGTGACTTTTATTTCTTTCTTGTTTTTAGCTTTTGCAGTCTTGCCTTTTGCAGTCTTGCCCTTTGCAGTATTGCCTTTTGCAGTCTTGCCTTTTTGTTTTTTTGTAGACGTCCCTGTTTGCGTTTTTGTCCTTTTTCGTGACGAAAGTGAACAATTTGAAAATAGCACTTGCAATGTAAAGAACACATGCCACTAGTACTAAAAAAAATTAAAATATGAATTACTTACCTCTAGTAACAGGATGTTTCCAGAAACAATTCCACTAAATTTCTAACTGCTCTGTACACACGCACGTTGCACTAATAAATGAATTGGAGATATAACATACACTGTTTCCAAATTTTAAAAAATATTTCTGGTATGTTGAAAAGCAGTACATGACACACCTGATGTTCCCTGTTGATCTACATTAATTTCAGACACACATAAAAAATGTTTTGTTTATTAATCCATATATGGATTTCTATGCGATAGAGGGTTAAATCTGTACAAAAAGCCTATTTTACGAGTAGTGATTAAGTAGCTGAGGTAAGATGGTCAACCCATGATAAGTTTGAAGATTCAGTTATTTCCAACATGGTGATAGAGTCTGAAAACTTAAGATCTAAGCCATTTATAGTTCCAACAGGAAATGATCAATCTTTGTTGGCGGATACAAGGCAATACTAACAACAGAAATAAGTCTTTTATGCATAACAGTATCAGTATAGGAGTTATAACTGATATCTGTGGCATGCATGCGTTAATATCAACTTGTTTTAAAAAGAAGCCATCTACTACGACACGTATTTATCTTTTATCAAAAAAACTGGAGACCTAATTGACGAGCGTATCATTTTATCCAAACGAGGTGAGTTTATCAAGCTTGGTTAAATGGTTTCAAGGTTTC
The DNA here is from genome assembly GCA_036346205.1 of Vesta saturnalis. NCBI lineage: Eukaryota > Metazoa > Arthropoda > Insecta > Coleoptera > Lampyridae > Vesta > Vesta saturnalis. Next base: position 655,686 of record JARFJB010000835.1, on the reverse strand, counting down.
TAAAGCGACTATAACTGCTTCACCGGATTGTTCTAATATATTATTCCAATAGTGGCTCGCATGTGAAAGCAGACAACTTATTGGACGGCTTTGTCTAAATTTTCCAGGACATTAGACAAAATGGAAGTGATGACAATTGGTCGGTAGTTAGAGAAATCGCTCTTGTCTGTATTTTTGAGAACATTTGCTAACTTCCATGATGAATGAAATTCTCCAGAAGGCATAGAAATCGAATAGAGCTTAGATCGGACTGGTACTAGTTCGATGGAGGATTTGTTTAAGACAGTAGCTGAGATACCTTCTGGGCCAGTCCCCTTATTGGGATCAAGCCTACAGCTAATGGATTCTTGGAGTTTTTATCGAAAATGAATTGGTTTCATAGTGTTTGAAGAAGGATTGTTTAGGAACAGATCTTTCCAGAATATTTAAGACACGAGTTTGATGCGAATAAATCCAGAATAAGATTGACTTTGTTTACAAAATCAGCAACTGTAGATTCGTCAAAAGATATCATGGGGGGAAATAAAAACGTACCAAAGTTTTTATTGATTGATTTATCTATGAAGACCAAAATTTATACCCAAAGATGATGTAGCTAGTTCATTGCATTGTCGTTGTTCAAACAACTTTTTAGCTTTACTGATAACAATTTTGTAGGTGCGTCTATCACCAACGTAGTCTACATGACTCTAGAGTGTTATATTAGGTTCTTAATGAGTATAAGACCTATTTTTCAAACATATTGCATCAAAATAAGCCCTATTGAACCAGGGTTGGAAACTGGAATAACCTATACAATGTTGTTTATATACAGGGTGTCTCTAAAAGGTCTGAACAAAATACTAGGGCAAATTCCTCAGACTAAAATATAAAGATGTACCTTAATTTACCTTAGTCCAAAGGTTGATAGTTTCCGAAATACAGTGTGCCAAAGTTATTATTTTATTTAAAGTATTTTGTATTGTATTCGCGCCCACAGTTTTTCTTCGGTGTGTATTGGTTTAGAATATACCATCTCTTTAAGTGTTCCCCATAAAAAGTAATCAATAGGCGTCAAATCCGGAGAGCGAGGTGGCCAATTTTCAGGAGCATTATTTCCTCTGCTGATCCATCGATTCCGAAAATTCTCATTTAAGTGATTTCTGACATTTAGCGTGTAATGTGGTGGTCCACCGTCGTGCATGAACCAATATTTTGCCTAACAACTAGTGGAAGTTCGTTAAATAAATTTGGGAAATTTACTAAATGCTTTAGGTAATTTAAACCATTTAAACGAGGTGGTAATATGACAGGACCTATGATAAAACTGTTAATAATTCCTGCCCACATGTTAGTTTTAAATTCACGTTAATAATGCACAACCTTTATTGCATGTGGGTTTTCGTCAGCATAAATGTGGTCATTATGTAAATTTGTCATGTCCCTTCATGTAAAACAACACTCATCGAGGAATAAAATTTGTCTATGAAAATTTGGATCATTTTCTCTCTTTTCATTTATAAAAAGATAGAAGCGTAGTGTTAATTCGAGGTCTTTAGGTAAAAGCTCTTGTATTGTTTGGAGATGAAATGGATGTAACAGCTGTTCTCTTAAAGTGTGTGCCTTGTGCTCTGACTCGGATCTTCTTAAACTCGTTCTAGTACGATTCTGTCCGTAATGAATGGTAGCAGGAGCAAAACTACCAGTTTCTCGAGGACGCCTTTCAACAGCGGTAAATGTTTGATGGTTTGGAACGCGTCTTTTTGGTAACCTTTCTTGGTGTACTCTGACCGATTCCCGACCATTTCCTTGGCAATAACCATAAACTAATATCATATCGGTCATTTCCGCGTTAGAGTAGGGCACGCCCATAGCGAAAAAAAAACAAGGAAATTAAAATTACAATAAAGATTAGTCAGACTGAATTGTTTGACAATACTCTTTTGTAACCAATGACAATAAATACTTAATAATTTTTAGTCGTTGCTATGATGAATTGTAGTACGCAATGAAATATTTAAATTCGATTATCACAGAAACGGCTGCTCGAAGCGACATCTACAAGGTATACCTTTTTTGAAGGAAACATATCAGGGAATAAAAATTTCTGACTAGAAATTTGATACACCTAGGCAGAAAAAAGTTATGGAGCTTTAAATGTGATAAAGGGTTGCTGTGAGCAAATTGTAGAAAACCTGTAGGTACCAAATTTCATGCAAATTCTGCTATTATTAAGATAGATATTTAAAAAAGAGTTTAAAAAATAATAACTGTCTATTAGACAGGCCTCTGCTAAATACAAAATTCCTGGAAGACGTTGGGTAATAAGGCAGCACAGCTACACTCTAGAAAACACGGTGGACAAACTGGATTTTCCACAGATGAAGAAAAAATATTTTGCGTTAGATTTTAACATGTGCAGATTTGGATATGCCACTAGATTCCTTTGAAATAAGGCTTATCGTGAAAGAATATCTGTCTAAAATTGATTATTTCAATATTTTTTAAAAGCAAATGAAATGTTAATTTAAACTATTATCCTGACGTACAGTAAAACAATTTAAAAATAATCTTCCTGGGGACATGTGGTACAGGTATTTACTGAAATGATATCGAAGAACTTATTGTTAGCAACTGCCAGAACGTAAAGAGAACTAGGGCAACAGTTGGAGTGGAGCAAATAACATCTTACTTTGAGCATCTGGAGAGGCCATTACAAAATATTGCAGCTCAGAATATTCTTAATTTTGATGAACCCAATTTCTCGAATGATCCCGGCTCCAAGGAGATGGTTTTCAGAAGGAGGGTAGAGAAGTAGAGAACATGCGTTGAAGCAGGTCCCAACAACACAAGGTATGGAGGAACAATTTCCGGGTGGTTTGATTGAGCTAATTTTGAAGAGCGGTTTTTCCAAATTGTCATTCATTGGGAAAAAAAACTGGAGCGTCCTAAATGTATTATTGGGGAAAATCTAAGTTTGCACATCAGCACAAAAATTATACGGTGTCAAGAACTGGATAGAAGATTTGTATTTCTTCCTGCGAAGGATACATATTTTTGTCAGCGCTTAGATGTGGCTTGCTCCGCTCCTATTAGGAGAATTTGTAGACGGACTATGAAATGAAAAATCCACACAGATTCAGTTTGGAAAAAAATCAGTGTTTCCAAGACTGTTAAAGAAACTACTTGAAGAGATAAAACCAAGGATTGCTGTAAGCATCAAGTCAGGTTTCAAGATGTGTGGCATTGTTCTAGTAAATCGTCAAGAGGTATTACAAAAATACCGGGTGTGCCTTTGCAAAATCATGATCAAGCTCCAGCAATAATGACACACTTCTAAGGCATTTGCAAGTTTGTAAGTAAAGGGATAAACACCTAAATGTCAAAGGCCGTAAATAGAAAATTGAGATTCCAGCAGGAAAATTTATTTGAAGAAAAATTGATCTGCAACTTCTTGAAAATAAGCAAGGCAACAAAAATGTGCCTACAAAGAGTCCTGAAGCTATAGCTGGTTGCAGTAAAAACATTTTAAATAGTGCTGCATCAAAAAAGAAAATAGACAAGTAAAATAAATCCCGTTTTCAAAATCTCTCTGAAGACAGCAGCGACTCAGGTGAAGTAAATATGTTTCTACAAGGTAGCTCCGACCGTGCAGACAGTTTCTCAGCTTTTGACATAAATACGCAAGTGAATGCAGAAAAACTCAACAGCGATGACTATACTATTGTAAAGTTTGCCACGGATATATTTACGAAGGAAATAAAGAATTTTCTGTTAGTTGTCTTCGAACAAAAGACAAAAACGGTTTCGTCGTTCCTGACAAACCTGGCATTTCTGACGTAAACTTTGAACAGATCGTTGATGTTCTTTCCGCACCTTTAAGTTGCCATCGTGGAAGAATTACTTTTGGAGTTGACTTCAAGAAATATAAAAACAAAAAAAGTATTAGTTGAGTTGGTAGGCCTATTTCCACAATGGAAATAAGCCGATCAACTCAACTAATATGAAACCACCGTTACAAAACACTTATAATACAGAAACAAAAAAGTGTTTTTAATTTTTAAGTGTCATACTTAGTTTTTATTTTTGTAATGTACATATAAGTATCTACCACTAACATTAATTTTCAGTAGTTTTTTCAATAAACCAAAAAGGTTAAATGGCCTGTCTCTTTTTACATACCAAAAATATAATTATTAAGATAAGTGCTTTTGTGTTAAAAAAAAGTAAAAACGCTTTTAAATGAACATAAATGAGGTGGGAAAAGTCATTCCATTTTGGCCAACTAACTTTGCACATCTACATATTATTATTTTTTTGCAAAGAACAATATTAGTGTAGCGTTGCCTTTAGTGCCACTCGTGCTAACCAGCAATATCATTCATAGAAGACACAAAATCTTATAAAAGAAAAAACGAGTTAAAGCTTAGAATTGAGCAAAGTCGCCCCATTTCACGGTACTTAAGAATGCTCGTTTATTTTATATCAAGTTCTTATGATGACGTAATATATTTTGTGTAGCACATACTTATAAGGAGTTGTGTGGTTTTTGACTCTCTTTAACACAGCGTAAAAATGTACAGGGTGTTCTATTTGAGAAAAGTCCTGTTTTTGAATGTCAAGTTTCCCAGGTTTAAATATATATTTTGAACACCCTGTACCACTTGTCTCTAATATTTTTTCTTCAGAATATAGGCTTACGCCGGGCCTTCCCTTGGTCCAAAGTTCCTAACAAAACACATGGTGGTACATAATTATAAAGTTATACCTGTAAACGCTATTTTTATAATTGCATGTAGAATCCAAAAATAAAAAATTACATACAGGCCGTTCAATTAAAAAATACTAACTTTGCCTTGCCCTGCTTTTTTGGAACATTCTGCACAGACAAGGGTAATTTGCGCACACTTATTAGCCATATAGCATATTAAATACATTTTGTTGACAAAGTTTACCCATAAAGCACCAGTTTACTTTACTCTATCGTTGACTCAGCCTGCACAAAGTGTGAGACACCTACGAAGAATTTGATTTTGTCACTATTTTCGCAAATAAAAAAAAACTTTAAAAATCTACTTAATTTAACCCATATTATCGTATTTATTACTTAAAATAGCTCTTATTCTTTTTTAATCATTTTTGCATTCGTTACTTGGTTTTTTGGAAATATAAAATCTAAAACTTGAAAATGTTACTATAAGTGATGCACAATTGAAATAACTTTTCCACTTTTACAAATAAACACCATTATGGTAGTGTTTCTAATAGTAAACGTAATAGTTTTTTTTCAAAACAAATCATATAAGTAGAACACGGGCACTTTAACTTTCACTTTCTTACGTCACAATCCCCGCCCACTAGGTCATCTTCCCCACCACTTTTTACTCGTCTACGCGGGAGGCGTATTTTTTGTCGGCCGTCTTTTTGTCGGCTTTTTTTGTACTCGCCTACTTGAGGGGAGTATTTAGGCTTTGAGATTGAGCTTGGGTTTGGTCTTGGTCTTGGGGTTGGAGCTAGGGGTGACAGTTATATTTGGTAATTATAGACCATTTTGTTTTCCTGACCCTGTGCATTGATTTGAGGGCTAGCATTCTGATTGATTAAGCAGGCCTCTTGGGAATGTTTCAATGACTTAATTTGCTAGTTTATAAGAAGGCCTTCGTCGCTGCCATAAAAATTGTATTCTAATAAAGAAGAATTAATAGATAAGATGATGGCAAGTGTTTTTTCATAATAAAAAGATTTTATTTAATTTAATTTAACCTGTTAACGTCAAGGTTATTGATTTTTTCATCATGGATATAAAAAACTTCGACCTTAAACGATTATGTTCTATGCAGTTTGAATTTAAGCGTTAGCTCTAATTTCCAATACCCGAGGTTAACATGTATTAATTAATTTCTATCTAACATGAAACGTAATTCTGATATAGATAACTGTTTTTACAATGTGATTTTTTGTAATAGGATACACTATAAAAGCGGCTGCATGACTGTTATTATTACATTTTCCTTTAATTTCCATTTTGTAGATTGTGATTTTCTATCTATATACAAATTTTATAACAACATGCAGTTAAGACGAATTTCACCTTGTATTGCATACAAATAACAGACGACCTCCAATAGTTGATAACATTAATGAATTGTTGCGCATATATATTAATAGTTAGAAACATACAAATTGTCCACGTTTCATTTTAATAGGCTATCAACTATTGAAAGGTCGACTGTTAAAGTATGTTTCTAATTACCTTATGCATTAACTTCAAGGTTGTTAAAAGGAGTCCTTGTACTATTCATGTACAGGTGATACTTCGAAAATATTTTATTGAGTAGCATGACAAAACCTCTGTAAAAACACCAAACACGTACGAAAAACTGTTGGGGCTTCACTTAGAAACAGAAACAAGAAGTGTCGTGAGATAGAGCATTTTTTAAAAACACATATGCTGAATTAAAAACAAAGAAAAACAATGCGGGTTATCTTTGGTATTACAGGACTCTTAATTAAAACAACTACTAAAAATGCTTTTGTTTATCAGAGTAGAATGGTTGAAAACAAAACATTATACAGTTACTTGATTATCGCATCATTTAGAATTAAGCGTATAGTAAAAACTTATTTACAAGAATTCAAGCATTGGTAAACTACTATTATCTAAAATAAAAAATATAGAAACCTTATAGAATTCATATACATCCGAATGGTAACTCTACAGTATTGTTTTACTGCACCGGAATCATCTAGAATTTTTCTCTAGGAAACATAAATGATATCCTTGCGGTGCTCGTCCAAAGGAATCAAAATATTACCCATTACCATTTTCGTCAATGTAGATAGTGGTCCAATGCTGATCTGGTTTGTTTGCAGGATCCGTGTTTACAATAATTGTACACGGTCTAGGTGCGTGCCTGGGAAGTTGATTAGATGCCCATACAAGTCGGATCACATTCTTGCGGCTAAGGATCGATTTCAAACATCTCAACACTTGTACCGCATACATCTTTGGAATTGGTATGTGTCCAGTTTTAGAGTAGTAAGGCGTTTTCCAATGCATACATAGACTCAACGATGGTTTAAACAACTACATGATTTTGCTCCATTTTTCATTTTCATTTTTAAGCGGCGGGCAGCTAGTCCCGTCCAGGTTTACTATTGGTTTGTTAATAAACCTTACAAACTGTTGCTTTTCACTGCCCTTAACGTGAATTTTGTTAAAGGGCTCCAGCACTCTTATCAGTTCCTCACGGAAATTGTTGTAGTGTACACACCCCGAGCGCCATCTCAGACCGTGATATTTTGACCACAAAAATTGACATGTGTTTTGATATAAAATAATTACGAGGTGGTTTTATCAGTATCAGTAATAAACCTCCATGATCTGTAACCACTGAAATCTCTTTGGGTATGAATTCGTTGTTAACACCTCTAAGCCCAAGTATGCGTCCATCCTCTTTCTCCTGCTACTGACTACTGAAGCTTGAGCAATATCTATATGACAGATAAACTGATGTATAAACATCTGTAGCTGAGAGATTTAATAATAAAACATTGAAACAAGAATGTGAGGCTAATTTACGATGATAATGATAAAGTAATTCCTCATGAGCGGAATGTATTTTCTAGTCATTATTTTCAGGTTGATCAATTTCCAAAACAGTGACCTTTGCGTTAAAGACTAATTGATTAGCTGTAGAGTATCTTTCGAGGAATGGTATGCGGTTTCTTTCTATTATTTACAGATTGGAAAAGTTAGACAGGTGTAGGGTTACGCAACTTACTCTCCGGTCCCCATTGGATGAAAATTTGAATTTTTATTTAAGTCTCTGCAGGTTATGGCTGGAAATATGAATTTGTATTGTAATAAGGGGTATAATGCTAACTTGTAATACAGATGTAGGGCTTAGCAACTTACTCTCAGGCCCACGCCCCTCGACTAAAATTTTGAATTTGTTTGCGGAGCCATCTATGAGGGGGAATTTGAACTTGTATTATAATGCCCCTTATCTTTGGGTGCTATATTTATATTGCGCCCTTCTGGTTTGGTAACCCAGCGCGGTTTTATCTTGCCTCGGCTTTGCTCAATCGGGTTTATTTTATAAACGGGGTGTGGTTCGTAGTAATTACTGGATGGGCTTAACACTGTAACCTTAAATAAAAACCGTAAAGCATTTTTAAAATGTATATTAATCAGATATTTACAATAAATAAAAAAATCAGAAGGTAATGAACACAATAGGTAGGTGAACTTCTCGGTCCGGGTCGTGGCGTCACTGGGTGCGACGTCGCTTCTGTGAACAAAAGAGAGTTTTGTTTAATCTATTCCTTACCTAAGAGGCAAAGTTTAGGTTACGGTCCTGCATGTACAGTAGCACGAGCGTTATGCTTGATGCAGTGTTTGATCGGAGCGCCAGCGCAATGAACTCGAATCGTTTGAGAAAATCGATATCGTGTTTATATGTCAGTAACTCTGAAGCGCTGAAGCAAGGATGTCCTACTCCTCGGAAATAACACACGCGAATGCGCGTCTGCAAACGCGAGCTCTCTCGACGGTCTTTCTCTAATTATAACCGGTTTAATGTAGGCAATTAGATAATTTATCTAACTAAATTAATTACCGATCTCTATGCTAAGTTTAATTATTTATAATTAAACAAGGGAACAAAATACTTAATATTAAAAACTACTCTAATAGGTTTACGTAAAGATAGAATAATTCACGTACTATCTAATATATTTACAAACGTTCTCGCACCAGGTATTTACGATGGTTAGGTGGACTACTAATTTATACAACAGGTTATGGAGGTACTCTTCTGCGATTCACAGACACTGTGTACGGTTATTGTACTGATGTAGGTAGTGTGTGAGTTTCGAGCGGGATTTCAGTAATGTCCAGAAGACGTAGGCGACGGCCTGTCTTTACTGTATATACTAAGAGAAAGGTCGTAGGTCTTTACAGCCCTGTAACAACCCTTCACCCTCAAGTGTTGATGAGATACGTCGGGGCTACCCTGCGTTCCTCTAGGTATACTTTGTAGTGGCAGTGACGACGGATTTACCCTGCGTGCTACTCTAGGTGTTAGTGTAGTATAACTCCTGGAGCTCAGCCCGGAATTATTTACGGTCTGTAGTGTTTGAGTGTAAATTGTCAGAATGTATAACTTTACAACTTACGTGTCTATCAATAGCAGTACAGAATTGAACTTTAGGCTGCCCGATCGCGAAGGACTCTTCGTCGGTGAACAACAGGTCGGTGCTTACACTACGCAAACGGAGCGGCTGCGGCTACTGGTTTCTGGAACGGTCAACGGTACGGAGGCGGCTGCTGGTTATCGGCTTAACTTGAATCTACTAAGATTCATCTTCTTTTTTATTATGCGCGTCGCGAGTTTATAAAGGTGCATCTGTGGGCGGTTTCGCGGCTACCGTGCGTGGGATGCCGTTATGCGATTGGTTAAAATCGTTCTGACGTGCAGAAACTTACGGTTTCTTAGATATACACGTCAGCGGTGATGAATAAATTATTTGTTGTGCAATATCGCGTAAACTTATGAAATCTTACATACAGGATGGTCCGCACCTAATTTATTCTAAAACACATACGTACAGAACGCTGGTTCTTTACATACCACCCTTTCCTCTTCTTGCGGAAGATCCGTCCGCTTCACTTTTATTCTTGCGCCGTCGGGCGTGATTACGCTGACGCGGCGGCGATTGCGTCGCTGTCGGCGGTTAAGGTACACCGGGGGTGGCGGCATAAGGTGGGCCGGTTCGGAGACCTCTTGGATCCGTAGGTCCTTAATTCCTTCTGTGACCTCGGCCGCCCGGCGTAGATGTTCCGGTGTGTCCGGGGTCTTCGGTCTACCATCCGTGGAGCCGGGGTGGTGACCAATACCATTCCGCACCCTCCCGGATGGTCCTGGAGACGGTGTGCGGGGCGTAGCGGCGGAGTTTGGTCCCGGACCAGAGCACTGCGACGCGTCAGGAACGCTGCGTCCAAGTCTTCGGTCCCGGGTTTGCGGTAGTGGTGGGCTGCCATGGCGAAATCCTTAACGGAGTCTTTTTTCTTATGCATTGTTTGAATGGGGCCATGTTGTGGGAGATAGCATTTCTGGTTTTATCCTTTGCTTTTATATGATTTCGAATACGCGGGTTTTTAATAGCCGTTAACTTTTCAACGTTACCATTGGTCGTTGGTCTAGTCTGATCGGTGACGTCAGTCGCATTTCTCAAATCTTTTACATGCGCTTCTCCCGCGCTTTTCCTACTACCGGGTTCTCGGAGTTCGACAATTACGGGCGATTTGATTTTATACACAAGGTAAGGACCGGCATACTTTTTCGCTAATTTCGCGGAAAATTCTTTCGCTTTGCTTGACAGGTAATGTGTCTTACGATATACGAGATCTCCTTTGCGGGGGCGGTAGGCTCGGTGACGCAGGTTGTAATGATACCGTTGTACTTCAAAGGTCTTTGCTAATGAATCTCTAGCAAGTTCTTGTAGATCTTTTAAATACTTCATGTGTTGCGCTTGATCAGCTGCGGTTACGGCGGTTTCTGTTGTCGGTGCTTGCTTCTGGGTTGACCATGCCCTAGGTGGTTCTAATTCTCTCCCGAGATTAAGTAAGGCAGGGGAGAAACCAGTTGATCCATGCTGTACGGTATTGATAGCGAATGCTATTTCAGGCAGGTGGGTGTCCCACTCGCTGGTTATTTCGCGTAAATTGTGCGATCATCGTCCCGATCACTTTATTGGTTCTTTCCACCGGGTTGGCATGCGGGAGTATGGTGGAGTAGAACGATGGTTGATTCCATGCTCCTTCAAGAACGTGCGGAATAATTTGCTGGTATACTGTGGGCCGTTATCGGAGATCAGGTGTCGGGGAGTTCCAAAGCGGTATATTATTTGTTCTTTTAACGCTTGGATAATCGGCGGACTGGTAGCGTTACGGAGCGGTTTAAGTTCGACCCACTTAGTTAACCGGTCTTGAAAAACTAACAGGAATTTATAGCCTTTCTTGGAACGCGGCAGCGGTCCGATAAGGTCTGTACTTACATTATTCCACGGATGTCCAGGTCGCGAAAAGTACATTTCTCCTTGCGGCTTTGCGTACTACCTTTATAAGTCTGACAACTTATACACGTTTTACGTATTTTATCACGTCGGATTTTATGGTGGGCCAGTAGTAATTGCGGTATATGCGGCATAGTGTTTTCGCAATTCCCAGGTGTCCTGCGGTGGGGACATCGTGACATTCTTCCAGGATATCTCGGCGTTTTTCTAGCGGTATACAAATTTTCCAACTAGGATGGCTTCCCATTCTTTTCGGGTGTCGGATCAGGGAATGATTTAAATAGTTGTCCTTCATCTATTTTATATCTTGGGTGTTGATCAGGGTGTTCTCGGACTTGCTGTATCAAGTATTTATACCACGGACAGGTTATTTCTTCGGTTTCCTCCACCTCTAATGGAGACAGGTCGGCTTTTACTTTATAGACCTCGTGTAAGCGAGATAGCGCGTCGGCCACATTGTTCAGTGCCCTTTACGGTACTCCACCTGGAAGTCGAACTGTTGTAGTTCCATTATCCAGCGGGCTAGACGGGATGTCGGTTTCTCTAGCGTGCGAAGCCACTTGAGACTTCTATGATCGGTTAACAGTGAATTTATAACCCTCTAGGTAACTTTTTAACTTTTGTATGGCCCATACTACGGCCAGACACTCTTGTTCAATCGTCGAGTAATTCCTTTCCGCGGGTTCAGTGCCCTGCTGATGTACGCTATCACTCGTTCATTCGGTGCTTGTCCTTGTCTTAGTACGGCTCCAATTCCGGTGGTACTTGCGTCGGTTTGTAATACAAAAGGTTGATTAAAATCCGGACAGGCTAATACAGGGGGGGCGGTCAATCCTTGTTTAATGGCTTCAAAGGCGTGATTTTGTGTCGGTCCACTGATATCTGGTGTTCTTCTTCAAGAGTTCGGTAAGCGGTTGACTTAGTTTCGCAAAGCCGCTAACATATTTGCGGTACCACGACGCCAGTCCCAAAATTGACGGAGTTGCTTAACGGTACGGGGAGCGGGTATTTGGATAATTGCGTCGATTTTTTCTGGATCAGGTAAAATTCCTTTTGCGGTGACGACGTGTCCCAAATATTTGAGTTGGGTCTGACAGAAGTAGCATTTGTCTGGTTGTAGTTGAAGTCCGTTATCACGTAGTCTCTTGAATACTTCCGTAGGTTATGCAGGTGTTCTTGAAATGTTTTTCCCAGGACTATGATATCATCTAGATATACAAAAGCGCGTCCAATCAGTTCTGGACCAATAATAGAATCTAGGAATCTCTGGAATGTAGCAGGGGCGGAATGAAGTCCAAACGGTAGAACTTTGAATTGGTATAGTCCACGGCCGGGCACTGTAAAAGCGGTGATGGATTTACTTCCATCTTCTAGAGGAATTTGCCAGTATCCTTGTTTCAGGTCTAGGGTACTGATATAGCTTGCTTCTCGCAGCTGGTCTAAGATGCCTTGAATATATGGTAACGGGTATGCATCTTTGATGGTGACCTGGTTAACTTTTCGAAAGTCGACGCAGAATCGATATGAACCAGTTGGTTTCTTAACCAACACTACGGGAGAACTCCACGGGCTGTGGGACGGTTCTATTATGTCCTCTGCGAGCATATTATCAACCTCTTGATTGATAAGTTCTTGCATTGCTGGATTGCGGGATAGTATCGCTGTTTGATCGGTTTAGCATCGGGCACGAGCGTGATCTTATGTATAACATCTTTGGCTTTTCCTGTTACCTTTGTGAATTTCCTCATCTCGGTTTCCAGAATTCGTTTAACTCGGAGCTGGTCTACGTCTGGTCCATGTATTCCACTCAAGCCTCCTTGTACGGAACTTTGCAAGGGATACGTATTCCGGCGATTTCTAGTTGTTTCTGGTGTATGTGTAGAGTGGCCTGAAGATGTTCCAGCGCGTCTAATCCAATCACAATGTCGGTGGACAGTTGGGGTATGTAATAGCCCGGTAACTGGAGAGTTTTCGTGCCTATCTTGGCGGGGAAAATGTATAAGCCGCGGGTTTCAGTCATGGAACTGTCGGCAAGACGTACAGTGCAGCTTTAGCGTGCTCGGATATCCGGTTGTTAATTAGTAAATTCTTTACTTTCTCGCCTATATATGTTCGGGAGGCTCCGGTATCAATTAAAGCATTGATGGTTTTGTTAAAGACCATAATCTCTAGGAAGAGTCTATCATCGTAGGAACGATCTAATCTTGTATCTGGTTTCCTTCGTGTAAACTGCGTTACGGTTTGTAGCCAAGTGGTCCACTCGCTGGCGGTTGTTTTGTTTCCAGGTGTAAGAGCCGGGGTAGTAAAAAGTTCCTGGTGTCCCTTTACCGGCGTCTGGAGTTTTCCGACCGCGGACCGGGGCAGTCGCGGGATAATACACCTTCTTTGCTGCATCTCGAGCAAAAAGCTTTAAACGGTTCTCTACACCTGTCTTTGAAGTGTCCGGTTTTTCCACATCTCCAACAGACGGTGGAGCGGTCATACGGGGTGGTGATAGGTGTTGGAACGGTTTTAGTGGTGTTGATTTCACGGGGACGGTGTGTCAGGTGCTGGTGTTAGACCACTAAAGTGTACCTTCTGGCGGTTTGGACTGGGAGACGGCGAGTGTGTCCGCGGAGGTAGCATTTCGAATTGGGTGGCCAACTCGAGAAGTTCGGTCAGGTCTTTGAAATCTCTCTGGCGGATGTAATATTTATATTCCACCCTCAGGTTGTCATACATACGTTGTAACTGTTCTTCTCTCGACATGTTTCCATGGCGTCGCATTAGGGTCAGGACGGCGGTTACGTACTCCGTAGCTTTTCTCGGGGTTTTGTAATCTATTGCGGATTTCCTCCTCTAGTTGAAATTGATGTCGCGGTGGTAAAATTGTATTTTAAAACTGACCAAGAAATCTTTCCAGGTCGTCCAGGATTGTTGATGGTTTCTGTACCATAACAGAGTGCTGTCCTTTAATAGTTCCGGAAGGGCGAGTAACAGGTCACGGTCGGTGATGTTGTAGCAGGTTTGTAATTCCTCTACTCTTTCCAAGAAAGAAATCGGATCGCTGATACCGTCGTATTTCACACCCCATTTGCGTATTCTATCGCAAATATCGGCGCGTCTGGTTCCAGTAATGTCTAGGTGTTCCCCAGCTGGTGGTGGCGGTATCGGAGTGGCTAATGTTAGTATTTCTGGTGTCAGTGTGGTTACTTGTCCTTCTCCGGTGCGTAAGTATTTTATTATCCTGGCTCGAAGTGCATCTACATTTCCTCCTGTCTCTAGCTTATATTTCCTAGCTTCGGTTGCTAATTCATCCTTCTTGAGATGGTAAATCCATCCCACTCTGGTGTCGGTATCTTCAGAGTCCCTCGGTATACTCATCCTGTAACAGACAGATTAGTGTCTCTGGAAAACAAAAATATGTGATTACTGGTGCTTCTGCGGTCCTTTTGGAATCTGTAAACGGAAAATTATTTAAGGTGTTCAGTGTTTATCGAGCCCCGCGTTTAGGTGCCAAATTTATAATGCCCCTTATCTTTGGGTGCTATATTTATATTGCGCCCTTCTGGTTTGGTAACCCAGCGCGGTTTTATCTTGCCTCGGCTTTGCTCAATCGGGTTTATTTTATAAACGGGGTGTGGTTCGTAGTAATTACTGGATGGGCTTAACACTGTAACCTTAAATAAAAACCGTAAAGCATTTTTAAAATGTATATTAATCAGATATTTACAATAAATAAAAATCAGAAGGTAATGAACACAATAGGTAGGTGAACTTCTCGGTCCGGGTCTGGCGTCACTGGGTGCGACGTCGCTTCTGTGAACAAAAGAGAGTTTTGTTTAATCTATTCCTTACCTAAGAGGCAAAGTTTAGGTTACGGTCCATGTACAGTAGCGCGAGCGTTATGCTTGATGCAGTGTTTGATCGGAGCGCCAGCGCAATGAACTCGAATCGTTTGAGAAAATCGATATCGTGTTTATATGTCAGTAACTCTGAAGCGCTGAAGCAAGGATGTCCTACTCCTCGAAATAATACACGCGAATGCGCGTCTGCAAACGCGAGCTCTCTCGACGGTCTTTCTCTAATTATAACCGGTTTAATGTAGGCAATTAGATAATTTATCTAACTAAATTAATTACCGATCTCTATACTAAGTTTAATTATTTATAATTAAACAAGGGAACAAAATACTTAATATTAAAACTACTCTAATAGGTTTACGTAAAGATAGAATAATTCACGTACTATCTAATATATTTACAAACGTTCTCGCACCAGGTATTTACGATGGTTAGGTGGACTACTAATTTATACAACAGGTTATGGAGGTACTCTTCTGCGATTCACAGACACTGTGTACGGTTATTAAGTACTGGATGGTAGGTGAGTTTCGAGCGGGATTTCAGTAATGTCCAGAAGACGTAGGCGACGGCCTGTCTTTACTGTATATACTAAGAGAAAGGTCGTAGGTCTTTACAGCCCTGTAACAACCCTTCACCCTCAAGTGTTGATGAGATACGTCGGGGGCTACCCCTGCGTTCCTCTAGGTATACTTTGTAGTGGCGAGTGACGACGGGATTTACCCCTGCGTGCTACTCTAGGTGTTAGTGTAGTATAACTCCTGGAGCTCAGCCCGGAATTATTTACGGTCTGTAGTGTTTGAGTGTAAATTGTCAGAATGTATAACTTTACAACTTACGTGTCTATCAATAGCAGTACAGAATTGAACTTTAGGTTGCCCGATCGCGAAGGACTCTTCGTCGGTGAACAACAGGTCGGTGCTTACACTAAGCAAACGGAGCGGCTGCGGCTACTGGTTTCTGGAACGGTCAACGGTACGGAGGCGGCTGCTGGATATCGGCTTAACTTGAATCTACTAAGATTCATCTTCTCTTTTATTATGCGCGTCGCGAGTTTATAAAGGTGCATCTGTGGGCGGTTTCGCGGCTACCGTGCGGGGGCTGCCGTTATGCGTTGGTTAAAATCGTTCTGACGTGCAGAAACTTACGGTTTCTTAGATATACACGTCAGCGGTGATGAATAAATTATTTGTTGTGCAATATCGCGTAAACTTATGAAATCTTACATACAGGATGGTCCGCACCTAATTTATTCTAAAACACATACGTACAGAACGCTGGTTCTTTACAAGGGCCTAGTGCTAACTTATAAGGCAGACATAGGGCTTCGCAACTTGTTTTCGGGTCTTAGTCCCTGGCACCTTGGCGGGAAATTTTGATTGGTATATAAGTGTTCACACTCTGATTACTTATTGCGAGAAAGTTGAACTTGTATTATAATAAGAGGCCTATTTCTAACTTATAAGACAAACATAGGGCTTTGCTACTTGGCTTCGGGCCTTTACATCCCTGCCTTCGCCCTCATGTTTGGCTGGAAATAGTATTCTAATAAGGGGCACTAATGCAAGCTTATAAGACAAATATAGGAGCTTGTGTTAGGTCTGTGCCCTCCCTCGCGGCCCCCTTGTAACGAAATTTGAATTTGTGTAGCTATCTAGTTGTGTACGACTAATGAATATTTTCTGTAATAGAGGTGGCACCATCTAGTCATATGTTTTTAAACTAGCGAATGTTTTCTGTAATAGAGGCGGCGGCGCCTAGCGGTATATTTTAGGAACTAATTAGGGTTGTTTGTGATGCCATCTAGTGGTGTAAAGACTAAAATGAATATTTTCTGTAATAGAGGTTTATCGTATTTGTCTTTCCCTCGTCCCTAACGTCTCTTTCTCAAACATACAAATCAATTAACCAGATCAATCCCAAACAAATCTCGTTCAATCAAATCGAACAATCAGATCAATCTCTTACAATCAATCAATCAACCAAATCAAAATCAGTCAATCAAATCATAACTTACAGCCGGCGAAAACTAGCTTACAGCTTAAAAATACTGCTTGGACTAACTTACACTTTGCTAAAACCAACCAATCACAATTCAAAAATACCAAACTGATTTAACTTAATCATACAAAATCAGCTCTCAATTCAAAAAATAGCATTATGATTTGACTTACCGAGTGCAAAAAAAAAGCCAATCGCACACTTATTGTAGTTATCCATCTAACCGTCCTTTCGCGTTAACTGCAGCATTGTTAGTGCAGGTTCAAACACCGTTAGGAAAAACAAGTTTATTAATAAAAATTGAAGGAAAGCTTAGCGTTTGAAAATATATTATTATTATAAACAACAATACATCATTTATTAGTCACATTGTTTATCGGTCTTCTTCTTCTTCTTCTTGAACAGTGATTCGTCGCTATCATCATCATGGTTTTGAGACTTGTCCTTCTCCTCTACATAATCGATCTTCTTCCTCCTATGTGAATCATCACCATCACCTTGGATGTGAGATAAATTCAGCTCATCCACGTCATCGTTTCCATCATTATCTTGAACGGTTATGTTGTAATACTTTATTAACAAGTCAGTAAAATCTCTAATGTCCGCTGATGTTGGTTCATAAGCAGGAGAATACATTATAATAATGCTCATTAGATGACGGTTACACTTTAAAGAGCGAAACGCGCGAGAAGCGAGAATGCTGCGGGCATTTGGTCTTGTGCGTGGGGGCACTCGTCAATGTTCGCGTAGAATCGGTTATTTTCAGTGAATTTTGGAGTAGGGGTCGCCGAAACAGCCTTCGCAGTCGTCTTAGGAGAAAATACCACAGCTAAAAATGGTGTTTAGATTTACAAACATGCCCCTAGGGAAGGTATTAGAGTGTGGTTAGGTCAATACTTCCCCGAAGATAACCGATACTACCCAAACATTGATGAGTGCGCCCACGCACAAGACCCAAGGCCAGCAGCATTCTCGTTTCTCGCGCGTTTCGCTCTTTAAAGTGTAACCGTCGTCGAGTGAGCATTATTAAAATGTATTCTCCTGTTTTGAGCCAACATCAGCGGACATTAGAGATTTTACTGACTTGTTAATAAACTATTACAACATAACCGTTATTGTTGTTTATAATAATAATATATTTTCAAACGCTAAGCTTTCCTTCAATTTTTATTAATAAACTTGTTTTTCCTAACGGTGTTTAAAAGCACTAACAATGCTGCAGTTAATGTGAAAGGACGGTTAGATGGGTAACTACAATAAGTGTCAGATAGGATTTCTTTTGCACTCTGTAAGTTAAATCATACTGCTATTTTTTGGATTGAGAGCTGTTTTTATATGATTAAGTAAAATCAGTTTGGTATTTTTGAATTGTGGTTGGTAGGTTTTAGCAAAGAGTAAGTTAGTCCAATCAGTACTTTGAGCTGTAAGCTAGTTATGATTTGATTGATTGAGATTGATTTGGTTGATTGATTGATTGAGATTGATCTGATTGTTTGATTTGATCGAACGTGATTTGTTTGGGATTGATCTGGTTAATTGATTTGATTAATTTGATTTGATTAAATGATTTGTATGTTTGAGAGAGAGACGATAGAGGCGAGGGAGAGACGAATACGATCAACTATTACATAAAACATTCATTAGTCTTTACATCACTAGATAGCACCACTAACAACCCTAATTAGTCCTAGAAATATAGGCTAGGCGCCGCCGTCTCTATTACAGAAAACATTCTCTAGTTTAAAAACATATCATTAAATGGTGCAACAAACGAAACCCTAATTAGCTCTAGAAATATAACGCTAGGTGGTGTCACCTATATTACAGAAAATATTCATTAGTCCATACACAACTAGATGGTTACACAAATTCAAATTGCGCCACAAGGGGGCCGCGACGGGAGGGCACAGACCTAACACAAGTTCTTATATTTGTCTTAATAAGTTAGTATTAGGGCCCCTTATTAGAATACTATTTCCAGCCAGCATTAGAGCCAAGCCAGGGGTGTGAAGGCCCGAAACCACGTAGCGAAGCCCTATGTCTGTCTTATAAGTTAGCAATAGGCCTCTTATTAGAATACAAGTTCAAATTTCTCGCAATAAGTAATCAGAATGTAAACACATATTATACAAATCAAAATTTCCCGCCAAGGCACCAGGAACTAAGACCCGAAGACAAGTTTCGAAGCCCTATGCTGCCTTATGAGTTAGCATTAGGCCCCCTTATTTCCCCCTCATAGATGGCACCGCAAACAAATTCAAAATTTTAGTCGAGGGGCGTGGGCCTGAGAGTAAGTTGTTAAGCCCTACATCTGTATTACAGGTTAGTATTATGCCCCTTATTACAATACATATTCATATTTCCAGCCATAACCTGCAGAGACTTAAATACAAATTCAAATTTTTCGCCAATGGCGCCTCGACAAGGGGTAAAGCCCCGAGAGCAAGTTGCGCAACCGTACACCTGTCTAATTTTTCCAATCTGTAAATAATAGAAAGAAACCGCTTACCATTCCTCAAAGTTACTCTACAGCCTTTAACAAAATTCACGTTAAGGGCAGTGAAAAGCAACAGTTTTGAAGGTTTGTTAACAAACCAATAGTAAACCTGGACGGGACTGGCTGCCCCCCGCTTAAAAAATTGAAAAAGGGAGCAAAACCATATAGCTGTTTAAACCATAACATCGTTGAGCCTATGTATGCATTGGAAAACGCCTTACTACTGCAAAACTGGACCCATACCAATTCCAAAAATGTATGCGGTACAAGTGTTGTGATGCTTGAAATCGATCCTTAGCCGCAAGAATATGATCCAACTTGTATGGGCATCTAATCAACTGCCCAGGCACGCACCTAGATCGTCTGTAATTATTGTAAACACGGATCCTGCAAACAAACCAGATCAGCATTGGACCACTATCTACATTGACAAGAATGGTAATGGGGAATATTTTTATTCCTTTGGACGAGCACCGCAAGGATATCATTTACATTTCCTAGAGAAAAATTCTAGATGGTTACAGTAAAGTAAAACAATACTTTAGAGTTACCATTCGGATGTATGTGAACTCTATATGTTAATGTTTCTATATTTTAGATTAAATAATAATTTACCAATGCTTAATTTCTTGTAAATAAGTTTTTACTATACGCTTAATTTTAAATGATGAGATAATCAAGTAACTGTATAATGTTTTGTTTTTCAACCATTCTACTCTGATAAACAAAAAAGAGATTTTAATACTTAGTTGTTTTAATCAAGAGTCCTGTAATACCAAAAATAACCCCTTTGTTTTTTTCTTTTTAATTCAGCATATGTGTTTTTAAAAAATCTCACGACACTTCTTGTTTCTGTTTCTAAGTGAAGCCCCAACAGCTTTCGTACGTGTTTGGTGTTTTTACAGAGGTTTTGTCATGCTACTCAATAAAATATATTCGAAGTATCACCTGTACATGAATAGTACAAGGACTCCTTTTAGCAACCTTGGAGTTAATGAAAAAGGTGATTAGAAACATATTTTAGCAGTGGACCTTTCAACAGTTGATAGCCCTATTAAAATGAAACGTGAACAATGTATACGTTTCTAACTATTAATATATATGCGCAACATTTCAATAATGTTATCAACTATTGGAGGTCGTCTCTAATTTGTATGCAATACAAGGTGAAAGTCGTCTTAATTGCATGTTGTTGTTATAAAATTTGTATATGGATAGAAGGTCACAATCTACAAAATGGACAGTTATCTATATCAGAATTACGTTTCATGTTAGATAGAAATTAATTAATACATCTTAACCTCGGATATTGAAAATTAGAGCTAACGCTTAAATTCAAACTGCATATAACATAATCGTTTAAGGTCGGAGTTTTTTATATCCATGATGAAAAAAATCAATAACCTTGATACATGTTAACAGGTTAAATTAAATTAAATAAGATCTTTTTATTATGGAAAAACACTTGTCATCATCTTATCTATTAATTCTTCTTTATTGGAAAACAGTTTTTAGGACAGCGACGAAGGCCTTCTTATAAACTAGCAAATTCAGTCATTGAAAAATTCCCAAGGCCTGCTTAATCAATCAGAATGCTAACCCTCAAATCAGAGCACAGGGCCAGGAAAACAAAATGGTCTATAATTACCAAAAATAGCTATCACTCCTAGCCCCAACCCCAAGACGAAGTCCAAGACCAAGACCAAGCCCAATTTCAAGGCCTAAATACCCACCTCAAGTAGGTGAGTACAAAAATAAGACGACCGACAAAAAATACGCCTCCACATGGGCTAGTAAAAATTGTTGGGGAAGGTGCTCCAGAGGGCGGGGATTGTGACGTAAAGAAGTTAAAGTTAAAATGCTCGTGTTCTACTCATACAAGATTCCGTATGACTCATTCCGAATACCTGCATGATTTAATTTTCATAAACGTTTGTCCACGTTGGTAGTTTATCTTTTTATACAGATTTCTGTATTACCGATAACATGTAATTATAATACATTTAATCAAATGTCGCCCATTGTATTCAATTTCTATGAATTACGTAGTTAGTGAACGCCTAATTTGTACTATTGTTTGAATTCTTGAAAACAAAAATAAAGTTAAATGCAGTTACATTATTTATTTTTAATCAATACAAGCATTTCAGGCAATTTTATGTAAATTTGTATGTTACATCACAGCAGTTACTTAACGATTATTGCTACATAAAGGATATTTGTGCTTAGGAATAATAAAATATATAACACAAACATTGCTGAACTAAATAATGAATAACTGATAAAAACTGTGGCGCTATTCAGAGCTGTCAAAAAAATTGTCTTTTTCGCTTTCGTCTGAACTGGTTTCACCAATAGCTATAATTAATGGGGCCACTTCGATATCTTACTGTTTTTCAGTTTTACACCACTCTTGCATATTTTTTTCCGCATATGAACACTTTTGTTGTAAAACTCCTTGCAATTCTCCCACATTAACTCAGTAGCATTGAATTGACAATGGTACGGTGGAAATCGTAACACCTTATGTTCATTTTTTAATGCAATTTCGTTTATTCCGTATTCTTTGGTCTACGGTTTTCTTGAATTAATTCCAATAGTTCTCATTGAAACATAACCCTGCCAAAGGGAATTTTATGGTTTTGTAAATAATTGCAAATTTCTTCTTTCGTAGAGGACGTATTTGGAATTTCCTTTAACAATTTTGAATGATAACTAGCATTATCTAACACAATTAAACTCGGTTCACTTAAGTTCAGTATTAATTTTTCTTCGAACCATTTTGCAAACAATTCACTATACAAAAATTATTATTAATTTTATTAAATACATAAATAAAAGTTTACCTCAGTAGATTCGAACCTACGACCCGTACTTTGCTAGAGTACTCTAGCAAAGTACAGGTCGTAGGTTCGAATCTCGAGGTAAACTTTATTTATGTATTTAATAAAATTTAATAATAATTTTTAATTACATATTTACCTTTGAACTTATTCGTTCATAACAAAAACTTATAATAATTCACTATACATGTCTCCACAATAATCATCATGTGCATTTCTTGTTGAAAATAACAGCCAAGCGTTTGGTACAAATCCGTCTTTACTTCCTGCATTCAGGACAATAAACCTAAAAACATTTCAGCTACAGCAAAAATTGAAAGATGAAATTTGTTCGTACTGCTTTCCTTCCCCTATCGGTTTCTTTTTAATACTTTTTAAGGTATTATCGTGCCAACTTTTTTTAGGAGATCCTCTACTGAAAATCCATGTCTCGTCTAAGAACACTGGATCATAATCTTTTGATTCTTTATTCGTAATGTAGTCCCTCAAAAATCGAACTCTGCTTGATGCATTACGGTCCAATTCATATAAACCCCCTCTCTTCTTTTGTAATAGAAAAACTAATGGAATGCAGTAACCGTGTTAAAGCTGCACTACTGAAGTTAAACACACCCGCTTCTGAAACTTCTCGTTCTAAAGCAGCTACAGTAACATGACAGCCTAAAAAATGATTAGCTAATTATACACAATTTAGGTAAAATGATTAGGTGTATACGCTTTGAATGCATTTCGTAAATTTTGCGTTTAACAAAGTCTTTTATGTAGTCATCGACCCCGGATGATTTCGCTTTGATTCTTTTGCGTATAAAAAAGACCTTCGGTTTATTTGGTGGTGCATCACCAAACTTTTTATTTAATATCTGTTAACGTGCGGTCGCTTATGCCGCAGGCTTCAGCAGTACGCTATTATACAATTAGATAAGTTTTAAGATCGAATGTAATAACCTAAAAAAAGTTATACCTGCATAATAGAAGTGAATGGTGCAAATGCACCAGCATTGTCACGTTCTCGTTCAAAATAATGAAGAACATTCATAATTACTTGTTGAGCTTGTAACTTTAGATGTTTATTACGAAGCATCTTAACCTCTAAAACAAATTATATTTAAAATTCACATATCTGTATACAAAATTATATTTACCACTTTCTACAAAGTTTATTGGTAATACAGTTTTAAAAAAAATGTTTTTTTATGTAATATATGAAGTAAAACGTATAAAATGGAAATTAAACCAACAATCAAAACAAAACGTCAAAATGGGGAATTTCAGAATATTATATTAAGTGTTGACATACGATTACCACAGTCGCATACCTTAACACGGCAGACTTACGTTCCTTGATTCGGTTTTATTCTAGCACACAAGAATAAAAATAACGGAGCATTGTAACACACTTATTATAATAACGTACATACGCAAGCTTAACTGATTTTAACTTTACATACGTAATGCGTTACGATACCGGATTATGCAATTGACAAATAAAACTTACGTCTGATCAGAAATCTGTCATTACTACGGTATTTTGTTATATAAACATAATAAACAATGCTCTCTCTTAAGAAAATAGTATATTACAGTACAAGTGGAGAAAGTACGAAATTACACCCACAAGTGGGTGCAATTCGTTTCTCCACGTGCGCTGTATAACGTTTTGTTCAATCCTACTCTAAGAAATATGTACTTTTTGGAAATATTTTCCGACGTGTTTCAACATTTAAGTAAATATAGACGGATGCGGCTGGCTGGTTGCTATGTACTGTTAATTTTAATATAAATAAATAAAGCGTTGATTTCTTTATAATTGTATCTACCGTTAATTTTAATAATTTATATAGTATATTACAGTCACGAGTGAGTGCAAAACGTTTTGCAAAGTGCAAAGTGACGCGTTGCCATAAGAATATTTTCAGATGGGACATTCATTAACTTTCGAGATGCGTAACAATAGTTAAAAACAACAACTTTCTACAGTAGGATTGAACAAAAAAATAGAAACAGTTCTCGTATGTGGAAAAAATACTCTCCCGATGAATGTTGCCGATATTTTTAACGCAAGATAAACATATTTTTAAAACTACAGTGGTGTGCGTCATTTTAAAATTTAAGCAAACTGGCCCGGTAGAATGCAGTTTTAAAAAATGACACAAACAGTGGATATCCGAAAACGAAGATAAGTCTTTAAGTATGCTGTTAGATGTTACAAAAAATATAATAACACCCGTGCCAAACATTTCAATGTTTTGTGTGGAATGGTGAACAATTATTTTTTCGATTATCATAATAATAAAATACTTACCTTTTTTGGGTTTTTTAATGGTCTATTTTAAATTATACAATCTAAACGTTTCGATAACACTTACAGTTATCTTCGTCAGTAGTAATATCTATTAAAATTGTTAAAGATGTAAACAATTTTGTCAAAGTTGAAAATTTAAAACATAAACATCAGCCTGCTATTAATATTGCAGTTTGAGAAACGTATAAATCCAACTATAGAATTAAATTTTAGTAAAGAATAACTAGGTCATTAAAAATTAAACATTGTTAAACTGTCTTAAAGATGACAAATCAGAACACCCTCAAACGGCGAAGGCTAACAATCAAAAATGTCAGCCAAAAAACACATTTAGCAAAATTTAATCAATTGATGTAAGTGTAAAGTTGTGAAAAACTTCAATTTCAAAATGATAGAAGCATTCACAAATACAAACATGATATCAAATAAAATAATCCAATTAAATCTAACAAAGATGTGTCTTTGTCAATAATTGGAAGTGTTATTAACAATGAAAAGCACAATGCAGAACGTTCTTTGTAATTTTTAATTTTAATTTAATTTCAATTACTTATGTTAAATTATAGTTCTGTGGTAATTTAACATATAATTGGTAAAGCATTTGCTTCAAAGTCTAGGAAAAACACAACAAAAAAACATAGACATACCAAAAGTCAAAATTAAAATCAAAATCAAAACGTATCATTATGCCTTCTTTTTTTAATTATAAGTTGCCAAAACCTATTTAAACGAAGATTTTCTTCTTGTCTGTTAAAATTATATATATATATATATATATATATATATATATATATATATATATATATATATATTTCAATAGCTTCCATAATAATGAATTTGCCTTGACAATATTTCCATATTGTCAAATTGAATGTCATGATTTAGATTATTCAAGGCATGGTCAACCACCGCAGACTTCTCTGGTTGACCTAATCTACAAGATCTCATATGTTCTTTATGTCTTGTTTTTTGGCTGACATTTTTCATTGTTAGCCTTCGCCATTAGAGGGTCTTCCGATTTGTCATCTTTAAGACAGTTTAATAATATTTGATTTTTAATGACCTAGTTATTCTTTACTAAAATTTAATTCTAAAGTTGGCTTTATACGTTTCTCAAACTGCAATATTAATAACAGGCTGAGGTTTATGTTATAATTTTTCAACTTTGACAAAATTGTTTACATGTTTAACAATTTTATTAGATGTTACTACTGACGAAGTGCTATCGAAACGTTTAGATTGTATAATTTAAAATACACCATTAAAAAACCCAAAAAAGATAAGTATTTTAATTATTTTTTCGGTCCTTTTTCTATCGTGGGAGCTTAAACACTGAACAATATTTGGAATTTAATCAATTGACCGATTTTTTGGAGGAACTTCCCCTAAATATTGGACAAAACTTATGGTTCCAATTAGACAGTGCGCCAATTTATTCAAATTAAAAATGTCTTCGTTCACAAGTTTAACGAGAGATAGATAGAACGTTTTTACGATTATGCGTGGCCACCGAGCTCCCCAGACGGAACCTTGCTTGATTTTTCCTTTGGACATACTTACAACAAAAAGTCTATGGTGAAAGACCCTTTAGAATGACAATGAATTAGAAAATACTATAAAAGAAAAGGCAATGCAGATGCTCACTGAATTTTTAATAAATTTTGTGAAGGATGTTTCCAAGGCGGACCATATTGTGCAAGCAACGGGAATGGCGACATGCAGAAATGTGAATTTCCTTATTGTTATATTATTTGTTACTACGCTTATGTTTGTTAATAAGCAAATAATTTAAAAAGGTATTTTTTGTGACATTCGTATGTTTATTATTGAATATTATTGAATTTCCAGATATGTTGACAATTTAAAACACTATAGTAATGGTGTTTATTTGTAAAACTGGAAAAAATTTAACTTTACATCACTTATGTTAAAATTTTGATAATTCCAAAAACGAAGTAACGCATTCAAAAATGCTTAAGAAATGGAGTTAGGAAGTATTTTACTAACAAATACGTTGATATGGGTTAGATGACAACGTTAAAGTTTGACATTTACACCGGCGGCTGCAAAAGTTTTTTGCATCCCCTAGCAGCGGATGCAAAAGTAATGTAAGTTAATACCCAATTTGGAAAACAACGAAAACAAATTTATTGTTTGGAGTTATAAAGATTAAAAGTACAATGATTAAAACTAACACTTTCTCCAAAATAGAATCCGCCAGAGGTAACAGTGGCGGTCTCGCTGCGTTCCAAGGAAACGGTCTTTAATTCTTTCTCTTCTACATGAACTTCTGTACTCGTAGCGCTTGCACTAGGTGCAAAAATTTTCAAGACTGCCTCTTTTTTTGTTGCTAGAGAGTCTTCAATATAACGATCAGCAACAGTGCTGGATTTCCAGCGACCATGGCGCTTCAAGTACATTAAATCTGCGCTGCCGTCCACCAACAGTGTAGCTGAGGTTCTTCTTAGATAATGCCCTGTGTATTCTCTATAGTTCGCTAATTTTAAGAAAAAAGCTACCTCCCTAGAAACTACTTATTTTATGGATTTCCATCATCGCTCTTGAGCATTTTCCATTTCCATATTTCAAAAAAAATCGGCGATCATTCATATCTCGTGGGCGCAAAGCAACATATTTGTTATATAAATTTAGGAAAGATTCCCCTACAACTGTAAATGGTTTAATTTTTTTTGTTTTGCTATCTGGAATTTTAATATGTAGCAGAGTTTTCAGGTTCTCAATGTCGTCTACCTTCAGCTTCACCAATTCATCGCAACGACATGCCCTTGAGATACCAATAATCAAAACTATCTAAAAAAATACAAAATATAAAGACTTGTTTTCATTATCTACACCATGTCGAATGCTCAATAATGATTTTATCATCGAATATTGGGACCACATTGTCAAGCTTTTCAATTTAATTTTTGTTGCTAATTCGGCAAAATAAGCTAACATTACGGTTTCAGAGTAGCTTTTAATATTTTTTTCATCGCACCATTTTATAAATTGCTGAAAAGCGCGTTCATAGATTTTGCTCGATCTTATAGGTAATAGATCATTTATTGCTGTATTAGCCGCTTCAGTGATTTCTGACGGCGTGTAGTTCTCCAAGTCCATCATACTCCTAACAATGTAATATTTTAATTTACACAAATAGGAACAAAAAGATTAACAAAATACTTACAATAACACGGAGAATCTTCACAATTTTCAGCTTGTTTAAAGCATTGTTTTCAACGAAACCTAGCATCGTCTACTGCTGCTTGCACTATTCCTCATTTTCACAACCTAATTATTTTTCCTTATTTCACATTGAAGTGTAAAAAACGTCTGAAGAAAAAATAGTATATTTTATGCCGAGCAAAGGGACTTTTTGTGGCTCATCTGTATTTGCCGGACTCACTACGGTCGTCCGTCAAACCTACAGATTCGCTACAAAAAGTGTCACTTTAGGTCCTTATACCTACTATTTTTACGTTTTTTTTTAAATCCTTCCAATACTGATATTTTGACACATTTTTAGAATTTTGACGGATAATAGGTGTCATTTTAGCAAGACAAACTAGCCAAACTCCAAATTTTATTTAAATTTAATCATAAAAATATTTCTCATATAATGGGGACCTTTTGAAAGACGCTGTATAAACAGGTGGACAAATTATCCATAAGTATTTAATGTATGAAGTTATCACAAACGCACATGGTTGAAAAACGGTTCCCTCCAATGGTAGTAGGGAACACTTAAGTAATAATTACATCGATTCCTATAACTTATTCATCTGTAATGTTTTGTAAAAGTAAGTTTAAAGAATGTCTTGATACACCTAATAGAGTTTTGAAGGAAAGGAAAGGAAAGGTCAAGTATTTCATTCCCTCCCCAAGGGGGAGGGCGAGCTGCTCGAGCTTTCCGAGTTCCTTCAGCCACAATCATGGATTCCCAGCATACATACATACGTTATGTATATATGCATTGTGGGATTAAGGATGGGTGTGGTCAGGACAGGATCGGAAGGAAAGGAGTTAGGGTTCTGAGGGGGAAAATACTACCCCAGCATTCGCCTAAGCAGCCACACATGGTGTGAATATAAGCAGTGACCATGCCGCTACATGTGTATGAGGAAAACCCCCCTGAAAAAACCTCATACAAGGTAACGGGAATCGAACCCATTACCTCCCGAATGCTAAGCAGATCGTGTCACCACTACGCTACCAGTTCGGTCTAGAGTTTTGAACATGGATACCTCAATCTAAAAAATCTATTTTAAAATTTAACATGCAGATTTATATTACAATTATCATAGCAATAAAAATATTTAGTTTAGGCATAAATAATATTTCGTAGTAAACAAAACGTGTAAGAATTAATTATATTATATTATGAACTAGTTAATATAGCACAGATTTATATACATGGTGTAAAATGTCGATAAATGATATAAAAATATTGTGAAATAGTAAATTACAATTTAATAGATATAATTTACATATAGGCTTTTCCTCGTTTACATAATGAAACTTGAACTAAGTAGAGGTACCTACTTCTTAAAAATAAAATTGCAATTTACCTTGAATCATAATTACAAAATTTAATGGAAATAATTTTTACATTTTCCAATGTTAATTAGCGCACAATTAAAATTTATATTTGTTCATTTTAATAAAACTTTCTAATGGCATTTATTATGTGTAATTAGAGATTTCTTTATTATTATTAAAAAATATATATGTAAATGTATCTTCTGTAATATTAATTTCCGTAATCCATAAAAATCTGGTAGTATTTTACGGAAGCAGTACTTAAAATTCTTGCAATAATTTCTATTTGCATTGCGCAGAAATTTACATTTTAATACATACATCATTCTGTTGGTATTTTTATTTCTAAATTTTTAATAAATGCATACGTGAATTACACTTTTATCGCAAAGTTCATATTTGCACATTACCTTCTGTCTTTATGATTTATTACAAATAAATTACCATTTTATAAAATATTATTTAATTTTGTTAAAAAAAATAATTCATAGTGATTAGTGCAAATTTAAACGCTAGACAAAATATTGCTGCGAAAAAATTAGCACCATTCTATTATAACGTTATAAATTAGGAACATTAGGTTTATGAGTCTCTCGTAAACCATATAGTTCTGATGAAAGAGCTTCAGGGCTAGTTAGTGCTTTAGTTTTCAAAAGGAAAGTCTTCTAGTAATTCACGGTATGTTTCTTTAAGACCCATTCTCAGTGTATTTGCATTTCCTGCATATAACCTTGCGAAACATCTTACATTTTTATTACAGGAAAAACACCACACCATATCAAAAATTCTGCACATTTCATTGAAAAAACGCGTATAATTTTAATATACAAGAAGGTAACATTATGGCCGGTTTTGATATTGTATCACTATTTACAAAGTTCTATTAAAAGAAACCAGTGAATCTCTGAATTACACTTCTCCGAAAGATATCGTAAAACAGGGTCACCTTTTTAACATATTTGTACTTGTGACTTAACTAATTTTTGGAATTCGGGCTTGAAAAAATACGAGTGAACTGTGGTGGTATTCTTCTAAAACCCGGAATTATTCTAAAACGCTTATAATAAGATATTAGTACCGGGGCATCATCCGCCATTTTGTTTATTTGTGACGCCACCCTTGGGACACCTTTGGTCGTCTTTTTTTTTATATATGCCCACGTGTGGATTGTACTTTTTTCACCTGAGAATAAAACGATTTTATTTAATCTGTGTTTATTATTATTAATATTTATCAGGGTTAGTTTTTATCAAAGGAGATTGCATAATTGTTAAAATTATTATTACATTTCTTTTAATCCCATCTACAGATTGTGACCTAATTCATTTATACATTGGGGGTTACATTCTAATAAGGAATCCTAGTCTTGTAAGACGGGAATCTGTTAGCGAGCTTCACCCCTGCCATAAAAATTGTATTTTAGTAACGGGGAAGAACTAATAGATAAGACATGTAAAGATGACAAGTGTTTTCATAATAAAAAGATGTTATTTAATCTGTGTTTATTATTATTATTAATATTTATTACGGCTGTTTTGATTTTTATCAAGGATATAAAAACCTAGTCCTTAAACGATTATGTTCTATGCAGTCTTTAATGTTGAAATTTAAACGCTATCTCAAATTTTTTAAATATCTGAGGTTAGCATATTGTATTTATGACTATTAATTTCTATCTGAGGTTTACATAACATTCTGATCTAGATAACTGTTTTATAATGTGTTTTCGTAATAGGGATTATTATAAAGGAGACTGCATAATTGTTATTAAAATTATTATTTACCTCCAGAAAGTCACCTTCGGGCGAAGCAAGTTCCGAAGACCTATACCTGTCTTATAAGTTAGCGTTAGGGCCCCACTTACTAGAAGACACATTTAAATTTCCCATCATAACCTGCAAAGACATAAATACAATTTCAAATTTTCCTCCAGGAGGCGAAGACTCGAAAGTAGGTTGCGCAGCCCTATACCGGTCTTAAAAGCTAGCATTAGGCCCCCTTATTAGAACACAAGTTCAGATTTCTCGCAATAAACAATCAGAATGTAGAGACTGAAAGATTTAATAAAACATTGAAAACCAAGATGTGGCAAGGGGCTAAACCCCGAGAGCAAGTTGTGAAGCCCAACGCCTGTCTTACAAGTTAGCATTAAGGCCCTTTATTAGAATACAAATATGACACTGAATTACGCCAGAGGATTTTACCCTAGAATCATTGGAAGTTATTATAATATCGATTAACTATATGAAATTTAACATTATTCTAGTTGGTTGATCAATTATCTGCTTCATACTAAGGGTCTCCAGTACCAAATTTATACTGACAGTGACTGCGTGATTTATATAAAAGTCGCCAAGACAAAAGATATTATCATAGGAGGGCAACAATTTAATTATGGTGCTTTCTAATTCATCAAGAAAATTTTTATAGTGCTGCTGATTAGGATTATATACCGTACCTACCACGTACTTAACGTTAAATGGTTTTAAAACAATCCATAACTGTTCAACATTTGTAACATTGATATTAAGACTCGAAAAATTGATTGAATGGTGGATTAACATATCTACACCACCGCCTTTACTTCCTCATCCTGCCTGATAAGTTGATAGCCATCGATATGTACCGCACTATTGCAAACACTATCCGTAAGCCATGTTTCAGAGACAGTCATAATAGAAATGTCATTAATGTTAGGTAGTAGCGATCTTATATTTGTATGAGCAAGTTTAATGGTATTTTTAATCGTTATAATAAGTAAATAATGCAATCTACAACTATCTGGAGATTCTTCCACACGATTTAACCCACGTTCTTCTAATCCAATAGTCCCTGTATTACTTGGTCTACCACGATCATGATTCCCAGGAGCAAATAAACCTGTTTCCCTAAGTCGGTTGTGAAGTCTTTATAACGTCTTCTCATTTGGCACACATCTATTAGGAAACCTGTTTTGATACAATCTTTTCGCTGCTGCCCTGTTGCAGTTAGCTAAACCATACATTAAATGCATGTGAAAAACGTTTGTCAAATCGCCATTGTTACCACGATAGAAAAGATAATTATTGGATGTTTAATATCTTGATAATACGGCATAATTTACTAATGTTTTCAAAACATTTTATTTATATATTTTTATGTAAGGAATTTGGGATTGTTTGTAACTGATATTTGTCTAGGGTTGTAAAACACATGTTGGGGGGTGAGTAGCAGGTGCACGCTTAAAAATGCGTTACTGAAGGGGCGTAACAAATCATTGGAATTTTTTATGTGGGCTCTTGATGTAAAAATGTCATTGACCTAATGATTAATTATGGCTGAACTGGCCGCGATCAAAAGACATCTTTGTTTATTACCTGAAACTTCGAGAGAAAAATGTAGTGTTGTTACGGACGAATGCATATTTTTAAAATTAAGATGTGCAATAATTAATATGAAACTGTTCCAACGGAAATTCATGTTTCTTGTTTTTATATTGCTTTTGAAAGATGTGGGTTGATTGCGGGAATGAAGTTGGTTGGGTGATCGGGGGAAGAGCAGTTACAGTTAAGAGTGGCAATCGATCCAGATCAATTTTTGGGTTAATTAAATACCTTTATTGTAAACAGTTTGTCTTTAAAATAATTATTGCGTGTACATTTTTCTTTTGAATATTCGCCAACACTAAGTTGTTTTGTCTTTCGGGGGTTAAATCGCGTATATTAACGCTTTGTGTCTGTGATCAATTAAGGGAATATTTATTCTAGTGTAAGTATGGTTTTTTATATAACTGAAAGCTCACAGCGAATTATTTTAACAGCCTATGTAACGTATTAAAAGAATCAAACATTGTCTTGCAAAGGTATCTTATTCGTACGCGGACTCATTATGCTGAAATCTGCTAAAATAAAAAGACAGTACAGGGCCCTCTCACTCTAGTATTTGTGCGAATTAGCATTGTTGGTTGTTGGTTATATTTATATTTGTGTAGTGGTGGCTGGTAAATGGGTATAGGATACCTCTAGTTGATCTATTTATAACTTACCCTTGTAAGGCTTTGTTTTAATGAGTTTTTTTTGTCAGTTTGTTTAAGTAGAATGCGAGCTGACTTCTCTCTGTATCTGCTTTATTGTAAATTGATTTATGTATTCTATGTTTTAGTGGTCACTAAACAATTGGGTTCGTGCAAATTCCTTGTCTATTTTCTTTTGTCCTTCCCTTCACCTGTGAAATTTTACTGTTGATATATTTTATATGTACCGTAATTTGCTTTATTATTTTATGTACTTAATTACTTAAAGGCCGGTATGATTGGTTTTTAAAGGGCCACATGTTTGGTGTTACGATTTCTATTATGATTTTTATTTTGATTATTTATGACTCAATTGTGCGTGTGACTACATGTGTTTTTTTTATTATTGTGTTTCTGTGTAACTAAACTGTTTTTTATTCATTTTCTCTTAATGTTATAATTTTGCACGCACTTTAACCTGATTTAATGGTGTTTTGTTACATATTTAATCCTTTCATTGTTTTTTTTATGTTATTTGATTTATTAATGTACTTGTGCAATTATTGATTTATGGATAAAGTGGGTTTTATTGGTGGTTCTTTCCCACAAGAGTATATTAACGGGCTGAACCACCGCTGCGCAACGCTCGTTGATTTTAATTTGAGAAGTTTCATTTTTTTTACTTGCCCCGCATGATGCAACACGTAACTCATCCAGCCTATCTAATATAGATAGCACAACGTACCTACCACTAGACGGCCAATTCGTTTGATCAGATTTGAGGTTTGCGAGTAATAAAATATCAGACTTGTAAATAAATTCTAATGTTTTAATTATTGCCCGGAAGGTCAAAGTAAGGCAGACAATTAAGTTGAGTAATAGTCAAGTCAAGATAAATCACTTAGCGATTGTTTTGTTCTTGAATGTGAATTCTTGCAATTAAGTTCATATTACGCTTTTCAAGATGGGGTACCTGGGGGACGCTACAGTAATAATTTAAATTATTACTGTAAAATCATACGGTTTTACTTTTAAATAATCTACATTCCGATTGCACATTGTTCACATCATCTGCAGTAATCGTCGGTATGTAAAATTAGTGACAAATTAACGTCAATTGTTTTATTATTATTATTAAATTTTATTATGAGAAACATATTTTTAATTTGATACTGTTTTCAAATATCAGCATTAACAATAAATAAAAACAATTTACCTTCAAATTATTTGAACGTAAACTGGGATGCATGAAAACGGCACAAAAATACGGTATCAATTTTCTGTCATAAATCGGTTATTGTTATATATATATATATATATATATATATATATATATATATATATATATATATATATATATATATATATATATATAACGCACTCTTGATAAATTAATTTTTTATTAAAAGCATCAGTATGTCTTTCTTAAATGAAAATGCATTATCTGCAACAACAATTGCATTCTGTGGTAAACTCAAACGGTTAGTTTCCATAGCAATGTTCAAGGTAGATGCTTGGAAAACGACACCATCATTTGATTTTCCATTAGCACCCACATCAATGTATAAAAAATTGTAATCAGCATCAACTAACGCAAACAATATGATGTTGTGTGTACCCTTGTAGTTGTAGTAATCAGAACCAATATGAACAGAACACTGAATCTGCACGTGTTTACCATCAATGGCTCCAACACATTTTGGAAAGTTCCACTGCACTTCAAATTTTCGTTGCACTATTTCCCACTCTTCCGTGGTAGTAAATTAAAAAATTATTATTTTTTATTTTTAATATATTGTACAGTTAGTCTCTTTCATTTCAGGGTAAGTAATTGCGAAATCCACCTACAGAGACTGACGTCATATACGAACCTAGCATTGGCGATGTAGAGGATGTAGATTCGCCGAGTTCATCAAAACGTCAACCACAACAACAAGAAAAAAATCTCAAAATGGAATGCAGCCTTTCCGCTCAAAAAAATTTCAACGATCAGAACTACAAATCGTTGAAAGTGTTGTTCAGCAACTACATGATATGTCACAAACTGTTAAGCCAGTTGATAACAGTGGTCGTATGAAACAGGCTGATGATGAACTTTCTCATTTTGGACAATATGTAACAGCCCAACTAAGGTTATTGAATCCTATAAATTCTCTAAAAGCACAAAATGCAATCCAAAAAATTTTGATAGATGAAAGAATTGAATCATTGAAACAAAGTAAGTACAATCAGAGTTCAACAGCACTGCCACCAGTAATATCCATAAGTACCACTGATTCTGGTAGTAATAATGAGGAATAGATTAATTCACAGCAACTTTCAACTGATTTATTTAGTGCTGCTGTGAATAACAGTTCCATAATACAGACCAACGATAATGTCCAAAAAGAAAATGATGCTGAGGATCAGGTGTTTTTCAACACTGATGATCATGAAACTATTTAAATATTAATTAATATCTTACATGTAACAGTCAAAAGTTTTTTTACAATAAACCTTACAAATATGTGTTTTTAGTTTACCTTTATAAACCCTTTAAGTATTTCATAAACTCTTGCCAAAACTTCAGGTATAAATTTGCTAATTGTACACTTTGGCACTCTGTATAGGTACTGCAGAGAAGCCAAGCTATTACCAGGAGCTAAATATCTAAGGGTTATTTCCAGTTTGGTCTTTGCCGGTATCGCTTCCCTTAACACGTTGACTGTCCCATGTATCACATATGATTCATGTTAGGATCAGACTGGACGTCCTTGAGACATATGTGATTCATTTGCCTGCTAATACAAACGAAGCTCGCCGTGTTGAACGCTACGTTCCCGGTGATTTATATTCAGTGGACGTCTAGTTAACGTAAGGTTGCTGTTATTGCTAGTTGCTGAATCAGATATGATTCACTGGACACCCACAGATGAAAATTGTATGACACCTATATAGTTTACGTAAACATCATGCCTACTTGAAATATATTTTTATTTTTTATGAAATACAACTAAATGCATGTGAAACTAAACATATCTACACATAACCAAACAAACATAACTGTACAAAACTAAAAACTAATGGTTTTCATTGAAGCATTCGAGGCAGAAAGCTTTTTGACAAGCTTTACGTTCCGTGGCCATCTGTTTGGTAGGTTTTCCCGAAAATTCAGAGTCACTATCCTTTTTGTTCTTTATGTAGAAAAATGACACCGTTTGTGACGAATAATGCCATCTGCCTTTCGTGGAATTTCCTGTAAATAATGACTACTGCTGCTCCTTGAACTTGATGATCTTGAAATATTTTTTACGTCAAAAATATGGTGCAGTAACTATTCTATAAATTCTAGTTGTCGAAGTGGTTTGTAAGGATTGAGTTCGTTGTATATGACATAACTATTAGTGATGACTGACCCTAAAAGTAACTCCACCGCCACTTTTTGTACCAAATAAGAGATTTTCTTAGGCAGCCATTATAGCTTGTCATTTGATCGGATATATCGATTCCCTGCTTGCCTTTGTTATATTCAATTATTATTTTTGGTTTTGACTTAACAGTATTTTGTTTAGTTGTAGCGTCACACAAATCAGCTCCTTCACATGTTGATAACATCAAGACATCACTCTTATCGTGTCACTTCATCACTGTTATGTTAGCAGCCTGCGTAGCTATTGACTCACCTACTTTCAGCTTTGCATTTATAACTTCTTTAAAATTTTGTATTTTTTCTTAGAGTACCACGAAGGCCTGTGTTTCTCTTCTGCAAATGTAGAGCTAAGGGAATACTAGTGTACCAATTGCCAGTAACAAAATTCTACCCGTATTCTACAATTTTTCTCCAAGCCCGACAACAACTGAACCTGGCTTGTCCAAATTTCCGATTGACTGTTAATTGCCGCAGTACACTTTCATATTCCAAACAAATCCTTTTGGAGTGCAAAGTTTATAAACTTTATTCCTATATTTGTGGGCTTTTCCCGGATTATATTGTCGAAACTCCCTCTGAACAGAACCATTGACTCATCTATAGCGACGGTTTTTCCAGGTGGATACAGTTTTTGTATGTTGCCTATGACAGCATCAGTTAGAGGAGCTATTTTATACAGACGATTGTTGCCCTTTCTTGGCAGGGAATGGTCCGTAAAATGCCAGCATCTCAGAAGCAAGGAGAATCGATTATAACTCATGCTTATTTTGTGCATAAGGGGGTTGTAGTAGAGACTGTCATTTTTCTAATAGCACTAGATTTTAGGAAAATTCACCATCCCCATAAACAACAGTACTCCCAATAAGTTTTTTATTTCGTCCTTGTCAGTGTCTTTCCATCTTGCCAAACGATGTCTACGGGTTGTTATACGTGAGTATAATATTTACTTGGCATATCTATTAATTTCGGTTACGTCATTTTCAAAAATCTTACCCACAATGCCTTCGTTTTCGGTAAATGTGAGCGCAGGAATTACGTGAATATTGTTAGACTAGTAGCTACATCCGGAACACTTTCCACGGGCTCATCTCCATCGGATAGATCAGTTTTCTCTCCAGGCGGGTCATTCTTAGTATCCGAATCAGAATCTAAAAAATTTGGGTCTCTCGCACTATCATCGCTGTCTTCTTCAGCTCCTCCACTAATTCCGCCTCTGTCAGATATTTTCGCGCCATATTCCTATTAAAAGTAATGTCGTCAGCCTTTACATTTTAAACATAATATTTCACTTACCAGGCAATTCTTGACAAAGCAATCACAATAACACGATTATTATTCTCTTTTATGTGTTAACTCTTATCTGAAGAGTAAGAAA
This sequence comes from Vesta saturnalis, assembly GCA_036346205.1. Lineage (NCBI taxonomy): Eukaryota > Metazoa > Arthropoda > Insecta > Coleoptera > Lampyridae > Vesta > Vesta saturnalis. The sequence continues at coordinate 617,829 of JARFJB010000835.1, read as the reverse complement.
CATACATAACCTAATAGAGTTTCTTGGTTCTGAACGTTGCACAGCTGTAAAATGAACTGACTGAACCACGTGGTATGCAAACAGTATATTTCGCGCTATGTTCACATATGATACATGGACGTATTACGAGGAATCGTATACCCGTGAAGTTCATGAGTCACATGATGAAAATTAAAAAAAAAGGCTCAAAATGCAGTGTTATATTATACTATGTTGATGATTTTTGATATAAAAGGGTAAGTATTAGAAAAAAGTGACTGGTCGTGTGGGGCGGGGAAAAAAGTGAATGGGGACCGTCAATGTGGTAACATTGTATCTTGTTTTTTAATCTTTTCTTCAACAAAAGACAATAGTTCATCAAATTTGGTAGGTGTCATTCTGAGGTGGTTCTTAAAAGAATCAAGGTCCTGTAAAGATTATTCTCTGAGTAATCGACGACGAATCCAATTCCTTAGCCGTATCCTTCGTCTTCTTCTTTGAATTTTTCTCACTACGTTTTGTGTTGTATCACTTGTTATTGGTACTAATACTGAAACAATTTTACGGATAGCATCAGCTGTATCAGAAGGGGCCGCCATTTTTACTATCAAACACGCATTCAAGCTTACAAAAATCGTTCTTTTTACTTGAATACGGTGTAAACCCTGAAACAAGAGTGAAATAACGTTTCTGCACTGCTCGGTTAAGGCACACAAAGGCCGAACACAACATTCGGCGGAATAGACGCATCTGTAAACAAGTTACACAACGCGAGGGACTATTTGTCCTTCAGTAAGAGGGGTTTAATTAATTAAACGTATGACATAGGGAAATAGTTCCTAGACCTTGAAATAAATGCTTTACCAATTAAGTATGTTAAGCATTGCATTAATTTAACATATATACAGTAATTAAAATTAAGACAAGATTAAACATACACATTGTTTCATTCTATAATGACGGTTACAGTCCTTAAATATTAAAGAAAAATTATTTCTTTGTTGGATTAATGATTTGCTAAATTTATTTTTTGATTGCGGTATTTTTCATTGTTAGCCAATTAACTTTATTGTTATCGAAACGTTTAAATTTGCAAAAAATTACTAAAACACGATTTCATAAGGCTAAGTATCTTAATTATGAGTGATAATCGTGAGAGTTTGCATTTTTATATTTAAAAGAACCAATTTAAATAATTTTTATATATATTTATGAAAGTTATGTAGAGTATTCGGAAATGGTAATTTTACACAACAAATTAAAGCTATCTACCATTTCTACAAAAATGAGCCGGTAACAGAAAAAACCTTGACTCTGAGCTTCATTAACAAACACGCATACATTTAGTATGTATAGGAATTTTAACGTAAATATTTTAATCAGCTACATTGTTCAGAGTTAAAGCTCATGTGTCTAGCACAGGACTTTCTTATGCTTGTGTCCGTGTTGCGTTAGCAAATGGTATATAGTAAAGAGGGATGAATAGCTTTATTTGTTCATATTCTCGTTTAAATGAAACGATACATAATATACCCTTATTTCTTTCTTATACATTTGGTAAACAATTGAAACATCATAAAAATGTACGAGATAAAATATAACTTTCTGTCTAAGAATGTAACTAAGTTCTTTAGAGTAATTTCACACAACACAAAGCATCAAAATTGTATTCTCGTCAACGTACGAGTAAATTAACTAAATTTTAATATTTTTAAATTTACGCGCTTAAGGTTTTGACCTTAACGTATAATATACTAAATATTGAGCATTTTACACATTATCTTATAACAAGTTCATATAAAAAATGCAAAAGCTCTAAACTCTTTCAAAGGAAGTTTCATTCACTTTACTGTTAAAAATCGCATAACCCAATTTATACTTAAACAGTACTCCAATCGTGTTGGATTTAGTGTACCTCATAGAAAATTAATAAAAGAAATTTAAAGCTAAATATACCACACGTATTTATTCAGTGCGCAACTTTGTCTCCAATAATTCAGTAATGTGCACTTTACAATTTTTGATTTAAGTAATCTTTAAGGCTTCCTACTAAAATCATTTAATAAAAATTATCTTTTAACAATACGTCTTTACATTTTGCTGTAAACTTTAGCAATAACTCTTTAATATGTAGTTCTATTAAAATTAGATACGTATTGCTTAAGTTGTCGTGGTTATAGGCACACACACCACACACGCGCACGCACGCACGCACACACGCACACACGCGCACGTGCACACACACATACAGGCACACACATACACACACCTGCACACACACGCACACACACGCACGCACACGCACAAACACTCACCGCACACTCACGCACTCGCACACGGACACACGCACGCGCACACGCGCGCACACGCGCAGACGCACGCACGCACCCACACGCACACGCACAGGCACCCGCACACGTACACGCACACGCACACGCACACGCACACGCACACGCACACACACACACGCACACGCACACTCACACTCGCACGCACACGCACACGCACACGCACACACGCACGCACACGCTCACACGCTCACACGCTCACACGCTCACACGCTCACACGCTCACACGAACACACATACATATGCACCCACGCACGCGAGCACGTACGCACGCACGCACGTACCCACACACACACGCACACGCACACGCACACGCACACGCATTCACATGCACACGCGCACATATGCACACACGCATGCACGCACGTACGCACGCACCCACACACACACAAGCACACGCACACACACACGCACACGCACACGTACACACACACACGCACACGCACACGCACACGCGTACATACGCACACACGCATGCACGCACGTACGCAAGCACCCACATACACACGCACACGCACACGCACACGCACACGCACACGCACACTCGCACGCACACGCACACGCACACGCACACAAACACGCACACGCACACGCACACGCACACACGCACACACGCTCACACGCTCACACGCTCACACGAACACACATACATATGCACCTACGCACGCGCGCACGTACGCACGCACGCACGCACCCACACACACGCACACGCACACGCACATGCATTCACGCACACGCGTACATATGCACACACGCATGCACGCACGTACGCACGCACGCACGCACCCACACACACACACGCACACGCACACGCACACGCACACGCACACGTACACACACGCACACGCACACGTACACGCACACGCGTACATACGCACACACGCATGCACGCACGTACGCATGCACCCACACACACACACGCACACGCACACGCACACGTACACACACGCTCACACGCACACACGTACATACGCACACACGCATGCACGCACGTACGCGCGCACCCACACACACGCACACGCACACGCACACGCACACGCACACGCACACACACTCGCACAAGCATACGCACACGCACACACACTCGCACAAGCATACGCACACGCACATGCACAGGCAGACGTACACGCACACGCACACGAACACGAACACGCATACGCACACGCACACGCACACACACACGCACACACAAACGTTGAAAATATTTTAGGTTTTAAAAACGCTGAAAACGTGTAAATCCGTTGAAACTCGCATCAATTTTTTCTACGGAAACAATACTTTATGATTCCGATGAGTTCAATTTTAGTATTAGCTGCTTTACTTTGTGTTTGAGAGGTCTTTGAAGACGAGAGTAACCATTCAGTGAGATGTTATCTTTATAATTTGTTGCTAATTTTGCGTTATCTATTGCTCCGAAACAACAGGTCTGTGCCACTTTATTAAAAAATTATTAATAAAAATAGGCGGTACGGCGAACTTCGCCAAGCAAATATTTTTGCGCTGTTTATTATAAATGTTGTGTTAGTTTATTTAAAAGGTTAATACGGCAACTTTCAATAAGCTGTAACCAAGCAAAGATCTTGAAATGCTTACAGTAAATAATTTTGTGCGATTTATTGCTGGTAATTAAACATTTTGTGCTATTTTAAACATTATTAACAAAAATAGTTGGGTACGGTTAACTTGATTAAACCTTTATGCCTTTGGATTTTTAGAAATTGATAAATTCTAGACATTTGGACTTTAAACATTAGTGTCAAATTTTAATGCAAACGCGTTTCAAGTTTTTGAGATATTGCGCCCGAAAGATTCATCACAGGCGTACACGCACACACGCTCTTACACCCATACCCAAACGGATTCACGCACGCATAAAGCCACACGCACACGCAAGCACACACACGCGCGCGCAGGCACATGCTTCTGGATGACAGGGATAACTCTCCTACTCGACCAAAGGCTACGTGGAAAGGTATGGAAAAACTCAACCTCAATGGTATTATTTCGTCATACCAAAGTATTTATCGTAGATATGTCAAATATAAATTTATTTGACTTTCACTCCAATTTGTGATCAAATGTAAGCATCGTCGAATACTTCAGATGGACCATGATGTTTACCTTTAAATTTTCGAAACGAGATATTGCCCTTGATTAATTTGTTTAATCTCAGACGCAAAACTTTTAGTATCTGAAACTTTATGCATCTTCACATTTCATTTCATTATCGTCGGCACCAGACCAAACATTGTTACGGTTATAGAATGTCAGGAGTTACTAGACCTTCTTGTCCTGTTTTCTGAAGAATTAAGGAAGCTTACATTAGAGTTTTCTTACTGAGCAAAAAAATAGTCTAAATAGTTTCAAAAATTCCGGCACGTGTGAAACTGTTACAAAGTTTTTTTTTTTATGTTTGTGGACCTGAACGGGCTAAATAAGGCCTATCGTGCTAAAGCACTCAGGAACACTTAGGAGGATGGATAGAGGGATAATGAATTGCCAATAGATGCCTATGAACAGCTACCTTAAATTTTCTCATATCATAAGTGAGAGGAAAACATGAACTAGGGAGATCATTTCAGAGTTTAGAAGTCGTGTAGAAAAATGTGGATTGCGCCCGTTTGGTACGACAAGTGGAGATTTGTACTGCATACTGATGATGTGAATGAGCGAACCGAGTGTTTCTCGCAAAGATAGCCGGAGATGGTATCCAAGAATGTAATTCACCAGCACAATAGCTGTTGTAATAACGATAATACAAAGAAAGAACTGAAACCATCCTTCTATGCTCAAGGGACTGTATGTGAGAAATTAAGGACGGGCCTAATCGCTCTCTTTTGAATACGATCAACGATATCGAGAGCGTATTGGGGAGCACTAACCCAAAGGTGAGAATTATATTCCAGATGAGGCCGAATTTAGGCCTTATACAGCAGAAGGAGTTGTCGAGAGGTAAAGTACTGCTTAGATCTGTACAAAAAGCGTATTTTACGAGCAGCTGTTTTGGTAGCTGACAGAAGATGGTCAATCCATGAGAGATTTGAAGATACAGTCATACCCAACAGAGTAATAGAGTCTGAAAATTTAAGAACTGAGCCATTCATACTTACAACAGGAAATGATCGATCTTTTTTGGCGGACATAAGGCAACACTGAGTTTTGTTAGCATTAAATTTAACTAGATTATTGCCTCCCCATTCGAGAATACGTTGAATGTCTTTGTTGATTGAATTTGCCATTTCAGCTTTAATTTCTTGATTTGACATAGAAGGTGGATTATCACTATGAGTAGACTGAGATGAACTACAGTGAAGAGTGCTATCGTCAGCAAAGCAATGGATGGGGTTAGTTGTTGAAGAAATAAGGTCGTTTATGTACAGCAGAAAAAGTGTAGGCGCTATAACGGATCCCTGTGGTACGCCCGCGTTAATGCTAACTTCTTTTGAAAAAAAGCCATCAACTACGACACGTATTCGTCTTTTATCAAGGAAACTAGAAACCCAGTTGATGAGCGTATCATTTAACCCAAACGAGGTGAGTTTGGCAAGTAAAAAAAAGTGAATATGGATTTTTTTGACAAAAGCCATACTTTACTGAGGGTAACTGTAAACCAAAGCATTAAAATCCTCACAAATTGTTTTACCAAGTTGTTACGGCTTGTGTAATAAACACTGTCTTATAAGTGTAAAACGTTATTTTTATTGTTATGATGTTTAAATAAAAATAAGTAAGAAATCAAATATGTGCACGACATAGTTTGCTGTACACGGTAAAATTGCTTAGCTCGAATTGCTATGTCGTTTTACCGTAAGGGGAAATTCAATAGAAAAATAGAAATCACAACTATGATCGGAAATTATATCCGACAGATCGATAATCTGTAAGGTTATTTTGACGCACCATGTATATGCATTATTTTGATAACGTATGGAACGTATTTTGAATGTTAGGTTAGGCTGTTGAATTATAGATTTAAATATTTTGTTGTTTCGGTTAGTTCTACCGTCAGATGGCTGTTGGTAGGTTGGTAGGAAAACTATTGGGCGTGTAGATCACTATTTCTTTTAAGTGTTTCAAAGTTTGTCTGTTTTGTTTGTGTCCTTGGGGCACACTTGGCTGTGTAGGGATGCCCTTAGAATTTTCTTACAGCAGAGGCCAACTGCTTGTCGTAAGAGGTGACTAATCAAAAGGATGTGTTGAGGAGACAGGTTGATTTGAGTTTTGTGTTTAGTTTGTTTAGTATAGTTACGTATATACGGGTATAACGCATATTTATTTGAGTTCATTTTGTTGTAGTGAGACTGCTTTAGTTTTTACGTTTAGTTATTTTGGGTTTAGATTAAGATTAGGTTAGTTGTTCTCTTTAGATAGGCTTATGTTAATTTTAGATTAGGTTAGTCTTAGGAAGTCTGATTACGATACTTATTTAACGATTACGATACTTATTTGATGATTACAATTGTTTAAAGATTAGAAGATTTATGTACGGATTTGTGACTGAGAAATTTATGTGGTTGACGTTATGTGTGTTGTAATAGTTGAGTGTTGCTTCACGAGCTGACCTCGATGGAGTGTTTCAATTTTTGACTTAGTGTAGGTCTTTTGAGACCGCTATTTTGAGCTTTTCTCTCTTTCTTGTGGGGGGTGTGTAAGGTTATTTTGACGCACTATGTATATGCAGTATTTTGATAACGAATGGAACGTATTTTGAATGTAAATGAAGTGCTTGCACGAAAAAAATTTTTTTTGTGTATGTAGGATGTAAATTTGTATAAATGATACGTCACTGTTTAATTATGTTGAAAGAATTAAGTTTGGTTGAAAAATAATGTTTTGGGGCAATTTTTACTGGGACGGTACTGATATCAGACTACCAAACTGATCTGTGCACTAAAGGAATTTGGATTAAAGAAATCGTTGTAGATGTATGAATGAGTGAGTTTATGATATACTGATATTGTATTGACGTACAGTAAGGAACATGTATGCATATTTTGTTTGTAGAAGTTTTGTAATATTGTGCAATATAGGAGGATTTAATGCGTGTTCAAGAATGAAGTTGTTAGAATGTGATGGAGGTTGTTGAATTGTGCGGAAATAGATATCGTCCACATGAGAAATTTTCATAAAAACTTGAGTTATGGTCTGTATAATGTACAAAGTGAATGTAATTGCAATAAGTGTTTTTTTCGGAGAGTTTTGAGTGAATTTAAAAGTAAATTCAAGGTAGCTACGTTGTTCTTAGTTTTGTTTGCGTTGTGTCCATACGAACTTCCACTCGAGAAAGAAACGTACTGAATATACGATTTTGATAAGTTGATGGTAGTTTTGGTGCGAGATAGAGGGTATATAAGCCTGTGAGGAATTGAAGTGATGGTGAGTTCAGATAGTTCGGTCAGAGCTCAAGTAAAGATCGCGCGCGCGGTGGTTTTTGAGGGGACTTAGAATGGTCAGTATTGGATTTATTATTTGTGAAAATTGTAGTTTCAGCAGCATGCATAGATAAGCGACTGCTATATTCCTAAAGGGGATAACCTATATACAGACATTCATAAATAAATAGTATAATTGTGAGTTGAAGAAGAGAATAGTGATTTTCTTCAAGAAAAAAAGTGCGAAAGCAGATTTGAAAATAACACAGCAAATATCTTGTTGACAGTATTCAGTAGTACAGCGTGCGACGATAATAATAAAAAGAAAGCCCAAAGTAACCTTTTAAGTAACCGAACTAAAAGTTGTAAATTTAATTAAGACATTGGTTACCATCATTGACATTGAATGAAGTACTGGTGTTCAATCGTTAATAAAATAAAGTCGATTGTATAAAGGCAACTAATAATTTTAATATTTATGTAGAAACAGTTACTGTATTAAACGTTTACGTTGAAGGGCAAACCTTAAAGTAAAACATAGAGCCCATGTGAGATACGCGAGTGAGCGACAGACAACTGTGCTAGCGAGTGTCTATTCATCGAATACGACCGGCTTTCGTGTTTTGTGCAAGTAAGTTTCAAGTTTAAAAAAGATTACTGAAAGCAGACCATATGGACTTCACTATACTACGGATAAAGGATTAATTAACGTAAATTGTAAGAACTAATTTTAAATTTTGTTTAACAGATTCAAGTACCATTATCTTTTAGGGTCATTTTTGCTTGCTAGGTTAATCATTGTTCATTGTAGGTAAAAGGGATAATCGAACTTTATATATTTTAATGTGTTTAGTAATAAGATCTTGGGGGAATTTTTAATATATAAAAATTATTTTTTGTAGTACTTTTCGAAGAAGTGTTTGTACAAATTTACAATTGCAAATTTGTCAATATATATCCAGTATTTAATTGACTTTCGTTGTTTATTTGAGCCAGCCGAGATAACCTGTGTAAATTTACCTAATGGGTTACATTTTTTGATATTGAATATTTTTGAGCTTAATGATCGGTTTGAAATTGCGTTATGTGCCAGATCGATTAGAAAATTTTATTTGAACTATTTTGAATTGTTTGTCAGTCAGCAAAAGACAACACACTGATAACAGAGTATTTTTTATTAAGTATAAGTCACAAATTCGAAGTATTAAAATTGAAACCTATTGATAAATGCTTAAATATGATTTTTAAAAATAAAGTATTAATCAAACATAAAGATATTATTTGTCATCAAAGCACTGACCGTTCTATTTTAAAATGCTCAGCAACAAACGAGTTTTCTGAATTAGTTATTGTTTATTTAATTCAGGCTTTTATAACAGTTAGAAATATAAATTCATAAGTATACGAGACAAACTTAAAAAGTATTCAAATTAACGTTTTATGATTTGGAATTTTCATATGTACGGGATGTGCTTAATAAGTTTACGACGACCCGTGTACTTCAAAATCTTCTTAAGCCTTTGGATAAATTTCTTTTCAAGTGTGATTGAGTTTGAGTGGTGAATGGTTTTACAACAGTCAGACAGGATTAATTTAACATCCCGCCTAAGACTATTTATTTTAGCAAAATTTAAGATTGTGGTGGCGCCTACAGACAATTTTTCCCGGACTGAGCTTTGTGAGTTGTAGATTTCTGCTGTAGCTGGCTTGGCAACCTGCTTACTTCGGTAAGCCTGCATGTCGCGTAGTGCGGTATGGACGTGTAGCAAGTCATGAAATGAGCATGCATTTAAAGTGGGCTATCGTAATAGATGCAACTAAAAGTGGGAAAATGAGTTGGCTAAAGCGGCCGAAACATTTAACGTTCTCCACACAATACTGAGGCGACGGGTTAATGGTAAAAATATTAAGGCTAAAGGTACCAAGAAGGTACTTGGACGGTCAGATCTTGAAGCTTTCTGCTGCTTGAAGCCATGGCTTTGAATATGCCACAAATAAGAAAACTTTAATTCATTATCAGCAACCATCGAAAATGTTTGCCAAATCGGAAGGAAGCAGACTTCTACCGAATGAGGTCAACACATCACTCGCGTGTGTTGCATGGACTCTGTGGTAGGTTTCTACCACCAGCTCTAATTTTTCCAAAGAAAAATAAAAATTTGTGTTAGTTGCAGCACCCCAAGGTACATTAGGTATCCATTTGAAAACGATGGATCAATCCAGACTCATTTGCGTTATTGTTAAAACACTTTGAAGGTTTTCTTGGTGCCTCTAAAGACTCTAAAGTACTATTGCATTTAGTCATTCTAGTAACTCTAGTCACAAGCTGTGAGTTGTGTTAAGAACAATAGAATAATAATGATGTTTTCCAGCACATTGAACCAACCATCTTTAGCCATTTGATGTGGCTTATTGCAGGTTGCTAAAACTTAATATAACAACCTGGAATGCGACACGATTGAAAAATTATCCTCGAAGAATAATTACCCAGTTTTAAATTAGTGAATTATTTACTGTTGCTTACGGACGAGCAGCAACAGTACATAACGCCGCTAGTGTCTTTTTAAAGACTAGAATCAATATATTAAACCCAAATACCTTTTGAACATTTTGCACCTGCTGAAACTACTCACATTTTTAATAACGGGACACATATGGTAAAGCAAGGGGTTGCCTTCGTGAACTAATGTGAAGTCAAGTTCAGATTGCAAGAAATATCACCAGTTTCAGTAGCAGCTTCCTTAACAAGAAAAAAAAGGAAGGAGACTCCTAATGTTTTAAATAATTTCCTAAATTAAGAGGAACTGGTGATGACGACAAGTATGCTTGTCTATACTGCAATTACCTATTTAAAAACTCCAAATCAAGGGAAGTTAGGTTACAGTGTGGTTTCAATTTCAATGTAGTTAGCCAAAATAAATAAAAGCACCAAACTAATTTAAAAACGCACCTTCCCTAATAGTAGTAACAATTAGTGACAAAGGGAAATTGAAGAATTATTACAGCATAGGGGCTAGATCAAGGCAAGGGTAAATGGTGCAAGAGACTAAGGAAAAGAAAGGCAACTTAAAAGTAAAAGTAGCGGAAAATAAAAGTTAACAATAACGGGAAGAGACTGCTTCTGTATTATATATTAGATAATAGTCAATACAAGCTTTACACACAAAGATATAGAAACATATAATGCCTGCCCGGGCATTCTTTTATTTAATATGTTAAATTGCGATACAAATTTGTTGTTTGTTTCTATTACACAAAAAGGAGGTAATAAAACACTAAAAGTGATAAATTATACAAGATAATTTTAATTCACGGATTTTGCACATTATTTTGTACATAATAAGTTTATCTAAAAATAACTACAGTGTAACTCAATTGTACACATTTTATACATTTTTAGAGGGTGTCTCAGCAAGGAGCTTAGATATTAAAAATAAAAGAAAATGTATTTATTTAATGTTTTATTTAGATCGTTGTCTTGATATTCTGAGGTAGTAACATTTACACATGAAACAAAATATCGGTTAAATGGCCTCCGTTGATCTGTTAGCAGGAATGTACTCTTTTGACAAAATTTCTCACAGTGGTTCGTATAAACCTTACCTTTCAAAGAACCCCAGAGAAAATAATCCAACCAAGTTAAATCGCAACTTCTTGACGGTCAGTTTCGGTCTCCATAACGAGAGATAACACGACCTATAAATTTTGTTTGCAACTAACGTCATCGTTTCGCGTGCGGTGTGACAGGTGGCGCCATTATGTTGAAACCACCTCTTGTTTCAGTCACCTCCGTCCTATTCTTGTATGAAAAAGTTTGTCAACATGCCCGGTAACGATTTCCGCGTACTATCACGGTGGCTCCATCATTTTCAGAAAAGTACGGTCCGATTACCCCGCCTTTCCACATTGTACACTAATCTGTTACTTTTTAAGGATGTAACGGAAGTGCTTGAAATGCATGTGGATTTTCATCTCCCCAGATCCAAGAAATCTGCTTGTTAATGAAGCCGTTGGGGTGTAAATGAGCCTCGTCACTAAACACGAGTTTGTTGTGGGATTCACCGTCAGTTTGCAGTTATTTCAAGATTCAGTTGGTAAAGTTTCTGCATTGTCTATGATCGTTAGGCTGCAGCTATTAAGTCAGGTGAATCTTGTAAGCAAGAAATTCAAAATTCGTTGAAGAGTGCTACGATGAAGGTTTAATTTCTGGAAAGCGTTGTCAGATGTAGGAGTTTGGTCGTTCTCCCACAATGACCCTCACAGCTGCGATATTTACTGCCAACTTTTTGGACCGATGACGGTAAGGTTTCTTTCATCTTTCAATGAAAACATCCGCTCAAATTTCTTGATCAAATTTTCAATATCAGGCCTCGTCGGTCGATTATGCACTCCGAAATGATCACGTAACTTGTGAATCGTCACAGTAAATTTTTCTCTATTTTCATAATGGGTGTCACTATTAACAAACGTTCTTCCAAGCTATAACTCACCATTTTGTGAATGTCAATGTTTTAATTAAACAAATACCAAATGTGGCTGACTCAACAATTGACTGTCGAAAATGGCGCAGTTCGTAATTCAAGTTCTTGCTGAGAAATTGCATAAAATATAATTAATCGATATGTTTAAAGTCTATATCTAGGTATTTTTATGTCTTTGAAATATGCAGCTGTTTTAGAAATATTTGATAAAAACCAATAACTGACCCTAATAAACCCCGCTTCTTCGCCTGTGAATTTCTCCCAAAATACAATCAGCTCTAAGCCAAATGAAAACAAGCTTAAGTTCAACATTTTAAGTACGTAGGTATTTTCGTTCTGGGGTTATCCTGGATACTAACAGACATACACGCAGACGTCCAGACATGATGGCCAATCTTGACGAAACTTGGCCAAAAGCTGTAAAAGTCGATTGTATAATCTTCTATACTTACATATGTATATGTAGGTTGGAAGGTAAAGAGAAATGTAGTATTGACAGATTTCTGCTAAAGAGAATTTCAATTTTTTTACAATTAGATATCAAAAAACGTATAGGTAGATAGTTTACCTTGCGCAGCAAGCTTTGATTAATTATTTAAGATGTAGTCAAAACAAACAAAAAAAAACAATTGACAAATCTTCACAACCTACTAGTTTAGTGCATTTCAAGATTAAAAACTTGTCGCTTTACATTAAAAAACTTTAAACAGAAAAATTGAATTATCTTTAAAACGCTTTACACATTTTGTTATAAAGTTGATCGTTAATTAAATATTTAAAACATATGAACGAATACTTAATTAATTAATAACGAGTCTGTAGTTAATGACTCTGTAGATTCTGCGAACCTTTTTGTGGATTTATTTGGATCAAACTCGCCCCATAATGATTCTGAAAGGATGAGCCCCTAGTCAACTCTTCTTCATATGCTATGAAACTGATTGATTGTCAATACAACGGGCTCAAACGGCATTAGAACACCACGCAGGTAAATAACTGCAAGAACCGTCTAGCTTGTCGTTTGGGGTCATGGATTTCACTAAATTTATATTTACAGTATTCGGAATGTCTAGTCGGTTAATGATCTGGATGCCAGCCTGTCTTGATCCGAGTAAAATGTATGCAAACAAGGGGATGCACTAACGTAAAACAGGGAAAATACGTGAACCTACCTTTTAACGCCGCCTAAAGTTCGGACTCACACTGTTTGCTAATTCCCTAGGTTGAAACTGTAACGTAATGCTCCCAAACACTACCATATGGCTCATACTTTTCGGCACTATCAATCGTAAATAATTACTAAACTCAACCTTGGATATCGTTAAACAAAAATAATTGAATCTCCAAAATATCAAAATCAAATTTAAATTACTCTCCATTTCAAACAAAACACCCGCCGTCTCTATTTTAATTAACATAAAACGCTCAAGTTAAAATGTGGTAATCAGTAAGGTTAAATTGTCAAACATGAAAAACACCAAAAAAGGAGATTAACACCCTTGTAGCATCGGTGAACTGGTTCTTCACAAAAGAAATCCAACACATAAAAGAAACTCAATTACTAACTTTAACACACGTCTATTGTTTTAATTTGAAAAATTGTATACAGGCAATCTCTACGTAATAATAAAAGTTTTTATCGAAAAAAACGGTTTAAAAACCACTCTTCTTAAAATTTGAAATACACATATCTTATTATTCCTTTCTTTTATTTCCACAAAAGCGCATTCGAGAGTCCACATAAGGCGACACATGCCCTTTCTTAATTCACGATAACTTAAAAATAACAAACCAAAGGGCACGGCGTCACCAGCAACTAACATTGAAAGAAAATAAATCTAATAGCAACTGTTTTACGTAAATAAATTACTGAATAATTTCATAAATGTGTCTGTGAAGGATATTTCGATTAAAAATAAACGTAAACTCGTGTAAACACTATAAACCAGTGACGTGTATTTTATACCAATCAGATATTCAATAATTTTAAAACAACGTTTATATTTATTACAAACCAAAATAACAATAAGCATTTGAATACTGTTACCTTACACATTTAGGATGCATGAACAGAATTAGTAAAGGGATATTCGGGGCCTTAGAACTCGATTTCCTCTGTCGGCACGATCGCTGGCCGCTCTTCACTAAGTGTAATTCTTGCAATATTCAAAATTCTGCTACAAAAATTGTTGCTGTATACATTTACCATCAGCAGGGGAACGTAATTTGTCGGAGCAAAAGGTTACTTTCAATAATCACTACCACTTCTGCTCGTGTAATACCCGTCAACAAACACAAGTTCATTCAATCAAGCCTTTTATTATCCTCGCCAGGAATGTTTACCGCTATGTCATCACAATACAATCGTACGTTGTAATATGAAAAACATGAGTCACATTTATTTTCGTTATAATAAATTCTGATTAGAAAATACACCCCGATGGCAGCATTTAAAGCTGCAGAAGCCCAAAATACAATTACTTATTTATTGTGATTTATTTTCTAAAAATTAGAGAAGAGTTAAAAAAGAATATCCTGTAAATGGAGGTTATGCAATATTAGTTACATGAGAATTAAATTCAATAAAACAAATTGATTTGGCGTTTATAGGTTTACTCTTTCTGCTATATTTGCTTATTCAATACCGTATGTCGACTTCGTCAAATGCACTACGGATGTTCACCATCCTTATTTAATTCACCAGAATTTGCCATCTTCAACTCTACGAAGCCTAACTTATTAATTTGATAAAAATGTATTCAAACCATTCGCGCGATAAAAACGAAACAACTTCCGTGAATACAAAAAAAAAACATACGTCATTAATACAAACTTGAAGCGACAGGTAACAACATAAATGTCAGAAACTCGATTTGTCTGGAAAATGATCCCTATGTAATCCACTAATATCGTTCCTTTACTATCCATCACACCAAAAGACTATCGAAGTAGTTCAGCGTCAGAGTCATGGAATTCCTAGCTTTTAAAGTAGATGGTCAATATCCAATTAGAGGAATTGACAATAATATCCTGTTGAATCGATTTCCTATCATATCATTAGATACTAGAAGAATACTCAGCTCTTTAATATGTTTTGAGCTATAACATATAACATGCGGTTAGTTTGACCAATGTATGTACGTACGCATTCATTACATGGTATTTCACACACTCCTTGACTTTCACCAAACATTTTGTCGTTTGGATTACGTAACAGTTGTTGAATAGTTTTGTATGGCTTAAAAATGGTACGAAATTGATTTTTTGGAAATTGTTTGTCAGTAAAATCAGTTACTCCTTTGATATAAGCTAATATTACAAGTTTTTTGGTTTCGTTTTCAAAAAGATCCGGTGTTGTTCTATGGAAGGTTTTGTTATATATAATTTTATTGATTTGCCAAATAGGGTATCCACTTTCATGTAAAAGATTTGATACGTATTTCATTTCTTCTTGTTTGGAATGTTCATCAGCTAATTTGTGATACCTATTAATTAAAGATTTAACAACGCAATAAAGTTTACTCGGATGATGGTGTGAAAGCGCATTAAGGTATCTACCAGTATGAGTGCGTTTACTATAATGTGTGACGAATTGGCTATTTGGAAGTTTTGTTATTAATGTATCCAGAAATGAAATGGAATTGCTGGATTCTATTTCCATAGTAAATTTGATGTTAGGGTGAATGTTGTTCAGATGTATCAAAAAATTATCTAGATATTGTAAGATATGCGGCCAAATAACAAACGTGTCATCCACATAAGGATACCAGCGTTTAGATTTAAGTGTTGCTACATTTAAAGCATTTTTTTCAAAATCTTCCATGTAAATATTAGCAATCGCAGGTGAGAGAGGTGAACCCATAGGCGCTCCTTTAATATGTTTATAGACTTGACCATTGTATATAAAATAGGTGGATCCCATGCAGTGTGTAATTACTTTTATTAAATACTGATTTAGCAAATGCTTGTTTTGTAAAATTTTGACAGTATCTTCAACAGGAACTTTTGTAAACAATGAGGTAACGTCAAAACCAACTAGAATATCATTTGGACCTAAATTAGTTTTTAAAAAGTGCATGTACATACATACATTGGTTAAACTAACCGCAAGTTACAGGTTAGAGCTCTAGAACATAAGCTTTATGTATATATATACATATATAAATCATTGGTCGCCTGTCACCTGGAAACTGAAAATTATATCAATGCAAATAACATAAGATTACTTGCTCCTCTTATCCATACTCGTGAGAGAATAATCCGAGAAACTATAGAAATAGAAAAACGCTCTCAATAAACGTGACGTTAGTCTACGCCTCCCATATATATATATATATATATATATATATATATATATATATATAAAACATCTAATTAAGAAGCATGATACTCCTTCAACAGAATCAATTACCGAATCCGACGAGTAACAGCAAATTAACACTACCTCTCATGGAACCCTGACCCGTAGTAGAACCTTTATAAAGCTAGATGGCATAATTCACATATACGACACTTGCCATTATTCTTGAGGTCAACCGCTAATGATGATAGCGTAGCTATAGAAACGCGTTCGGTGTTCTTTAATTTTGTGTGGTACGTGGGTGTATTGTGTTTGCCTCAAATTTTGAGGCCTTTCGTTGTCTTCTAGTCTTCAAACAAACGTTATAGGAATTATACATACATATATATATATATATATATATATATATATATATATATCCGCTGTGTGTGTGTGTGTGTGTGTGTGTGTGTGTGTGTGTGTGTGTGTGTGTGTGTGTGTGTGTGTGTGTCGTGCGTGCGTGCGTGCGTGCGTGCGTGTGTGGTGCGTGCGTGGTGCGTGTGGTCGCGTGCGTGCGTGCGTGTGTGTGTGTGTGTGTGTGTGTGGTTTGTGTGTGTGCCTGTATGTGTCTGTGTGTCCGTGTGTGTCTGTGTGCCTGTATGTGTCTGTGTGCCTGTATGTGTCTGTCTGTGTCTGTGTATGTCTGTGTGTGTCTGTGTGTGCCTGTGTTTGTCTCTGTTTCTGTGTGTGGTCTGTGTGTCGTGTGTGTGTGTGCTGTGTGTGTGTGCTGTGTCTGTGTGTTATCTGTGTGTTGTGTGTCTGTATGTCTGTGTTCTGTGTGATGTTGTGTGTGTGTGTGTGTGTGTGTGTGTGTTGTGTCTGTGTGTATATGTGTGCCTGTGTGTCTGTATCTGTGTGTATTTTGTGTGTGTGTGTGTGTGTTGTTGTGTCTGTGTGTGTCTGTCTGTCTGTGTGTCTGTCTGTCTGTGTGTATCTGTGTGTATCTGTGTGTCTGTTGTGTCCTGTGTTTGTCCTGTGTGTGTCTGTGTGGTATGTGTGTACGTGTGTGTGTGTGTCTGTGTGTGTGTGTGTATGTGGTGTGTGTGTGTCTATGTGTGTGTGTGTGTGTTGTGTGTGTGTGTGTCTGTGTGTGCTGTGTGTTGTGTGTGTGTGTGTGTGTATGTGTCTGTGTGTGTGTGTGTGTGTGTGTGTGTGTGTGTGTGTGTGTGTGTGTGTGTGTGTGTGTGTGTGTGTGTATGTGTGTGTGTATGTGTGTGTGTGTGTGTGTGTTGTGTGTGTCTGTGTGTGTCTGTGCGTGTCTGTGTGTCTGCGTGCCTGTGTGCGTCTGCGTGTGTCTGTGTGTTTCTGTGTGTCTGTGTGTGTGTGTGTGTGTGTGTGTGTGTGTGTGTGTGTGTCTGTGTGTGCCTGTATGTGTCTGTGTGTCCGTGTGTCTATGTGCCTGTATGTGTCTGTGTGCCTTTGTGTGTCTGTGTGTGTGTCTGTGAATGTCTGTGTGTGTGTGTGTGTGTCTGTGTGTGCCTGTGTTTGTCTGTGTTTCTGTGTGTCTGTGTGTGTGTGTGTGTGTGTGTGTGTGTGTGTGTGTGTGTGTGTGTGTGTGTGTGTCTGTATGTCTGTGTGTGTGTTTGTGTGTGTTTGTGTGTGTTTGTGTGTGTTTGTGTGTCTGTGTGTGTCTGTGTGTATTTGTGTGTGTGTGTGTGTCTGTGTGTGTGTCTGTCTGTGTGTGTCTGTCTGTCTGTGTGTATCAGTGTGTATCTGTGTGTGTCTGTGTGTCTGCGTGTGTCTGTGTGGGTGTGTATGTGTGTGTTTGTGTGTGTTTGTGTGTTTGTGTGTGTTTGTGTGTTTGTGTGTCTGTGTGTATTTGTGTGTGTGTGTCTGTGTGTGTCTGTCTGTGTGTGTCTGTCTGTCTGTGTGTATCAGTGTGTATCTGTGTGTATCTGTGTGTGTCTGTGTGTCTGCGTGTGTCTGTGTGGGTGTGTATGTGTGTGTGTGTGTGTGTGTGTGTGTGTGTGTGTGTGTGTGTGTGTGTGTGTGTCTGTGTGTGTTGTGTGTTGTGTGTGTGTGTGTGTTGTGTTGGTGTGTGTTGTCTTGTGTGTTGTGTCGTGTTGTGTGTCTGTGTGTGCTGTGTGTCTGTTGTGTCTGTGTGTTGTGTGTGTGTGTGTGTTGTGTGTGTGTGTGTTGTGTTGTGTGTCTGTGTGTTTGTGTCTGTGTGTGTGTGTTGTTGTCTGTGTTGTTGTGTGTGTAGTGTGTATGTGTATGTGTGTGTTGTGTGTGTGTGTGTGTATGTGTGTGTGTGTGTGTGTTGTGTTGTGTGTGTGTGTGTTGTGTGTGTTGTGTGTTGTGTATGTGTGTGTGTTGTGTTGTGTGTGTTGTATGTGTTAGTGTTATGTGTATGTGTGTTGTGTGTGTGTGTGTTGTGTGTGTGTGTGTGTGTGTTGTGTGTGTGTGTGTTGTGTGTGTGTGTGTGTGTGTGTGTGTGTGTGTGTGTGTTGTTGTGTTGTGTGTGTATTGTGTTGTATGTGTATGTGTTGTGTATGTTGTGTATGTGTATGTTGTATGTGTATGTGTATGTGTTGTGTATGTGTATGTGTATGTGTATGTGTGATGTGTATGTATGTGTATGTGTATGTGTATGTGTATGTGTGTATGTGTATGTGTGTGTGTGTGTGTGTTGTGATGTGTTGTGTGTGTTGTGTTGTGTGTGTGTGTGTGTGTGTTGTGTGTCTGTGTTGTGTGTGTGTGTGTGTGTGTGTGTGTCTGTGTGTGTGTGTGTGTGTATGTGTGTGTGTTGTGTGTGTGTGTGTATGTGTTGTGTTGTGTAGTGTATGTGTTGTGTATGTGTATGTGTTGTGATGTGTTGTTGTGTATGTGTATGTGTTGTGTGATGTTGTGTGTGTATGTGTATGTGTATGTGTATGTGTATGTGTATGTGTATGTGTATGTGTATGTGTGAGTGTATGTGTATGTTGTATGTGTATGTGTATGTGTATGTGTATGTGTATGTGTATGTGTATGTGTGATGTGTATGTTGTATGTGTATGTGTATGTGTGTTATGTGTGTGTGTGTGAGTGTGTGTGTGTGTGTGTGTGTGTTTGTGTGTCTGAGTGTGTTTGTGCGTGTGTCTGTGTGTGACTGGGTGTGTCTGTGTGTGTCTGTGTGTGTCTGTATTTGTCTGTAAGTGGCTGTGTGTGTCTGTATGTGTCTGTTTGTACGTGCGTGTGTGTGTGTGTGTGTGTGTGTGTGTGTGTGTGTGTGTGTGATTGTGTATAGGTGCGTGCGTGCGTGCTTGTGTATGTGACATTTGTCTTGTAATTGGAAATATCTTTTGTTGAACAAATATACATTACTATTATCATTATTACTATAAACGTTTTAATTACTCCAGCCCACTTTCTGATCAACGTACATTAAATTCTCAGTATCAAGTCGTTATTTTATCTTCACTCGACAACTTTACATGATTCCATAAATGAATCTTAGCTACAAAAAAACAATGTTTAATGGCGCAATTTCTACTTAAAGTTACACTAACATATTACCAATAAAAGGATTATCTGGTCTCTACTAAAATAAAACCTTTTCCCTTAATTATTTTTAATTATTGTAAACGTAAACAACCATTCTTACAATCCGCCACACATGTAATCTCACTTCTTTACTTCAATATATCTAGAAAAAATACACAATAATCATTATTTTGAATCTGAAATATACCAACATTTCTAATAATGTTTTACAACCAAAACTAAAAATGATTTAATTTTCTACTACAACTCTACACAGGGTGACAGCTTGATCCCAATAGGACGACTGGCTCAGATGGTATCCCAGCTATTGTCTTAAAGAAATGTTCCCCCGAACTTAGTACCAGTCCTACTCAAGCTCTATTCGACATCTTTGTCTTCTAGGGAATTTCCTTGATCATGGAAGTTAGCAAATTCTTCCACCAAACCTAAAAAGGTAAAACCGATCCCCCCAAGTATCGACCAATTGTCATCACTACCATGTTGTCTAAAATCATGGAAAAAACCATCAATCAACTACTGCTCTCTTTCCTTGAAACTAATACACTCCTTACCGATCACCAATATGGATTTAAGCGAAGTCGTTAACAGGTGATCTTCTTTCATATGTGAGTTTGGCATAAGTGTTCACTTGCCAAACATGCAAGTCATCTAGTTTGAGTTAACTGATACGCTCATCAACTGGTCTTCTAATTTCTTCAACGACTAACCTGTTTCATTGCTTTGTTAACGACAGCGCTTTTCATAGTAGTACATCTCAGTCTACTAATAATTGTAATCCGCCTTCTATCTCAAATGAACACATTAAAGTTGAAATGGCTATTTCAATCAACAAAGACATTCAACGTATCCTTGAGTAGGAAAGTAATAATCTTGTTAAATTTAATGCTGACAAAACTCTGTGTTGTCTTGTATCCGCCAAAACAAATCGATCATTTCCTGTATTGGGCGTGACTGTATCTTCAAATCTATTATGGAGTGACCATATTTTTTTATCTACCAAAGCAAAATAGGCTTTTTGTACATATCTAAGCAATACTTTGCCCCTCGACAATTGTTACTGCTATATTAGGCTCAAATTCAACCTCATCTAGAATATAATTCTCACCTCCGGGTTGGTGCTCCGTAATACGTTCTCAAAATTGTTGATCGTATTCAAAGAAGAGCGATTAGGCTTATAAACAGCCCGTTCTTAATTTCTGGCATACGATCCCTTGAATATTTAAGAATAATTTTAACTGTTTCTTAGTACTTTTGGTTTTACAATAACTATTGTGCTGCTGAATTATATTATTGCATACCACCTCACGTCACCTTTGCTAAAATACTCGGTTTGCACATTTATATCATCAATATGCATTAAAATTAACCACTTGTCGTACGACACGGATACAATCCATTCTACACGACTTCCTGGTTCCTTTTTTCTTCTCAGTTATGCTACAATAGGAAACGTATATGAAAAAGCCAACTGTTTAGTAAAGATTATCAAGATCTTTAATAGATTAATAAATATCATTAAACCGCTTTGAAAATGACAAATCAGAACACCCTCTAACGGAGAATGGCTAACAATGAAAAATGTCATAATCAAAAAACAAATTGAACACAATTTAATCAAATTACAACGTCAGTTAAAAGTTGTGAAAACTTTAATTTTAACGTGGTCAAGTTATTCACAGCTAAAGATTTAACATACCAATTAACTATCTAGTTAGATCATAACATACCCAACAAAGAAACAATTTTCCCTTAATATTTAAGGACTGTAATGGTTAATATTTGATACACCTATTTCTAAAACACATAATTCGTCTTTGTCTTTTTGGGTTTACCGGAAAACCGATACACACCGAACGGTATCTTCATAAACTATCAAAACATAATTCACCCTCTTCAAACAATTAGTGTAATCAAAGCTTTAGTGTAACGAGCTAAACAAATATGTTATCCCGAATTCTTGGAAGATGAATCTGATCGTTTAAAAACAACACTACCAGCTAATGCTTATTGCTTAATAATATAATTATACCTGTTAAACGTACACGTAAATACAATTATCATTTACTGTTGGTACAGTTTTTCTTCCTTTTATAATGTTACTTTGATATAATACGTAAACAGGTCTAATCTTAATGCTATTCACCAACATCTTGAACAATTACAACCTGATATATTGTTTCTATCTGAAACACAAGTCTCCTCGGAAAGCTCCGAGTCACCCGACTTGCAATTTCCTCAATACCATCTTCACTCTAACTTTCGATATAAAGGAGGCGTATGTGCCTACATCAAGGACAGAATTGCTTGCAAGAGGGTTTCTTCCTTAGAAAATAAAAATTTTGACGTGATTTGGTTTAAACATTCTGGTCCTAATTTTGTGAAATTCTACTGTTGCATTTATAGGTCTCCTAATGACAGCAACTTTCAAGACTTCTTCGATTACCTTAGTACGAAAGTTGACTATCTCCTGTCTCAGTTTCCATCTGGCGAATATCTCATTTGTAGGCGATTTCAATGTTCATAACTCTAATTGGCTTCAATTTTCATCTACTATAAATCCCGCTGGTCATAGTGCAGAAACATTTGCTATTTCATGTGATCTCACACAAATGATTTCTGAACCGACAAGAATCCCTGATAACCCTAACCATACTCCATATCTTCTAGATCTCTTTCTTACATCAAACCCTCTTGTTTATAAAACTTGCGTTCTTTCGCCTTTAGGTCTTTCCGACCATTGTCTAATAAAAATCATTTCTACTGCCTAATTCCACTGTTGTTCGCAAAACCGATAGAACCTTGTGGTGTTTTAAGTCAGCTCGATGGAGTGATTTACGGGATTTCTTTGCAACCTTTCCATGGCGTGAATATTGTTTTAAGTCGTCCTCTTCTTCGGACATCGCTCTTTCAGTATCTGAAGTCATCCTCATGGGAATGGAGTTATACATTCCGAAAAACAGTACCGTGTAGGTCATTCACGTTCCCAACCCTGGTTCAATAAGGCTTGTTCTGATGCAATATCTTTAAAAATAAATGTTACATTAAATGGAAATCTAATAAATCGGTTGACAGTCATGTAGAATACGTTGGTGCTAGAAATATCTGCAAAAGTGTCATCACTAAAACTAAAAAGTTGTTCGAACAACGAAAATGCAATGAACTAGCTACATCTCCTTTAGGCAGTCGTAAATTTTGGTCTTTAGCAAAAGCCATTAGTAAAAACTTTCGAACATCTTCATTTCCCCTGACATCTATTGACGGATCGGTAGTTGCTGATTCTGTAGACAAAGCCAACGTTTTTGTGGATTTGTTTGCATCAAACTCGTGTCTCAATGATTCTGGAAAAGATGTGCCCTAGTCAACTCTTCTTCATACGTTATGAAACCAATTCATTTTCGGTACAAGCTCTTGGAATCGATCATCAGTAGGCTTGATCTCAATAAGGCGACTGGTCCAGACCGTATCCCAGCTATTGTCTTAAAGAAATGTTCCCCCGAACTAGTACCAGTCCTATCTAAGCTCTATACGATCTCTATATCTTCTGGGGAATTCTCTTCATCATGGAAGTTAGCAAATGTTCAACCTATTCCCAAAAAAGGTGATAAAACCGATCCCTCAAATTACAGACCAATTGCCATCACTTCCATTTTGTCTAAAATCATGGAAAAAGCCATCAATCAGCAACTGCTCACGTTTCTTGAAACTAACAAACTTCTTAGTGACCATCAATATGGGTTTAGGCAAAGTCGTTCAAAAGGCGATCTTCTTTCATATGTGACCCAAGTTTGGAACAATACAGTAGAGCAGTCCGGTGAAACAGTTGTAGTCGCTTTAGATATCTCAAAGGCATTTGACCAAGTTTGGCATAAGTGTTTACTTGCCAAACTCACCTCGTTTGGGTTAAATGATGCGCTCATCAACTGGGTTTCTAGTTTCCTTGATGAAAGACGAATACGTGTCGTAGTTGATGGCTTTTTTTAAAGAAGTTAGCATTAACGCGGGCGTACCACAGGGATCCGTTATAGCGCCTACACTTTTTCTGCTGTACATAAACGACCTTATTTCTTCAACAACTAACCCCATCCATTGCTTTGCTGACGATAGCACTCTTCACTGTAGTTCATCTCAGTCTACTCATAGTGATAATAATCCACCTTCTATGTCAAATCAAGAAATTAAAGCTGAAATGGCAAATTCAATCAACAAAGACATTCAACGTATTCTCGAATGGGGAAGCAATAATCTAGTTAAATTTAATGCTAACAAAACTCAGTGTTGCCTTATGTCCGCCAAAAAAGATCGATCATTTCCTGTTGTAAGTATGAATGGCTCAGTTCTTAAGTTTTCAGACTCTATTACTCTTTTGGGTATGACTGTATCTTCAAATCTCTCATGGGTTGACCATCTTCTGTCAGCTACCAAAACAGCTGCTCGTAAAATAGGCTTTTGTACAGATCTAAGCAGTACTTTACCTCTCGACAACTCCTTTTGCTGTATAAGGCCCAAATTCGGCCTCATCTGAATATAATTCTCACCTTTGGGTTAGTGCTCCCCAATACGCTCTCGATATCGTTGATCGTATTCAAAAGAGAGCGATTAGGCCTATAAATGACCCGTCTTTAACTTCTCACATACAGTCCCTTGAGCATAGAAGGATGGTTTCAGTTCTTTCTTTGTATTATCGTTATTACAACGGCTATTGTGCTGGTGAATTACATTCTTTGATACCATCTCCGGCTATCTTTGCGAGAAACACTCGGTTCGCTCAATCGCATCATCAGTATGCAGTACAAATCTCCACTTGTCGTACCAAACGGGCGCAATCCACATTTTTCTACACGGCTTCTAAACTCTGGAATGATCTCCCTAGTTCCTGTTTTCCTCTCACTTATGATATGAGAAAATTTAAGGTAGCTGTTCATAGGCATCTATTGACAATTCATTATCCCTCTATCCATCCTCCTAAGTGTTCCTGAGTGCTTTAGCACGATAGGCCTTATTTAGCCTGTTCAGGTCCACAATCATAAAAAAAAAAAAACAACATATGAGATGTTGTAGATTGGATCAACCAGAGAAGTCTATCGTAGATGGCCGCGCGTTAAATAATTTAAATCATAACGTTCAATTTGATAACATGGAATTTTTATTGAGGGAAAATTAAAATGATGGTAATATAAAGCGAGAAACTATTGAAATATATAAACTATTTAAATTTAAATAACTGAAATTTAATTGTTATGGCAAGTTTTTAGCTGTGCATACTTTTACCATTATAAAATTAAACTATTTCAAAACGTTCGATGTATATTATAATTCTATTAAATTTAGTTTTTGATTGTGACAATTATCTGTGTTAGTCTTCGTTCGTTAGAGGGTGTTCCAATTGGTCAGTTTCAGGGCGGTTTAATAATATTTAGTCTAGTAAAGATCTAGTTAATCTTGACTTTAGATTCCGCTTTTTCATATACGTTTTCTAGCTATTTTAGTTTTCGTATCTCACATACATAACATCTTAATCACTTAAAACTATTATCATTTACTGAAGACCATAACTGTAATTGTTATCGAAACGTCTACATTTGTAAAAAATTAATAAAATAGACGATTACATTATCTATAAGACAAGTATTTTAATTATGAGTGACAATCGTGACAGTTTGCATTTTCATATTAATTGTATTATCAACAAAGCTGAAAGAATTGCAAATTAGAAAATGGCCGTCAATAAATTAAATCTAGTCAGGTAATGATAAGAAAGCATTTCATGCAACAATGCTAATGTCCTCTCAATCTTTATATGATTAATTAAAAATAGTTATTACACCTAATGCAATTCATTTTGTAATTAAAATTTAAAATTACTACGAACAGTATTACATAAAATTCCAACTATACTTAATTTTAATATCTACATTAAAATAAATGTTTTAATTTTTATACAACTTATAAATTATATCAAACTATAATTATTTCCATCTGATAAACTAATTATTTTGTAACGAATTACTTAATTATAATGTCAATTTAACTGTACTACATATTTTATTACATAATATGTGGGAGTATAGCTAATTTGAAGAAAATACTTGGTTATATTAATGGCTTAAATATTTATAGATTAAAATTAATGATACTAGAGTTGAGACCGGAAATATTGGTTTTGAGCCAAAAAAATTATTTTACTAGAGAATATATGTAAGAAAAGGCGATTGCTCCGAAATTCTCTTAAAAACTAAAAAAAATACCTAGGTAGCTGGAAAATAACTGATTTGTATAAAATGCTTAGTACGTCGGACATTTCTGATCCAATGTAATAAAAAAACTTAACTTAACCTTCATGCCATTCCGTTGCGGGGTAGTCAAAACAGTCCCTGGCTCTTATTTATTTTTCATTCACAATCTTTCTCCGCATACCTCCCTAGCTTCCGCAAGATTTATACATTGTCTCTGACATGCCCTTTTATTTTTAAAACTCCTTATCTTTCTTTCCTTTATAATACATTCTACTACATTAAGCCAAGTTTTACTCGGCCTACCAGGCCTGGCATTTCCTCTAACCTCACCCACATATATTTGCTTCGTTAATATTTTGCGTTGTTCATTTTCTCAATGTGACCAAACCAACGTAATGTATTACATTTATATCTATCCATCATCGCCTTTTCCTCGTCATTATGCATTCATTCTTTATCTTGCCCCTTCTCGTTTTACCACATGCGCTTATCAGGAATCAGGAATCACGCCCTCCATTGTACCATCTGCAGTAAACATTCTACCCAGATATACCAGCTCGTCCACTTGCTCCAGAATATCATCTTGCAGAGTAAATGCTCTACTCTCCTTTCCACTTTTCTGATTGAACACCACAATCTTAGTTTTGTTTACATTTACCTTTAGGTCCTTGCTCTCACAGACTGTACCAAACTTCCTCAGAGCGGTTTGTAGCTCATCCGCACTGTCACTTAATGAGACTGTGTCATCTGCATACACCAGAAGTTATACCTTTACGTCACCAACCATTATACCATTTGTATCGGTACATGCTTGTCTAACACATTTATCCATGTATACATTGAACAACCACGGTGACATCACACAGCCTTGTCGCACTCCTTTCTTAATCATAAAGTATTCACTCACACCTCCTCTCACTCTAACACATGTCCGACTACCGTTGTATACTGAGCTGATTCCATTCATTATTTACGCCATATTAATTTAATATTTCCCACAGTTTCTTCTTATTCACTCTGTCGTATGCTTTCTCCAAACCTACAAACGTACAGTACAGCTTCCTTTTTACCCTTAAAAACTTTTCGATCAACTGGTGGAAAGGAACCATCTGATCGACACATCCTCTCCCTGGCATGAAGTCACCCTGCACATCCCAAATCTTAGTTTGTGTAGTTTCTCGTACTGTGTCAATCAGTATTTTTCCAAATACTTTACCAGACACGCTGAGCAAGCTTATTCCTCTGTAGTTCCTGCAATCGCTCTTGTTGCCCTTACCCTTATACAGCGGTACAATGATAGTGCTCTTCCAATCCTCGGCAATTTTCTACATATAAGGCATACATTGAATAATTCACACAATCTTCGTATAAGCTTTGCACCCCCATACTTGAGCATTTCACCAGTGATTTCATCTACGCCTGCTCCCTTGCCGTTTTTTAACCTTCCTACCGTTTTCTTTACCTCATTTATCCCAATATCCTCAGTTTCATCCGCCAATCCTTCTACATTCTTCTTATTTAACCCTGCAGTCTTATTTTACACACTACTGTACAGATTTTCGAAATATTCTTGCCAGCATTTCTTTACTTCACAATCGTCCCATACTATTTCGTTGCTCGTATTCATCACTCCAGCAGCGTCCTGTTTTGGGTCACGTTTGTATTTTTGAGTCTTTTGTTTCCCTCAAAATCATTCTGAATTTTCTCTTCTTCCACAGTCATCACTTCCTCTTTATTTATTCGCACTGCCTCCTTCGCTTCTTTGTGTCTTGATCTGTACACCTTATAAAATCGCTTTTTCTCAATCTCACTTTTTGCAGGAATCATTGCCATGTACGCATACTGTTTTTTTACCGGTTCATTTCACCAAGCACATTTGTTCTGTCTACCTATAGTGGCCCTTCTACATATCCGTATGGTACAATTGACAACATAGTTTTTCAAGCTTATCCATGCACTTTCAACGTCAGTGTCTTTGATTTGTTCGTTCCACACTGTTTCATTCACATTCAACTCTTTACTCACAGCATCTGCGTATTTAGTGCTCGCACCATTATCTACTAGTTTGTCAAACCCTAATTCTGGACGTTCGCACTACGTTTGTTTTCCTTCTCCAGACCCACTTTTACCCTAAACACACTCGATACAACCAAAAAGTGGTCCGATCCGCGCATTACTTTTATGTCTTTCACCAGGTTTCGTAGCCGTTCATCATACACTATCAAGTCTATCATACTTTTAGATTCACCTCTTTGCCATGTATACATATGAATATTTTTATGCTTAAACCACGTATTGGATACAAACAGACTTCTCTCCACTCAGATGTTCACCAGGCGTTCACCATTCTCATTGATTCTTTGGTCTCCAAACTTTCCTAGAACGCGTTCAGTATGTTCTCTCTGTGTACCTACCCATCCATTCATATCCCCCACTATCATCACCTTTTTGTTTGGCTTACATACGTTCAACACGTTCTCTACTTCACTCCAGAAGTTCTCACGCTCCTGCCCTCTTTCTCCATTCACCGGTGCATAGCATGCCATAATAAAAATTCTTCGAAACTCCACTTTGTACTGTTTAACACATCTTTTCGCTCTTTCACTTACGATCACCCCAACTCCTTCTGCGCTATGCACTTCAGTCTCAACTCCTGACCATAGTGCTAGGCTGACATCCTCCATCTCCACAGCATCCTTTCCTTTGTGTTTTGTCTCCGATACACACAGAATATCAAGGTGTCTTTCGTACATTACATCCGCAATTTCAATTTTTTTACCATGCATACCTCTAACATTCCACCTACCTACTCGCCATTCATTCCTTACACAGTCGTCAGCAACGGGGCCTGTTTGTTTCGATCTTGACCGCCCCTTCTAGCCAGGTCGATCCGAGACAATAGTATTGTTCTCTTGTGTAATACCATAGCGAGCGTCCGGCTACTGGCCAAATCGTCCCCTGTACGATGTTGCATTCCCTACTAACGGTATCGTCCTACTACCGAACAGTTATTTGTCTACTGCCTCGATAAGTAAGGAAGTCAGAAGTAGAAATATAGACAGAGGCAAGAAAGATATAAATAATAGAGTGTATACTTACTGTATGGATATCTAAATGTACATATATACATATACATTTTTCACTTACATACCCTTCAATCACATCACGTTTTAACCAGATTGCTCCCTACGCGATTCCTCGCGCCTGTCACCGGACTTGCTGTTATTTATTTGCGACCAAATGATTCAATTATTGTTAATTTAACTT
This sequence comes from Vesta saturnalis, assembly GCA_036346205.1. Taxonomy (NCBI): domain Eukaryota; kingdom Metazoa; phylum Arthropoda; class Insecta; order Coleoptera; family Lampyridae; genus Vesta; species Vesta saturnalis. The sequence goes on along the minus strand of JARFJB010000835.1, from coordinate 588,324 downwards.
TCCGACTTACAACTGTTTCTTTGTTATTTAATTTAATATTTATTTATCAAATCTGAATGTGACAACTTAAACGTTTCCATCGTCTAAGTTTTTGTTTATTCAATTGAAGGGTAACAATAAATAATGGTAGTGGCCCCGTTAGCTCTCCCGACATTAATTGTTTACTTTTAGGATTAATTAGTTACAATTAAGATGAAACATAGTAACAAAGGTTAAGGAAAAATATTGTATAAGACAATATGCAACACACTGTTATAATTAAACTTAAAATCACATATAGTATCAAAAATAAAAATTGGATCAACCTTCAAATTTGAAAACAAAGAAAAAAAATGGTCAGAAACTTACTACTTCAATTACCATTCCATTACTAACGTGCTGTTGTATTATAGACCATTCAAGAAATATATATCTCTACCCTTAAACGGGCAAGAACTTATAATTCTTACATTTCTGTCAATTCCTGAAAATCAAACGATAAAAATTATCGCGCGGACAGGATTTTTCGACATGATTTTCATACCCCTATTATAAAAGCAAAGACGAAAACTTATTTGCTTTGTTTATGCAGTGACTGTATTCTAGAACAGTGCGATTCATTTTTAAGGTTACTTACTATAATTATTTTATAAGTAAAAGGTATTTCCAATTAATGACTAATGAATAGATTACAATCATCTTCTTTTATTTTTTTTAATTTTTCTGGGTAGTCTATTTTTCTATTTTTAAATGACGATTTGTTGTAAATAATCAATTAGGAAGCAAACTCTTTGTTTACGGATGTAGCAAATTTTTAATTTGTAATGGGTATTGATTAAGTGATTTTGATCTGAAAATATTGACGCGTGACAAAATTCCCAACAGGTGAAGTTAAATCCACGCACATGTAATAAACACCTACTATAATTATTATAAGTTTTTGTTATGAACGAATAAGTTCAATGGTAAAAATTATTCTTAATTTTATTAAATACATAATTAAAAAGTTTACCTAGAGTAGGATTTGAACCTATGACCTGTACTTTGCTAGAGTACCGCGCTAACCAACTGCGATATCGAGATTCAAGCCCCAATCGATGTAAATTTTGTCTTTATGTATGTAGAATATATTTAGAATTTACATCAGTTCTACATACATAAAGACAAAATTTATATGGATTGGGGCTTGAACCTCGATAGCGCGGTACTCTAGCAAAGTACAGGTCGTAGGTTCAAATCCTATTCAAGGTAAACTTTTTATTTATGTATTTAATAAAATTAATAATGATTTTTAATTACCTACTATAATTTTTTTTTTATTTCAAAAAATATTTAAAAGTCCTCCACTTTTAAGCTTGTAAAGATGTAAATAATGACCTCAAATAGAAAAATTATCTCCTAGATGTGGGAGTTACATAAAAGAGTACAGTGTAACGTATCAGTGTTTTCTTTATCGTGCACTTACTCATTCTACAATTGAAACCGTACTTTTATATTTAAAATAACCATTACACATAATTTAGCTACTGACTTTAACAGTATTTACGGTGATTGAGCATTAAAATACTTTGTTAATAATTTTTGTGTATTTTATAATGTAAGATGGACACAAAAGCTATCTGGTGCTCATAATAAAAGAAAAAGGTTCGAAAAGCAATCACAAATTGATAAACAGGCTAGAAGTTTACTGAACTACCTATGAACTAAGACAAAAGAGGTTGACAGTAAAATGGGCACACTTTTAATGACGTCACAATTAAAAGTGGTGACAATGGGAGTGGTGGGTCACGTTACCCGCCTCTTTCCCCACGTGGCCACACCTACTTCCAGCTGATTAGTCTGGTGCGCACATACAGTCCCAGGCTGCGAGTTCTGATTGGAGGATCTTAGGCAAGCCACGCTCTCTGGTTTTTGATTGTTGGCATCCATTTTTGTTTTGGCGGTTATTTTTGTTTTGGCGGTTATTTTTGTTTTGACGGCCATTTATGTTTTGACGGCTATTTTGTTGTGGCGGTTATTGATTGGAGGCCTAATGCTCTGCATTCTGATTCGTTGGTTTTGTTTGTTTGTTTGTGGCGTCATCTAGTGGTCTATTTCTAGGACTAATAAATGTTTTCTGTGATAGATGTTAATCGTGGCTCCAGATAGTGGTATATTTTAAAAAGTAATTGTAGGTCCCTGTAATTGTATGGCGGGTAAACTTGAAATTTGAAATAGTGTTCTAATGGGGCCTGATTCCACATCACACGATAACTACAGGGCTCTTGAACTACTTCCCGGGCCTTGTCCTCTTGCCCTTGATTATTATGGCGAGAAAACTAGAAATTAGTATTCTATTAGGTCTTCGCCCCTTGTCTGGTCCCCTGATTGTTTGTGGCGCTATCTACTAGTGTATTATGTTATGGCGGAGAATTTAAAATAGTATTCTAATAAGGGAATCCGCATACTATCACATAAGCCATCGTTAGGGCTTTTAAAATTGTCACAGAGAGTTAGCCCTACTGCAGTGGCCTCCTTGTTTGTTTGTGTCGTGGCTCCATCTACTGACATATTAAAAAAATAGATGTAGATTTCTGTAATTGTTATGGAGCGAACACCTAAAGTTTAAAATTTCATTCTGATGCTAGGGCCTCCATACCAACTAATAAGACAGAATTAGGTTCACTGGAGTCATACCTACATTGCACGGGTCCCCTTTCCACAATTGATATATCAAAAATAAAAAGATGAAAGGTTCTAATAGTTTATTATATGCTAATCAATAACTATATAGCTTAAATCCACAAATGCGTGGCACATAATGTTGTTGATTTTAAAATAGCGGAACACTCATACATTTATCTAATTAACTAAACAATCGGCCTGAGATCGAGTCTATGACATAACAGCTGGGGCTATTGTAGAGTTGGATTATTACGTCAACCTATAAGGATAATCATACATTAAAATGTTTAACAGCATTTTTTGTGAACAATATCATGTAAAGTGTATGTTAAAAATAATAGTCATACCTTAAGACGAGTTTTGTTTCTGCTATTCTAATAACAACTATGTGTTGGAGAATTGCTTATTGAAATATACAAATAGCGAATATACATTAGGAACCTATTAAGCTTCTCGAAAAGATATATTTCAAAATTTACACCCGTTACGATTAATGTATAGTTTAACCACATGCTCAGTTTAGAGGATATTTAAAAGAAAACAAAGGCACCGTTTTGATATTAAATAATAAGCAAGATAAAGGTAAAATATACCGACATAAATACAACATTATCGTTCCAGAAAATCTTTATAATAATAAAACATTTAATGGCTTTTACATAAACCGCTAATTAGGTTGTTGCGTAATGTGTTATTACGCCATATGGTACTACATTTGATACAACGGTCGACAACTGATGCTATATCACCCTGTTTCCGTATCTAACGTTCTTTTAGCAGAAACTGATTTCAAATCAACATCTTAGATTTTCAACTTGTTTCTGTACCTAGGATCCTCTGACTAAAACAGGTGTCAAATCAACAAATGTTATGTTAGAATCATAAGACAATGGCTGGATCTACCTACAGGACATTTACAGATTTGTATTTGGTATTTAACAGAACGTGATGTCAGAGTGGCAATTAGTATCGTTTCGAGTTTCCAAATGAAGGATCAGCTTAAGCATCCCTTTTCAGTAATAGTTGCAGGACCATCGGGTTGTGGGAAATCGTGTTTTATCGCAGATTTTCTAAAGAATATCGAAACTGTCTGCGATACAACGTTTGAAAAAAGTATTTGGTTCTACAGTGAGTAGGAGCCGTTATTCAAAGACCTGTCGGTGGAATTTCAGAAGCGTTTACCCAATATGGAGCAGTTTGATGGTGAAAAACCCGTTTTAATAATAATTAACGATCTAATGAGCGAAACTAACGGTTTTGTAGTGGATATTTTTCAAACGGCTGCATAGAAACTTTGCGTTTTTCTTAACGCAAAATACATTCCATGAAGGACGTGGATAAAGAGATATTTCTCAACGCTCATTACATAATTTTGTTTAAGAATCCATGTGACAGAGCTCAGATCAAACATTTAGCAAAACAGATCACATCTGACAACCCGATATCTTTAGGGCTGCGTACCAGGATGCTACATCAAATCCACACGGGTATTTATTGTTCGATTTAAAGCAGAATACACATGACGTGATGCGATATAGAATAAATATATTCGGGATTTGCAAAGTATATACAGCGAAAAAAGGATTTAAGCTTTACAGTCGTGAAGATTGTAAAGGGACGCCGTCAGATATCCCAATTTTTTACTATTATTAATTAGTTTCTTAAACTTTATTAGCAAGACGCCGTCCTTTATCAAAATTTTCCTGTCATCATTAATTATTTGCTAAGTAAAATACCACTACTGATATAATATTCACGGAATTTATTAAGCTAAAGTGACTCGCTAAATGCACAGGTGCAAGCAATTATAAAAATTCGTAGAAGTTCTAGTAAAAGTTAAACATATTTTATAACGTTGCAGAAAATTGCACAATAATTAATCATGCATTCTCCCTCCAGACGTAAATCCCAAACACGTTTAAAAGTTTGTATACGTCAGAGCATCTTCCGCCAATACTGGCCTACGGAATCTCACCACCAACGTTTCGTAACCACCCTCGCGAATTCTTTATAAAAACGCGGCACGCGTTGCTAGAAGGGGATGATAGAGAAGATGATGATGAATCGGTCAGTCGATCTATGAATCAGTCTAAAAACATCTCTCGCTACCAGAAGGATCCGAATAGAAACCGTGCGCTCTATCGTCGCGTTCGCGCCGACTACTACCGTTTAAAACCGCCAGCCTGTAACCGCCGTCCGAAGTAGAAATCGCGACTCCGCGACTTGATAGCATCACCGAAGTCAAAGGGTTAGAGTTGCAGAGATCTAACGTTGAACGTACGTAGGTGGAGATACCTACAGCCCTATACACCTGGTGATAGGGATATGCAGGGTTGTAAGCCCGACATACTCTTTCATTACCAGATACTTACACTGTGGAGTTTGGAGGATAGTTGCCCGACATTCCATTGACCGCCGGAGATCCTCTTGTTTAGTTTAACGGGTGGTTACCCAGATTGCTAACAAAGGAGACCCACACACACTTACACTGTGGAGTTTGGAGGGTAGTTGCCCGACATTCCATTGACCGCCGGAGATCCTCTTGTTTAGTTTAACGGGTGGTTGCCCAGATTGCTAGCAAAGGAGACCCACCTATACAAATTTACACTAACACTAACACTAAAAACGAAGGTTTTATAATTTAAAATCGGCCAACATAACAAAAGTATTGTCATTTAAATAAAAACCTGTGTACTAAAGTAATTAATATCGGAAAAGAAACAAATAATCCGCAGCTACCGTATAGAAGCTACCTTCAAAACGAAAAGCTTTAATTTATTTAAAAGAGCAAAATTGAATTTAAACGTGAATGAGTTTATTTTCATAAGAAAAGCAGGTATAAAACTAGATTACTTTTATACATGTGAAAACCGACCGCTTTAAAATATCGATTATTTCTTTAAAGGCAGAGTATTGAACTCGGTGTTTTATCGCACAAGTGTTTATAACAGGGTTATCTTGGTATCAACTTCTGTAGTTTATACAGGGACGCATCCAGGTAAAATTATTTATTTTATTTCGGCAGTTAAACAGTATAAATTGAAACCAGTCAAAGGACGTAAATTAAAAGTCAAAACCCAACCCTTCTATTAATGTTATATTGCAGAAACTCCAGAGGACCACCTAACCCTCCGTCCCAGGACCAACCAGGAAGTAGTATATAAACTGGACGATCCTGCCCGACAAAAGGAGAAACCACCGGAAAATATATTTGTATTTATATCATAGTTAAGTAGTTTCAATTAACAGAATTAGTTTTATAACAGGAATAATAGGGAATAAATGTATATAAACCTTGTAATCTATTTGTTCAAAGTGTTGAGAGCCTGAATAACGAACCCCGATCCTTATTTTGCAAGTACAAAATCCGACTGAGCTAAAAGGGCAAAGTGAAAATTATTCATTAGTAATAATACACTGGACAATATCGAGCATAATACAAGATTACATCATATATGATGGCTGACCTTTTAAGCAAAAACACCGATATCCTTCGCGCATTAGCCAGGTTAAGTAAAAGTGATACTTTATTGAAATTTTTGGATAGTAGGTAGACCCAATTTACCTGGGAGTGTGCACACAACATTTTAAAAGGTCGCATCCCTCTGGCAAGTGATCAGAAACAGCGACTCTCTCAACTTGAACACACTTTAAGACGATTGGCGCAGATAGGCAAGTCTATAGAAAGGAAGAAACAATATCTTATACAGAAGGGTCTAGCATTTCTACCACTCCTGTTAGGACCATTATTTGGGGGTATTCTGGGTAATTTGTTTCAATAACTATAGACCATAACCTGAAGAAGACTATTATTCTATCGTCGGATTTTATACAACGCTTGTATGCACCAGATGCTACACAGAACAACATTTTAGCGCAGTTGGGCAACGATATAGATAAAGTTTTAAAATCCGAAACGACTGATCATGACAAATAGCAGCAGTACAACCAAGTTTTTTAAATATATCTACACTTTTCGATCAGTTACGTCAACCTGTTACCATAACTATCAGTGAAGATATTCGTGATTTACCGAGACGCAAAGGCCTGGAAGACGACGAAATAATATCAAGGCTTCCACCTACATATAAGAAGAAAGGTGAAGATTTCTTGCGTATACTGAATACGGTACTATGACTATGATTCACGATACGTTAAGGCATCGAAGAACTACAAATCCACTAGGCTGGAAACAATTTGCGATGCACATTAAAGAGATAAATATACCATAAGGGTGTATTGTAAATACTCAAAGGCGTGATACTACATCACCTATGATTGAACGGTGCCTTACGCCTACAACTGAGAACTACGATGTTGATAGTGAATGGCGGGAAACACAGAAAATAACCTCTCGAAGAAGACTTTCACTATATTGGGATGCGTGGCGTGCATAACGTGAATGATGTGTACTATGATCCGGCAAGGTTTTCAGGTATAACACTTTTAGCTAATGCTGTAAAAGGTAAATATAACGAAGTGAAAAATTGGCTGCAAGCTCAAGAAGGTTATACGGTACAAAATCCAGTCAGAAAAAAGTTTTCACGCATTGGATATATGGTGAGCAACTTTACGAGTTGTGGCAAGCGGATCTTTGCGACATGCGGACTTTAAGTAATCACAGCTGTGGATACAATTACATACTAACCGTTATTGATGTGTTTAGCAAGAGGGCCTAGGCGAGATTTCTTAAAACGAAGATAGCCACATCTGTAATTGAAGCATTTTTCGCCGATATTTGTAAAGACTGTGACAATACACCGGCAAATCTACAGATAGATAATGGTAGAGTTTGTGGCGGGCAGTGTACAAAACTTTTTTCAAGAAACAAAATATCAATTTCTATGTAACAAATAACCCCGATGTAAAAGCATCTGTAGTTGAAAGGTTTAATAAAACATTGAAAGTAAAGATGTGGCGTTATTTCAAAATTCCTGCAAGTATATTGATGTACTCCAAAAACTTATGACCGCTTAGAACAACAGTCCTCATTCAAGTATAAAGATGGCCCCTGCGGCTGTAAACGATGAAAACGTTTTGAAAGTGTGGGATAACCTGTACGAGGAGATGGTGGGTGTCGCAACCAAACAACACTTATGCCTGCCGCTCATATGTCGAAACGCTGCTAAACTATGGAAAGGTGGCCAAAACTTCATATCTAAGTTGCACCTTATGGCACAATGATACAACCGGGCAGATGAATACACTGGGGCAAGCAAATAACGGTTTCTCAAAACGTCAAGCACTTACAGCGTCCAGCAAACAGGTTGAGATGATTGGCCACGTGCCCCGGATTTGTTTAATCAGGAAAAGTTTCTCATAAGCAGTGTTGAGCTAAAGACCAAATTTGTACGATCAGCAGACACCTTTACTCTAATGGCGGCACACGGTTCAAATTACAAGACAAAAATTGTGGACGCTAGTTTACAGGTGAGACGTATGAGGATCACTCCCACCATTCTAATTATGCACGCTAAAGATTTAAGACAACTGCAGCAAAATACTCTGTTACAAGAACATGCGCAAAAAAGACCGTGTACAATTATTGTGAACACGGATCCAGAAAACAAATCAACCCAGCATTGGGCAGCTACCTACATTGACGAGAATGGTAATGGAGAGTGTTCTGATTCCTTTGGACTACCACCACTAGTATACCATTTACGCTTCCTGGAGAAGAATTCTAGATGGTTTACAACAAAACGACGCTGCAGGATTACCACTCGGATGTGTGTGGACTTTATACGATAATGTTTTGTATTTTAGATTAAATCATTTATCGATGGTCGATTTTGTAGTAGTATATTACATGACTAGAGTTTTAGTAACATATTACGTACGAGTGGAAGAAGTTGCGCACGAGCCGCTAGGCGAGTGCAGTAATTCCACGAGTACGTAAGTGACTTACAACTCGAGTTGTGTACTATACTTTTTCTACGACCATCCATTTTATATTTGTAACTACGAGTTGCAAAAACGGAAGTCCATTTCTAAATTACATTGAAATCGAAATTCACATTGATTTGAAAATAAGTACTTACCCTGTTTTCAATAATATTAAGTCAGAAAAAAGACCTTTGGTCTATATTTATTGAAATTAATAATTAAATAATCTAACACATTATTTTTCAGTATAGTAATCATAATTGATAGTAAAATTTTTGCAGTGTTTCAATATTAATGGTGTAGATGAAGCGTTGTGTGATAGAACAGTTGTAGATGTTGTTGGATTGTTTTTCTCAAAGGTAAGTTTTAGATTTTGCTCCAGAGAAGCAGAATTTGCAGCTGCGGTCTCCATTATTTTATCTGCAGTTACAGTTTGGTTGTTTTCCTCGACTGCAAAATCCAAATTTTGCTCCAAACAACTAGAAGTTGTAGCTATTGTCCCCATTAGTTTATCTGCAGTTGTAGTCTGATTAAAAGAGAATTATCTACATAGCCCTCCACCACCGCCGAAGAGCGCCATCCTCCATGGCGCTTAAGGGCAAGTAAATCCCCACCAGCATTCACTGGAAGGGTGGCTGAGGTTCTGCGAAAACAATAACTTTCATACGACAAAGTCCAAATACTGCGCAATTTGTTTCGGGGCATTGCCAATTTTATTAATTCCCACAACTTGCTTTGTACATCTCTCTTTTTGGTAATTAAGACGAATGTCTACGTATCTTTTGTAGGCATTATAAAAGGCTCCAGATATAACAAATGATCTCTCAGTTTTTGTTTTACTTGTGGTAACATTTACAAGAATTTTTTTACCTAAATCTTCAACATCTTTAATTTGCAAATTCTTTAATTCCTGCTTGAGACAGGCTCCGCTTATTCCAATAATTAGTACAGTTTGCAATAAACAATAATATTGATACACTGAGAGATTTGTTTAAATTTGAATCACTTACTTTTGTGAGCAGAAAATTGAAATCGGGAGCGTCTTCTATAAACTTATTAACTTGAGCAGCCGTTAATATCTTGGAAGTCTGAATCCATCGGATTGTCTTTTCAAAAACGATTTTAATTTGTAAGACTTCGCAATGTTGAGATTATGTTTCACTATTAAAACACTTCGCAGCATCGAATACATGGCCCAAAGAAATGAAGGTTTGAATTGCTTGCTCATTTCGCCAAAATAGGCTAACAACACATTTTCCGAAAAAGACTGAACACTATTTTTTGAACGCCAATCTATGAATTTACCGTAAACAACTTCATAACGCGCTTTGAATTTTTCCGGGAGAAGATCCGCTATGGTATGTTCTGCTAGTTGCCTAATTTCTGGTGGAGTTCCAACAATTTCTTCCGTGGAGTCACTTTCACTCATTTTAACAATGAATAAATGAATTATTAATAATAATTCAACCAAAATAACGCCAATGTAACGCCTTGTGTATTCAACAATGATAAATGCCAAATTATTTTGTCTAGGCTACTTGATGGAAGCTTTGTCATAATAATTAATACGTAATATATTTTCTTCATTACGTGCATGTTTCATAATGCCACGGTTACTAATTAACAAACGATTGAGTTCTTGCCGACTTACTACTATGAAAGTAGAAAAACAAGCTTTTCACTACATGTTTAATTATAAATGATAAAATAATCAAGTTATTGTATAATGCTTCTTTTCTCTACATCTCTGATAAATAAAAGAATTTTAGTAGTACGAACCTAGACACAGAAACAAGAAGCAAGTCTGATGTAGATTTGAAAAGAATTTCTACGACCACCCAAGGGTTCAGGATCTCTAAGGGTGTCTTATGAGTTAGTATGGAGGTCCTATAATTAGAATGCTATTTTATACTTTTCGCTCCATAACAATTACAGAAATCTACATCTCCTTTTTTAAAGTATATAAATAGATAAAGCCACGCGCACAAACAAGCAAGGAGGCCACTGCAGTGGGGCTACGACTCTGTGGCAAGTTTAAAAGTCCTAACGGTGTCTTATGTGATAGTATGCGGACCCCCTTATTAGAATAGTATTTTAAATTCTCCGTCACAACATCATACACCAGTAGATGGTCTCACAAATAATCAGGGGTCCAGGTAAGGGGCGAAGACCTGAGAAGTTCCGGAGTCCTATATAATAATCGCCCGACAACGGGGCGAAACCCGGACAAGAGGCCAAGGCCCGAGAAGAAGTTCCAAAGCCCTGTAGTTAACTTATTATGTGGAATCAGGCCCCCCTATTAGAACACTATTTCAAATTTAAAGTTTTCACGCCACACAATTACAGAGACCTACATCTACTTTTTAAAATATAACACTAGATGGAGCCACGGTTAACCTCTATTACAGAAAACATTTATTAGTCCTAGAAATACACCACTAGATGACGCCCCAAATAAGTTTAAGAGTCCTAGCGGTGTCTTATGAGATAGAATGCGGGCCATCTTAAGAGAATACATAATAATCAAGAGGGTCCGTCAAGGGAGCGAAGACCCGACAAGGGGCGAAGACCCGAAAACAATTTCCAGAGCCCTGTAGTTGTCTTATGAGGTAGAATCGGTTCCTAGGAACACTATTTCAAATTTCGAGTTTCCGCACCATAATAATTACAGGGACCTACATCTGCTTATTAAGATATACCACTAAGTGGATCCACGATCAATTGTGGAAAACATTCCTAAGTCCTAGAAATACACCACAAACAAACAAAACCAACGAATCACGGTGCAGAGCCTTAAGCTTCCAATGAATATCCTCCAAAACAAAAATGGCCGTCAAAATTAAAATGGCCCCCAAAACAAAAATGGCCGCCACCAATCAGGAACTAGGGGGCGTATGCTACCCTTGAGTCCTCTAATAAGAGCGCTCAGTCTGGGGCCGTACGCGCGCGCGCAACCAATCAGCTGGAAGTGGGTGTGGCCATGTGGGGGAAAGGGCGGGCCACATGACACCCACCACCACATTCTACTGCTGACAACTCAGAGTTGTCTCAACCTGAAGCAGACTCAACAAAGGTACTGTCGATCAGGCACCCGTAACCTATAATGACAAAATGTAGAAGAACCTACTCCGAGAACATCTTGATAAAATACAAAGCGTGTTGTTATGTTAGATTCCGACCCAGGATCTTGGCCACTTAGTTTGTCAGATGCTGAAAGATTTTTTAGTAAAAGATGGGCCACCTAAACCATTAAAAGACTATAAATATCCAGTTGACAATACCCATCGAAAATTCAGTGCGCGTTATTATACAAAAACATTGAAAAAAGGAGAAAATGTACTGCGCAACTAGTGAGTCTATTCCATTGTAAAAAAATTGTGTATTGTTTTTGGTGTAAAGTTTTTAGTTATTTTTCTACCGAAGGATTTACACGTTGGACATCACGTTCAATGCCAAATCTCTTGGATTGAATTTGGTCAGCGATTACAATCTTCTAAAACTATCGACAATGTCACAAAGACTTACAGAGACAATTTGTTGGTATGAGATGCTTCTACTTATTGTGTCAACAATACGAAATGCTTGCTCAAAATGTTTAGCCATTAGGGGTATCATTGACAAATTTTAATAGTAATTTTTACAAATCATTCAATTTTAGTTAGATATTTGTTTATTGACAAATTTAATCCCAATGATATTATCATTATGATTAATGAAAGCTTTTTAGGATTTCTTCCATTTGAGAGATCGGCAGGACCAAAGCTTTCAAATGTAATAATTGAAAATCTTGCAAAATGGGGGTTAAATTTGTAGGACATGAGAGGCCAGGCTTAAAACGGGGCCAATAAATCAGAGGTACAGTCTAGAATAAAGGCGATGAATCCACGAGCATTTTACTTTCCATGTAGTACCCACTCATTAAATGCAGTTGTCAACGATATGGCAAAGGCATCCTTCCAAGCCGCATTTTTTTTTTAATGTACTTCAAAACATTTACTAGTTTTTTGCTTCGTCGACCTTTAGATGGGCCGTACTACTAAATACGTTAACGGACTAACTCTAAAACCACTGAATGATACTCGCTGGTAAAGTCGAGTAGAAACTCTAGTACCCTTAAGGTGTCAATTGGAAAGTATTTACTATGCGTTATTAAGTGTTTATGATAATATTGAAATTGACACTTCTATAAGGAACGAGGCTTCTGACCTGTTGCACTGTATTAAACAATCTTTATGTTTGTATGCTTTATTGTAATTTGATATACAATCTTAAATTGTATTAATCCGAAACCAAAGACTTTTTTTCTAGTATAAACATTGTTAAAATTTTTCATTCGTGGGGGACCTTTATTGTGAGGGGGAGGGCATGTCACGTTTTTGCACCGGCGACAAAACTGCTAACTACGGCCCAGCACGGCGTATCTACAGATAACGTATGCAGTCGAAGCTAAACTTTGTTTGATTGTGACTGGGAGGCTTTAACCAAGCACAATCTAGAAAGTATGACCCATCAGCTAGCAACTTAATTAGCACACTGTGAATGCGTGTTCAGAAGATTTATTATTTGCACTGGAGTAGAACATAAGTTGATAAGAGTAAGCCTTTTTAATAGTAATAGTAGGTGAATTTTTTAAAACGCACCCATGAAAATTCAAAAAGGGAGTAAGGAGAGAAGAGAGCTGAAAGAAATTTTCAATTAACACGTATAAAGGCGCAAATAAATCATCAAAAATTAAATTACGCTTCAAGGTAATTAGTTATTTGCAAACGTCATTGTTCACTCAACGCAATAATAATTATATGTAAAACTAAAAGAAACGTGAACCGTAAAGCCAAGGGTGTAGTAGGTGCTATGTAGATTGATAATACTTTTACCTTAAACAACCCGATCTTTATTTGAAACTGTGTGTATTTCAAGTTAATAATAAAGAAAAATAAATGCTCATGGCACAAAGTGTCTACCGTAAATGAAAAATAAATACAAATAAAATGGAATTTACATTATGGTTCTTAATTCATGATTCTAAATGACGTTGAGATACAAGATCAGCGCTACAAGAGTCACTTATATATCTTGTCAATGGAAGTTTATAGGTTAAATAACAGTTATTATATTCAAGTTACAGACGCATATAAATTAGAGAATATACAACCAAGTAAATGTTAAAGATAGAATTGGTTCATTTAATCGACTCTCAACATTGTAGATAACTGTATAAATGGTACGAAATAGTTCAAGTGAAATCACTATATTCAATATAATAGCTATACAATTTCCATTTGTGTAAACAGGCAGTAGATTGGTGTATATAATTAGTTATCGTAAATTGATTGCTTCGAAACCCGGTAAATTTATTGTAATCGTACACTAACTTATTTCGATATTTTTAATAAAAAATATGAAAGTCACAGGTATACCAATAGTATGTAGATAATGGAGTTTAGATTTACAGTAAGTGATCCTGAATGTAGACAAAAGGTGATCAAGTAATTTCAGCGAAAATGGTAGAAGTTGTTTTTCGAAGACAACCATAATGTTGATATCATCAGTAGTACAGAAAGTCCAGATGAGTCCAGAAAAGGAAAAGTAGAAATAAAACTCAAAGTCTTAAAGCAAATCTAGATATGTTTGATGTGTATTTAAAATGAAAATAATTTAACTTCCCAGATTGAACACACATGCTGATATGAAAAACTTTAATTCCGAGATTTAACTCGTTGGAATGAGTATACAGTAGTCCTTATTTAATATGAATAGTGCGTTGGATTATATCACAATTAACTTGTGTTGCTTAATTATAAAAATTAAACAGAGAATTCCGAAGCACGTGTTGTTCAATTCAATACCTTTTTGGAAAGAAGTTATCTAATATATTATACTATCACTGGATGTCATACATTTTTACTGAATTCGTATGGTTATGTCATTTTATTTATGTAATTAATAAAATTAATAATTTAGAAATTGAGTTCATGATAATGGTTGGGGATTAATATGATATGTTGACTTTTGTGTTATTCATATAAATACACACACGCACACGCGCACACGCAAATGAACACGCACACGCAAACTCACATTCCCACGCACACATATATATATATATATATATATATATATATATATATATATATATATATATATATATATATATATATATATTGTGTCCACAATTGGCCTGTGCAGTATTGCTATTTTGGTTAAATAGAGAAAGCTGTAGAGAATTTTGAGCCCACTAAAATGGCATTCTGAAATCAAGGCTATCTCAAATATTTTTCAAAATATTCGAAAAAAACTGAAAATCAACAATTTTTATTTTTAGCTATATCTCTTTTATTTGAACAGGTATAAAAAAATAAATTACACTTCGCCATTGCCACTTTTTATCCTATATTGATTGGTTACAGAAAAAAATCCGATTAGAGACTATCATCAACTTTATTTTTTTATATGGGGCGGAGCTAATGGTATAAAATGATTCCTTTTTTTATTCTAAATCCAACGATGTATAACACTTAATGATAATTCGGCATTTCGACCCTCATTCTTGACATTTTCGAATATTTCTTTTTTTATGAAACATTTTTGAAAAAAAAACTACCAAAGCGATTTATTCTGAAATGTACATTTAGTTCAACTCATAATTCATAATAGGACGTTTCGATTCAACAAAAGCATGATCAAGTAATCCCTTATGAACAGTAGCTACCTATTCGTAGATAACTATTTATTACGATATCGAAAAAGCCTTTCCAAAACTTGCCTTAAAAATACTCAAATGTTTATTTGGTGTTCATAAATAAATCGCTCAAGCAAAGGAGTGAAGATAATGGGAATATTCAAAAAACACATAGTAGTTATTAGGGTATTACGTTAAATGTTACTCATTTAAATCATAAGATTATGACTAAAAAGTAATTAAAAAACATTTTTAGCAATACATTTTACAACGCTACAATATCAAATAATTTGTATAGTGGTTTATATTAATATTAAATGTATTTTACAGGATAATTATAAAACCGACATTAGTTCTACATACTATTATTCAAAATGTCGACCATTTTTTTCAATGCACTTTTCACATTTTTTTGCGACAGTTCTGGTTACTCGACGTATTGTATTACTATTAATATTTTCAATAATATTAATAATTCGATGTTCCAGAACTTGCCTATTTTCTGGGAGATCAAATTCATACCCCTCATTTTTGACATATCCCCATACATAAAAGTCTAATGGGATGAGGTCCGGAGACCTAGCAGGCCAACGCACTGGACCACCGTTGGTTATTATTCTTTCAACAAAATTCTCCCGTAAAAATACTCGGACTTCCCATGAATTATGTGCGGGGCATCCATCTTGTTGGAAGCACAAATTATTAAATTCATCAGGGGGAACAGCTTCACGAATGGATGGAATAATTTGGTTTTGTAACATTAAAAGGTATCGTTGCCCTGTTAACGTGTGGTCATAAATAAATGGACCAATTAATTAATTGGGAATATTAAAAAAATGAGTCGTCGTTAATTTATTAAATGTTATTCAATTAACTCAAACAAAGATATTATTTACCGATCATTCCACACCACACATTAAAACCAAATCGTACTTGAAGTCGACGTGGATCGCGAATATGTGGATTTTCACGGGTCCAGTCAGGCCCGGGTTTACCATTAGGCCGACTAGGCACTGGCCTAGAGCGACAAATCTTTAGGGGCGGGTTTCCAAGAGAGAGAGAGAGAGAGAGAGAGAGAGAGAGAAAACTGCTTATATCAATATAAAGACAAGGTTACGTACGTCATACTTTTCCTATCAAAATAAAATTAGCCAAATTTATTAGCTGTCAATTATCATTTAAAGCAGTTGATAAATGATATTATATTTCACATAAACAGACACATGAGAAAATTGAGGTAAAGGCTTTGAGTAAAAAAATCAAATAGGCTATACGCACCTTCCAGGCAAGGCGCTCGCGCCGTTCCCCCTACTACCACCCCACCCTAACCGCATTTGTTGACTTCTGAACAGCCTGTAGTCTGTAGTCTTAGGTTTTTACTGACGAAGCTAACCTACAACTGCGCAGTGTTGCAGTTGCAGTGCTAGTGATAAGTGGTAGTTTTGAAACAAATAAATTGAATTAATCTACGAATACGATTGCAAAATCAGTAAGCGCCTTTTAAGTGTTAATTTGTGTGTTTTTGTAGTATTTTAGTGCTAGTGATTTGTGAGTTTAATGAAATTTAACTAAAATGAGTCTAAGTAAAGAACGTAAAGATAAATTAAGTGGCGCGCAGTATAAAAAAAACAGAGAAGATCGACAGAGGAAGAATGAACAACCGTTGAATAAAATCCCTAAACTAAGTTTGTTTCTAAAAGAATTTTCAAAGACTGTACTAGGTCTACTATTTCTGACGATACCTTTCCACTCCAATTACCATCTGACCCAGCTCATTGGAAGATAAGTGACACTTTAATCGACTATATTGCTCAACATGGAGCATTGCAAAACAAAAAATCTGTTTATACAGAATCTAAGCGCCAACACTCCCAAGGAAAAGACAGATATTTAACAAATAACCTCTCTTCTCGTGAACTGAAAAACGGTGAAATCACGCAAAGAAGCTGGATGGTGTATTCTGAAAGTAAAGGGTGCATATCTTGCATTCCATTTACGTTGTTATGTGGACAAGGTCACACACACACACACACGCAAATGCATTTACGACAGGCTTCAATGACTGGAAAAATGCATCTCAAAGACTGAAAGACTATGAAGATTCTCCTATTCACAAAACAAATCTAATATTACTTAAAAATAGAGGGAACGAAAAAGGTCACGTTGATGCTAAACTCATTGAACATTTGGATAAAGAAACAGAGTATTGGCTCAATGTTCTCAGAAGAGTAGTTGCTGCTGTAAAATATCTAACCATGAAAGGACTAGCTCTTCGTGGCTCACATGAACATTTAGATCTTCTACACCAGAGTAATTTTTTGGGTTTAATCGAGTTATTATCCACATTTGACCCGTTTCTTTCTGAGCATTTAAAATTGCATGGCGATGGAGGATCTGGAACAACTTCATACATATCCGAGACAGCTTACGAAGAAATCATTCTACTCAAGACTCATCACGTTCGTAAACAAATAGTAAAAGAAGTTAAGGAAGTTAAGTAGGTATGCGAACACTGATGGAATACCAGTAGAACGATTTTGTGCTTATTACCAAATATTGGGCACAAAGCTGAAGACATTGTGAAAGGTATTGTCGAAGTGTTTGAAAAGTTTGATTTAGATGCTACGAAATGTCGAAGTCAATCGTACAACAATGCCAGCAATAACTTAGGTGTACAATCCCGCATCAAGACGCTATGCCCACAAGCCGAATTTATTCCATGCGCTGTCCACTCCCTCAATCTGGTTAGGTCTTTGGCTGCAGGATTACACACACGCACACGCACACGCCCACGCAGGCGCACGCGCACGCGCACACGCACACGCACACACACACACACTCACACAAACACACGCACACGCACTCGCACACGCACACACGCAGAAGGATAATAGAGATCTAGTTTGCACCAAATTATTTACATATACACAAATACATACCCCGCACAAATGCTTGCACGCCCGCTGCCACGCACACAATCACGCGTGAAATAGGCACACGTACACGCACACACACACGCACGCGCACCGTTACACCCGTCGTGTAAACTAAATACCGATAGAAATACCTAAAAGAACACAAAAAACCTTCATGCTGTTAATTAAAATAAGACACGTTAGATATATTAAAATTCTATTAAAGTAGGTAGATGTAAAACTGTTGAAACACAAGTCATTCGTTTATAAAAATGTTGATTTTCTTATTGACGTACATATTTCAGGTGGAAGAACGTTTACCTCTATGCCCTTATCTCTTTGAAAATATTTTAACCAGAAATTAAATGTTATCGCGCATTTTATTAACTGTAAAATTTGTACAACTTCTAAGCACTTCTAAAGAGGGATGTAATTTTTCTTTATTTACTTTAATGTAATTTGAGTAAAACTACTATTGTTATGAACGAATAAGTTCAAAAGTAAATATGTAATTATAAATTATTATTAATTTTATTAAATACATAAATAAAATGTTTACCTCGAGTAGGATCTGAACTTACGACATGTAGTTTACCAGAGTACTCTAGTAAAGAACATTTCACCTGGTTATCAAAGCAATCAATTTATGATAACTAATTATATACACCAATCTATTGCCAGTTTTCACAAATGAAATTGTGTAGCTATTATATTAAACTTAGTAATTTCAATTGAACTATTTAGCTATATCGTTGTACAGTTATATAAAATATTGACAGTCGATAAAATGGACCAATTCTATCTATAAAATTTACTCACTTATATATTCTTTAATTTATATACGTGTGTAACTTGTATGTAATAACTATTAACCATTGTTCATTTATTTGATCTATCAATTTACATATACAAAATATATCAGTGACTGTGGTAGCACTGATCTGGTAACTGTCCGTTGAAGTATCAACACCAGTTGGGATTATGTACAAAAGAACTAATGTAAATTTTACTTTATTTGTATTTATCTTTCATTTGGGGTAGACTTTGTGCCACGAGCATTTATTTTTCTTTATTATTAACCCGAAATATAGAGTTTCACATAAAGATCGGTTTAATTAAGGTAAAAGTACTAACGTTTTTCATACCACATACACCCTTGATCTCAACGGTCTACGTTTCTTTTAGTTTTACTTATAATTATTGTTTGGACTAAACAATAATATTTACGAATAACAAATTACTTTCATGTGTTACTGCTTTCTGCAGAACTAAAATTTCGGTAATCTAATTTTTGGTGTCTCGTTTTCTAAATATATGTTTCTGGCGGAATCTTCAGCTTACACTAATTTTTAGAACAATATTTTGAGTGGATTGAGATTTGATTTCGTTTCTTTGGTGTTTGTGAAATAAACGAATTTTACTTGCTGGATACTTAAAATTTTCTCTTTTTTATTCCATTTTTGTATTTTCACGGTTGTATTTTAGAAGATTCATGGCACCTGCTACTGCTATATAAAAGTCTTACTGTTACCAACATATGGTAGTCTGGTACAAATAATGAATCTTCTCACCACGCATCCAAACTGCTCTAATTACTTTTCTAGCTGCTGGGTTGCACTTTTTAGGATGTCACAACCGCTTTGCGGTATTATAAAGGAGTTATAGATTATTACAAGGATTGGCACCCGTTACAAACCCACCGACGTACTGTCTAATGAAATTTGTACACAACGACTATAAACGTTACGTATATATATATATATATATATATATATATATATATATATATATATACATTTGTATTTTCACGGTTGCACTTTAGAAAATTCATGGCACCTGCTACTACTAGCAGGTGCCGGGTTAAAGTCTCCCAGTCACAACCGCTTTGCGGTATTATAAAGGAGTTATAGATTATTACAAGGATTGGCACCCGTTACAAACCCACCGCAGTACTGCCTAATGAGATTTGTACACAACGACTATAAACGTTACGTATATATATATATATATATATATATATATATATATATATATATATATATATATATATATATATATATATATATATATATATAATAGAAAAAGCCAAACGGATACATTTTTTACCATTCTAGCACACACGCGCATATGTAAACGTAAATGCTCACACAAACACACACGCACGACGAGACTTTGTCAAACGTCGTAAAATGAGCTAATATGTCGATTTCGCGATAGTGAATTCTATAAAATTCTATTTTGTCATTTATATCGATTGGTCGACAGTCCCTTGCTGTTATTGTTTTTTACTTTATTATTAATGTTTTAATTCACGTTGGTCTTAAATAAATTGTAAATCTAGCTTTTATTGGCGGTCTTTTGTAAATATCTTTAGTTTGCACTAAATTATTTAGTGTTTAGTCATATTTTTGCCAATTTCATAAATATGCTACCGTTTCATTTAAAAATTTTGAGAAAACCCGCTTTTGTAGAAGCGTTTTCTTTCGGTCACCAAGAGAAGCATAGACCAATAGTTTATAGTGCTGTTAATAGAAGAGAGAAATGATTTTTCAGCGACACCATGTTCGTTAGTTTGGTTAAAGCAAACTGAAATTGTAAATATTTTTTGAAAGGGTAGTTTACGCTGGCCCCACCACTTTATTATGAGAGAAGGCTAATGAGCTTGAGATAAAAATAACTGGTATGGAACAAGACACGATCTTCTAATTTACAATGTGGAAACTAAATGAAATAAAATAATTTTAATAATCATTTTTTCAGGATAATTATGCATCCCCTTCTTTAATATGTTCATAACAAAATAAGCAACATTGTAAAGACAAAAACAATAATAAATGTCAGATGGACGTTCATGGTCACATAAGCGTTAATAGACATGTAGATGCTAACTTTCAAAAAATTCTAACGCCGCCGCCCGCTTCTGCATAATACAGATAATACGTACTTAAACATTTTCAATTAATTTTTAGACTTATTTTGCTTTATATTAAGAAACTTTATAAGGTTATGTAAAATTATATTTTCTATAAATCATATGTCTACACACTTTCTTATAAATTTAATGGTTATTCAGGTATTGAAAGAATTTGAACTAACATTGAAATTCTACCTTTGCCGCTAAATTACGCGTCAATTCAAAAAATTGCATAAAACATAATTAATCTATATGTTCAAGGTCTATATGTTAGCATTTTTAAATCTTTGAAATATAGAGCTGTTCCATAAATATTTAATAAAAACCAAAAGCTGCTGCTAATAAACCCCCTCTCCGCCGCTGTATTGTCGTTCTGCAGTGATTGTAGATACTAACATACATCCTCACACACACACACGTGCGCGAACGCACGCACGCACGTACACGCGCACGCACGCGCGCGCGCACGCACGCACGCTTACGCACATACATATGCACACACACACACACACACACATACACACGGGCACACAGTAAACGGACACACTGACACACGTGCACGCGGATACGCGGGTACGCGGATATGCAGACACAAGGACATCATGACCGATCTTGGCGAAACTCAATAAGTTGATTTAGCGATAGTGAAAAAACAGTGGATTGTGTAACCTTATATACCTACGTATGTGTATGAAGGTTGGAAGGTTTCCAACCTTTTCGAGAAACTTAATAGGGACATCTTTGTTGTACCTGTCTTGACTGCTTGTACAGGAAAGCTTCTATAAATCATATGTCTACACACTTTCTTATAAAATTAATCGCTATTCAGGTATTGAAAGAATTTGAACACTGAAATTCTACCTTAGGAACGTTTTCCCGCTAAATTACGCGTCAATTCAAAAAATTGCATAAAACATAATTAATCTATATGTTTAAGGTCTATATGTTAGTATCTTTATATCTTTGATATACAGAGCTGTTCCATAAATATTTAATAAAAACCAAAAACTGTTGCTAATAAACCCCCTCTCCGCCGCTGAATTTCTACCAAAATCTAATCAGCTCCAGCAGAAATTAAAACAAGCTTAAATACGAAATTTGAAGTACGTACGTATTGTCGTTCTGCAGTGATTGTAGATACTTACATCCACACATGCGCGCGCACGCACGTACACGAGCACGCACGCGCACGCACACACATACACACACACACACACACACACACACACACACACACACACACACACACACACACACACACACACACACATAATACATATACACGGGCACATAGTCACACGGACACACGGGAACACTGACACACGGGCACGCGGATACGCGGACACGTGGGCAGGCGGGCACGCGGATACGCAGACACACGGACACGCGAATATGCAGACACAGAGACATCATGGCCGATCTCGGTGAAACTTAATAAATCGATTTAGCGATAGTGAAAAAAAGTCAATTGTGTATCCTTATATACCTACGTATGTATATGTAGGTTGGAAGGTTTCCAAACATAATTAATCTATATGTTTACGGTCTATATGTTAGTATTTTTATGTCTTTGAAATACAGAGCTGTTCCATAAATATTTAATAAAAACCAAAAACTGCTGCTAATAAACCCCCTCTCGCCGCTGAATTTCTCCCAAAATCTAATCAGCTAAAGCAGACATGAAAACAAGTTTAAATACGAAATTTGAAGTACGTACGTATTGTCGTTCTGCAGTGATTGTAGATACTAACATACGCACGTACGCACGCACACACGTACACGAGCGCGCAAGCGCGCACGCACGCGCACGCACACACATACACACGCACGCACGCACGCAAGCAAGCCCGCACGCACGCACACATGCACGCACGCACGCACGCACGCACGCACGCACACACACACACACACACACACGCACACACACACACGCACATACACACACACGCACACACACACACACACACACACACGTACACACGGGCACAGTCACACGGGCACACGGACACACTGACACACGGGCACGCGGACACGCGGACACGCGGACACACGGTTATGCAGACACAGAGACATCATGGCCGATCTTGGCAAAACTTAATAAGTCGATTTAGCGATAGTGAAAAAAAGTCAATTGTGTAACCTTCTTTACCAACGTATGCATATGTAGGTCGGAAGGTTTCCAACCCTTTCGAGACATTTAATAGGGATATCTTTGTTGTACTTGACTACTCCCTGTGGCCTGTATCTTACGAATTATATTCAGCTTTTTCTCATGTGTGGTTTTATTATGATTTTTCCTCTGAAGGTCTGCGATAATATATTACCAAGATACGGCCGCTGGCTGATCATAGTGGAACATCCGGCATACGAAAAGAATGTACCTAATACCGACAAAACACTTTAATTGGTAATAGCACAGTTTTATTGAGAACAGATTGGTTGTGCAAAAATCGAAAACTTGCATCATCCTAATTTCATGCATTAAGAACGGAAATAGGTTGGGTAGTTGATGGTATTGTCAATAAATTTATAAGATCTATCCTAATTTGGAATACATTCTCTTACTGGAAAGTAATGTTTTCCAAACTGTCACAGGAAACTGAATGTAATAAATGGTCATTATTTATTGCAGATTTTTATACATTCATTTTGTTCATTCGTAACTTACGTGATTAAATTCAATCCCTCGGATGCTAGACTGTGTCAAAGGCTTGCTTTATGTCTAAGAACACGACAAGGTTACAATAGCGGTGCTTAAGGGCTTGTGACGTTTCGGTGAGGTGTTTTAGTAATCGGTCTTGACAGGTTCTATTGGGTCAAAATTCGAACTGGTTGTCAGGTAAGATGTTATTTGATTCTAGGTAATCTCTCAGCCTGTGAGCTAGGATCTGATCAAAGCATTTCCCTAGGCAGCTGAGGAGAGAGTTAGGTCTGTGGAATGAGGGTTCTGTCAGGCCGGAGAGGTTTTTAGAAATCAGGGGATTGAGGAGGATTTCCGTACCGTCGGGAAGTACGAAATGGTGAAACACTTATTGTATATGGATGTTAGGCGTCAGATCGCTGGGGCTGGTAGGTGTCTCAGTATGTCTATTGAGTCCGTCTTGTCCATGTGCGGATACTTTGCCTTTTTGAAAGTAGTTGAGGGTTCAGATGGGAGCAATTGGGCAGAAAAACGGGTCATTTTCGTCCAAGGTCTTTTCGAACAATTCGGAGTTTCCAGACGATTTTTAAAGTCGTCATGGAGCGAGGGATCGTTAGGTGAAGGAAAAAGGGATTGAAGGTGATGGGGGAACAATTCGGCCTTGTCTTGGTCGCTAGATATTAAGTTACCCTGAAAATCGGTTAGGTGAGATTTGGGCTTGGTTTGGCGTTTGGTGAGTACATTGAATGTGTGCTAGAACTTCTTCCCTTCTCTGTAATTGAGTTTGGGGGTGGCCTGGACGCATTTCCTTTCGGTGTACGTGTTGGTTTTACGCTGGACTAGGGCGTTTAGTCGGTTATATTCGGTCTTGAGAGCGGGGTCCCTTGATCTCAGGAATTCGCAATATATTCGACTTTGGGAGATTGAGGCTTCGACCGCTCTCTCGACATCGTTGGGAGTGTGGATATCGTACTCCAGAAGATTGCTGGTGATGTAGTCACTGAATACATTCCAATCGGCGTTTTGAAAATCTTTACGGATAATGTGAGTTGGAGGAGGAGAAGGAACGGGGCCAAGGGATGTTTTAACGAGAAGAAGGAGGTGGTCTGATGTGACGGTTTCACCTAAGTGGCAATCGGAGGACATGCATTGAATAAGTGACTCGGTACACATAATGTGATCTATTATAGAGGCACCTTGATGACTAAAAAGGTGGGATTGGTGTTCCTTATTCGGAATAATGGTAGGGTAAGAATACTGTGGGATAAGCGGATACCGTTTCTGTTTGTCATAGCATCTCGAAATTGGGTATGTCGGGCATTAAGATCTCCTACGAGGATAGCAATGGGTAGGGCGAAGATGTGGTCTAGTAGGTCTTTGTAAATGACTTATTCGGGAGGATTGTATTAACTAAAGAGGGTGACGGGAATGGGGAAATGCAACGTTGCAGCAACACATTCGAGATGTCGCACGTGCGGCGGAAGGGGATAAAGAGTGGCATGAAATGAATTTTTGATTATGAGGGCTGTGTCTCGCAAACTATTGTGGGCGTTCAATTCGAGAACGAGTTGTATGCGGTATAGTCAAGACTGCATCGGCTGTTTGGTTTGGTTTCGGTGATTGCGAGTACTTGTATTTTATTGGTGGCTAATAGATTTTTAATGAGGGGACGCTTCCGACGGACACCCTCGCATTAATTGTCTCTATTATAACATCCATTGTACTTAGGGTGAGGGGTTACTGTGGAAGATTAGGAATGGATGGGGTGGGTAGAAATAGCGATACCTTTACCGACAAAGTTGATTCTGGTACGGCGTTTCAAGTACTCCCTGGACGTATTGTCGACAGCTTTCGCAATGTCGGCCATGCGCTCAGGAAATAGTTGCATAAATGAGAGGGTAAGGGTAAGAAATAGCTCGTTAGGGGATTAAGTTGATTAAGAGACGTAAAATAATATAAACTCATTTATTGCTAAACATCTTATATTTAATCTATACTAAGTGAAAAACTACAAAACTATTTTACGCGTTACATAATAGCAAAAGTGTTATTAAAATTAATATGTTCTAGCAGATTATTTAATGAAACGAGCTCATAGCATTGGTACCTTTTATATATTATCCCCTTCTTCATCAAATTACCAAAAATCGTTCAAGCATTAAGCATTAAATCACTAAAATATAAATACAAATTAACTATTTGTAATAACTCAATGAAGCGAAAGAAAAATTTAAACGCTATTTAGCAAATTCATATTTACATTCACGTCAAGTATTACGAAACAAAAATGTCACATTGTGTGATCGATATGTAAGTCTGTACACACAACTTTCATCACTTCCTTGACAATTTATAACAGAAATTATACACATTACTGTCAAACATCTCCATAATTAGAAATTAACAACAAGAATAATAAAAAGAAAATTTGTCATTTTTGAAATAAGTATACTTACAAAATCATCCCTCCTTATCGTAACAATTTTACTTTACATATGTGACATGCATTATTTTTTTAGTTGTTTAGTTAGTTTTAAAGTGTCACTTACAGTTAATTAACCTTAACTGTTTTAATAAAAAAAGTAATATACTTATTGTTAAAGAACGTTGATATTGCTACAATGCAAATTTTATTGTTTTGGTGTTTTTCTGTAGCACTCGCTATTCCTGTATCTAAAGAGGTTTATTATTGATAGTGTTTAATCTTTGATTATAAAATACTAATTACAGATAGAATCTAAATTAAATTTTAATCAAAGTGAAAATGTTTCCTTAAGTCAAGCTATACAAAAGATTCACGAATTAAAGTACAAGAATGGACGTACTTTTGGTACGTTGACCAGCTTTGCACTTGGGGTAAGTTTTAAATGTTTCATCATTACCTAAACTATTATATCACCAACAAAAAATTAAAAAATTGTATTGAAATAGATCCTATATGTAAGATTTTCATCTAGACCAATTTGAGTTATAGTGTGTCACATCCCATAACTTTTACTTAAAGTTAATGATATCTAACAGTGTTTTAACTGAAAGTGCACACTTTTATGCAATACTATGGTTAATTACAAAAATTAACATGTTTTACCTACCGTAGCGTTGAAAAAATAATGCATAATAACTGAAAAGACTTTTATTAGTTCAAAATCTTATATTAACGACTTTACATTAACAATTAGTAAATACCTCTAAATACAGAAGCGCACTTAACTTTCTTTAACGGAAATGCAAATTAATAATCTTTCACTTATCCAAAAGCTATAGAACACCTTTCAAACATTTAATAACTAATAAAATACTTATCTTTTTTGGATTTTTTTAATGGTGTATTTTAAATTATACAATCTAAACGTTTCGATAACACTTACAGTTATCTTCGTCAGTAGTAATATTTGTTAAAAATTGTTAAAGATGTTGTAAACAATTTTGTCAAAGTTGAAAAATTAAATCATAAACATCAGCCTGCTATAAAATTAAATTTTAGTAAAGAATAACTAGGTCATTAAAAATTAAATATTGTTAAACTGCCTTAAAGATGACAAATCAGAACACTCTCTACGGCGAAAGCTAACAATGAAATTGACATACCAAAAGTTAAAATTAAAATCAAAATTAAGACGTATCATTATGCTTTTTTTTTAATTATAAGATGCCAAAACCTATTTAAACGGAGATTTTCTTCTTGTCCATTAAAATTATTAGGGTGTTTATATATTTCAATAGCTTCACGTTGTAAACGAACATAATAATGAGTTTGTCTTGACAATATTTCCATAATGTCAAATTGAATGTCATGGTTTAGATTATTCAGGACATGGTCAGCCACAGCAGACTTCTCTGGTTAACCTAATCTACAAAATCTCATGTGTTCTTTACGTCTTGTATCAAAGCTACGTTTTGTGGTTCCGATGTATACTTTTCCACATGAACAAGATAACTTATACACTCCGGAAGATAATAAAGCGTTTGACACATCTTTAGGTGATCTTAAATGTTCTTTAATTTTTCTTGAAAAAGCACTGCATGAGTTTTTAGTTTTTATAAATGGTATACATCCTAGTCTTCAGTTTACCATGGAAAAAGAAACTAATGGAAGTTTACCATTTCTTGACATTTTAATATCTAAAAATAATAATTCACTATCTTTTAAGGTTTACAGAAAGCCGACATACACTGATAGATACCTTCATAAATTATCCAACCACCATCCACGTGAAAAAATTGGTGTAATTAAATCTTTAGTAGATCGAACAAAACGAATTTGTGACTCTGAATTTTTGAAGGATGAATATAAATATTTAAGAAAATCCTTACAAGATAATGGATATTCACTTACAGAAATTAATAATGTTATTACACCTTCTAGGCGTAACCTTAAAGAAAAACGAGTGCTTAATGTTGGTACTGCTTTTCTTTAGAATTGAAAAAATCCTAATTAAATATGGCATTAGGACTATTTTTAAACCTACAAGAAAAATTAAAGAACATTTAAGATCACCTAAAGATGTGTCAAACCCTTTATTATCTTCCGGAGTGTATAAGTTATCTTGTTCATGTGGAAAAGTATACATCGGAACCACAAAACGTAGCTTTGATACAAGACGTAAAGAACACATGAGATTTTGTAGATTAGGTCAACCAGAGAAGTCTGCTGTGGCTGATCATGTCCTGAATAATCTAAACCATGACATTCAATTTGACAACATGGAAATATTGTCAAGACAAACTCATTATTATGTTCGTTTACAACGTGAAGCTAATACTTTTAATAGACAAGAAGAAAATCTCCGTTTAAATAGGTTTTGGCATCTTATAATTTAAAAAAAAGCATAATGATACGTCTTAATTTTGATTTTAATTTTAACTTTTGGTATGTCTAGATTTTTTGCTGTTTTTCCTAGACCTTGAAGCAAATGCTTTACCAATTATATATTTAATTACCACAGCACTATAATTCAACATAAGTAGTAGAAATTAAATTTAAATTAAAAATTACAAAAACGTTCTGCATTATACTTTTCATTGTTAATAACACTTCCACTTATTGATAAAGATATTTCTTTGTTAGATTTAACTGAGTTATTTTATTTGATGTGATGTTTGGATTTGTGAATGCTTCTATCATTTTCAAGTTGAAATTTTTCACAACTTTACACTTACATCATAACTCGATTAAATTTTGTTAAATGCGTTTTTTGGCTGACAAATTTCATAGTTAGCTTTCGCCGTTGAGAGTGTTCTGATTTGCCAGGTAGTTTAACAATATTTAATTTTTAATGACCTAGTTATTCTTTACTAAAATTTAATTTTATAGTTGGCTTTATACGTTTCTCAAACTGTTATATTAATAGCAGGCTGATGTTTATGTTTTAATTTTTCAATTTTGACAAAATTGTTTACAACATCTTTAACAATTTTCAACAAATATTACTATTGACGAAGATAACTGTAAGTGTTATCGAAACGTTTAGATTGTACAATTTAAAATACACCATTAAAAAAAAAAAGATAAGTATTTTATTGTGAGTGATAACAGTGAAAGTTTACATTTTCATATTTAATAACTAAATTTTATTTATTTTGAAAGTCAACGTTGCTACTACTCATTTTATCTTTGTAGATAATGAAGATATTTTTTAAGAATACAAAAATATCTCATTCCCTGAAACGATTTATTTAGGCAGTTTGGAAACCTCATTTGATCAGGACCAAGAATTAATAAGGATATTAATGGTTTTTCATGTGAAATTTGGTTATTTCTCACGATAAACCACCCAAATCATCCCAAGGAGTTAACATGCATTTGAGTTCCCTAGTGATACTCTATTTCTCGCCACTCCTACTTTTAAAAATAAAATTAACGGATGAGCATATATCGTCGGTTGAGAAGAAAACTATCCTATGTCGAATATGTACACCGTGTCTAAGATAGGGATGCCCACTATGGGGATCTCGGAAACGGTAAGAGATCGAAGGTCGGTTAAATGGAACAAAAGTTTGAGAGGATGTATTTATAATCTTTGTAGAACTCGAATATCTTTAGTTTTGAGATATTTGAAACAAATTTAATTTTCTGATTTTCGTTTTTATTTTTTCTGACCTTATTTGAAGAGCTATCAAGAAAAGAAGAGCACATTTTTCTAGCTCTACTTAATGCTGTTATACAATTTTTGATACGTTTCGTTTGTTAGCAACCATCATCAACTTTATTTTTTTAAACAAACGAAAAAATTATGTTTGCCATATTTAAATTCTCTGGTCGCTTCTGAATTCAACGATATATCACACTTTATATTTTTGATACGTTTCGGATGAGAAAATTCATATTCAATGTAAAACATCCAAAACGTACAGTTAAAACTAATATTAGAAACATTAGAAAACTGTAAAATTATTATAAAATAATGTTTTCTCATTTTCTAATGCCTGTTGTGAATAAAATAATTCACAAATATGTATTTAGTGAAAATACTGTTAATTAAACAGTTGAAATGCATCTTCCGTCGTACTGATGCAATTGATAAAAATAAGTTGGCTTTGCATTTTGTTTACCTACCTGTCATAATTGATTGTTGTCCGTATTACGTTTGATGTTTACCTAAAAACAATATGGTAGGAGTACATTTTTCAAATAATGAAAAATTCGATATACTGACGTGTTACATTTTGTGTCAACGTAATTGTTCTGAAGCCAAAATAATGTATTTAAACAAATATCCAGAAAGGCGTCAACCTCACAAAAGAACATTTCGCACATTAGCAATTAATCTAAAAGAATATGGTGCGTTCAAAAAACCTGTAAAATCTCGCAAAAAAACTTGCAATGAAGAAGAAGCCAATACTGTTTTATTAGCTGTAACGAAAAATCCAGAGGTTTCTACTAGGAAAATTGAAGGGGCAACTGGCATAGCCCATTCCACAGCTCATTCTGTTCTAAAGAAGGAGAAAGTACATCCATATAAATTTAGAATTGCCAAGGACTTCGACCAGGTGACCCAGAAAGACGTAGAATATTTTGCGAATGGTATACACGTCATTCTCAAAACAATGAATATTTTCCGAATAGAATAATATGGGCCGATGAAAGTATGGTAAATAATAATGGAATTTTTAATCGTAGAAATGCTCAGTATTGGGCAAGAGTAAATCCACGTCTGTACAAAACGGCCAAACACCAACACCGTTTCGGACCTATAATTCGGTACTGAATAGGTCCTTTCATTTACAGTCTAAATTCTGAACTTCAAATTTTACTCCAAAATGAATTAGAGATAGCTTTGAATGATTTGCCTTTCCAAGAAATTGAAGGTTGTTGGTTTATGCAGGACGGTGCACCAGCACATAATTCCAGAGTTGTCAGAGAATACCTGTCAGTTAGATTTCCAGAAAGATGTATTGGCACTCATGCAAATGTACTGTGGCCAGCCCGTTCTCCAGATATAACACCTTTGGATTTTTTTTTTGGGGATACATTACAAATTGCATTTATGGAAACGATATTGAAAACGAAGAAATTTTACAAACATTAGTTCTCGAAGCGTTTGCTAGTATAACTCCTCAAATGCTGAAGAATGTTTTAGATGCTACAGTTAGAAGATGCTATTTATGTTTAGAGAACAACGGGAATCCTTTGAACATATTTTGTGAGTTTATTAACCTTTAAAATAAGTTTGTTTTTTATTTGTCTATCATTTAAAATTACAAAACATAATTTTATAATAATTTATCGGTTTTCTAGAGTTTCTAGTATTAATTTTAACTGTACGTTTTCGATGTTTTACATTGAGTATGAATTTTCTAATCCGAAACGTATCAAAAATATAAAGTGTGATATATCGTTTGAATTCAGAATCAACCAGAGAATTTAAATATGGCAAAAATAATGTTTTCGTGTATTTAAAAAAATAAATTTGATGGTTGCTAACAAACGAAACGTTGTATCAAAAATTGAATAACATCATTAAGTAGAGCTAGAAAAGTGGCAATGAAAATGTGCTCTTCTTTTCTTGGTAGCTCTTCAAATAAGGTCAGAAAAAAACAAAAACGAAAATCAGAAAATTCAATTTTTTTCAAATATCTCAAAAACCAAAAGAGATATTCCAGTTCTACAAAGACCATAAATACATCCTCTCAAATGCATAACATTTGTTCCATTTAACCGACCTTCCATCTCTTACCGTTTCCGAGATCCCCATAGAGGGCATCCTTATCTTGGACAAGGGTGTATAGTTACCACTTTAAAAGTTTTGTAGTCTTGCAAAAAAATAGTTTTGGACAAATCTGTCGAATATTTGGCTAAATATACTTAATTTACTTACAAAATTAATATATGTGAGTAAAAAAGGTTTTAGAAAAACAAAAATGAATTCTAAAGACAGGATAACTTGTTGAAATGATGTTTAACATAAATTGTCCTATGTCCTGTAGAAACGGACATGGGATAGTTTTGTACGATGTAAAATATACAACACAAAAGGATACAAATAATAAATGAAGAACAAAAGTAATATCATCAGTAAGTCACTGATTACTTATGTGCTAAACTTAAAAAAAAGTCTTGGTATTCCTTGGGAATAGCGTTGCTCTGACAAAAGTAAAGTAGTGATTGGTATTTTTGTTCATTTAGTGGAATAGGTCATTGTCGAAGAATCTTTAGCTCACAATTATCAAATAATTGAAGAGGCTCACGGCACCGTTCAAAAATATTTAATCCGATGTCATTTTTTCCAGTTTGTACTTTATTTTCAAAACGTAGCGGTCATTGTAATCAGCTTTAATTGAAGTAACATCGGATATTCTAACTGGATTACCCATAATATCTCTTTCAAAATTTTTTGTAGTATCTTGCAATAGTTGTTTCAGAACAAAAAAAGTCTGTACTATTCATTTCTTTGACATAGTAACGCTTCTTCTTGCAAGCAGTCCGAGCCAAAAGATACGACTGACTAGGAGTATAAACAGGAATATGTTTTGAAGCACACTCTATCGTGCTACGCATACTGTCACCCTCATTTTGGGTGTGGCCGGCTTCGAAAAAATTATGTGTTATTTTAATTTTGTATTTTACAGCTCCATACATTAACAATATAAATATATATTTATTGCGATTTTGCCCCGTGCATTTATCCGGATAAAAAGCAATCTCCTGAATACCTTCTTCTGACTTAATTTTTAAAAACTGAAGTAGGCAACTTCCAATTTTGGAACTACCTCTTGAAGCTGTTACCTCATGCCACATAAAGCAATAGCCTTGCTTTTTTCCAGAGTCGAAAACTGTTAAGTTATAAGTTGCAAGTTTACACTTGTAGCAGGCTTGACCAACTTCAGTTTTTGGACAAGGAAGAACTTGCTGGAGATCGAATTCAGCAATACAAAATGAACTATCGCTCTCTGCTCTTAGCTTATTCTCAATTTTCGAATTTCTCATCCTGTCTTTGTTGGCGATGTGTCTATCAAACTTTTCCTGCAAGGCAGCCCTTTCTTCCAATGAGAAGTTTTTGAAGTTAGTACACAAATGACACTGATCTTTTTTTGGAACGTGAAATACCAGATTAAAATGGTTTAAAAAAATAAACCCATATGTGGATTTGCTAGCAGGGGTTTCTTTAATGTTTCCACAAAATTTTAGGTATAAATCGTACATTTTGCTTATATTGAAGGTAGGTGAGAGGTATTCCTGATTAATTGTTTGGATTTTTCGGTAACACGTGGATGACATGTTGATCCTCGCTGATCTCCTTGAATCGCAGAACCAGAAGGGTATAGTTTCTTGCAAACAGTTTTCACTATCTGATGGCTGATACCTAAAGTATTAAAGAAAAATGTGTGGCATACGTGACTTCTTTCTGCACCTTCCAAAGGTAAGTGATAACAAAACGACTTCTTCCTTCTGCTGGGCACAGGTTCTATGTCACTGTCACTATCAGATCCAGTGCTGGCGGTCTCTAGTTGAATACTTGCTGTAGTGATTGCCGCATTCTTCTGATTTGTTCTTCTTAGACGAGTTCTTTTTTTATCTGCAAAATCCACGTATCTTGCTATGTAACCTTTTTGACGGTTAATGTCACCGAGTGGCTAGTATTCCAGAAAGATATTATTTCATTGCTCTTCAGAAAATCTCGAGCTACATTTCTGACGACAAGAATTTTTGCAACTGTTTTTTATCTTTCTTTCCTTAATTAATTAATTCTTGCTGTTTATATAAGACTTCCCAAGGTTTCTCAGCTTTTTAGCTTTTGTTCTCTTCCAATCACTTGATTTTCTTTGTCGTTTTCTAGCCTTCTTAATAGCTGGCTTAGTATCAATAAAGGAAGACTCTGCTTCAGTATCGGCGTGGGAGATATCTGGTTCTGGTTGATGTTCTGGTACAAAGTCCGAATCACCATCTGTGTCAGGATCTCCACTCTGAAGATTGTTGAGAACTAAGTTCTGTTTCCGGATCAACGGTATTTAACCCTTCTACGTACATTTCCATTCCATCTGTACTTTCGATACTGTTTTTTTCTGCAGAAGTACTGCTGCTCTCGATTTTATCTGCTACTGTGGCTAAATTGCAGTAGGTTTTCAGAGAGGTCAAAGTTGGAATATGTATTGCATCGGCTGAATTTGTACCCATTTCGTCTTGGACTTGCGCATGGGGTAATTCCATCTCTGATGTATCATCTTTTACAAACAAGCTCGACATATGCCCTGCAAAAAAAACAAGCATTAAAATACCAAATAACAACATACTTACTTAAGTAACACTGACAAATAAAAAATATGTCAAAAAAGCTATACAACTCAAACAGCCACTAATTTTGAAATTACAAAAACTGCAAAAATAAATTAATTGCAGAAAAAAACAAACAGTTGCAAAAAATATTATTGTCAGAAATGAAGCTCAAGATTTTCCGGAGTACGAAGAAATTATATCTTTTTGGAATACTGGTCACTTGGTGACGTCAACCGTCAAAGAGATTACATAGCAAGATATTATGTGGGCTTTGTAGATAAAGAATAACTCGTCTAATGTAAATCAGAAGAATGCGACAAAAATTAGAGCAAGTGTTTAACCAGAGACTGGCAGCGCTGGATGTGATGGTAACAGTGGAGAAAAAACTCACGTGTTAAGTATTGTCTGTATTAACTGTTTGCAAAAAAATATGCTCCTCTGACTGTACGTTAGAAAAAGATCTTTTGAAAAGCAAAATGTACAATGTGTATCTAAAATGTTATCAAAGCATTATAAAAAAATCCATCTAGTTGCTAGCACATCCATATATGGGTTTATTTTCCAAACGATTTTATCTGTGGTTTCACATTGCAAAAAATCAGTGTGATTTGTACACTAACTTCAAAAGGTCCACAACGGAACAAAAGGCCGTCTTGTAAGAAAAGTTCGACAGACACATCGCCAACAAAGACAGGATGAGAAGTTTGAGAAATAATGAGGATAAGTTAAGATAAGAGAGAGATAGTTTATTTCGTATTGCTGAATTGGATCTCCAGCAAGTTCTTCCTTGTCCCAAAACTGAAGTAGGGCAAGCCTACTACAAGTCTAATACTGCAACTTATAACTTAACAACGCTGGAAAAAAAAACAACGATACTGCTTCATTTAGGATGAGTCAATAGCATTAAGGTGTAGTTTCAAAATTGGAAGTTGCCTACTTCAGTTTTTGAAAAAGTCAGAAGTTATTCGGGAGATTGCTTTTTATTCGATAACTGCATGGGGTAGAATCGCAATTTATGTATATTTGTATTATTAATGCATGGGCCCGTAAAATACAAAGTTGAAATAACACATAATTTTTCGAAGTTGGGCACATAAAAAACAGGGTGACAGTAATGCGTTGCACCATAGAGGGTACCTCAAAAATTGCTGTTTATACTACAGTGGTATCTTTTAGCACGGAAAATTATTCACAAGAAAAAGTAATATTAATAATTTTGTTTAACAGTATACTACTCACGCTTCTGAAGAATTAGGCCATTTAGAATAAACTCGTCAACAATATCTAAAACTATTTAAAACAATCTCTATCTAAAACTATCTAAAACTTGTTAAAAGAAAATTGATTCTAGAAGAGGAAATGTAATCTTTCTTAAAAACACAACAATGGTAGCATTAGTCACTACCATATTTATTCGTATAGGTTAGAAAAATTGTATTCTTATTTTTCTATTTATTACTACAAAACAGTTATATTCAGTATAAATTACAACTTACCATGTTTTTGGGGTAATGGACTTTTTGCTTGAGCCATACTTACTATTTTTTGCTTCTAGAACACATTGTTTTAAACGCATTTGATAGTAACAAAATACTAGGAGACCATTACACTTACGACACGCTATGCTATTTCCACAAAAAGACAGACAATTTAAAGAGCATAAAGTATCCTACGTACATGTGATGGACTTAGGATAATAAATTTTTATTGATGGGAGGGGGTAAAGATAGGATACCTTTAAAAAACTCTTTTTTGACTGTCATGAAACCAGGTAGGACATGGATATCTGTGCATCACCTAGAACATAGTCGGACATAAGCCATCATGCTGATATCCCAGTTTAAAAAAAAATGGACATATGATAGTTTTCTTCTCAGCAGTCGATATTACCGTATAAATATGGTTACGAGTGAAAAAATATCGCTCTCCTATTGTCACACCTTTACAAAAAGTATAAGAATATTTGTGTTTTCCTGCTTTGATCACAGTATTCAATATTTACTGCGAAATTATTGATATAATAATGAACCAAATAAACCATAACGTTCACATTAGTAAATTTTATAAACATATCTTTATAAATAAAATTGAATGTGTGAATGTACAGTGTGGTAAAAATGTGGACTGCTCCTAATAATTTGGTAGTTTTCAGGTTTTATAGAAAATGCTCGACCACGTCAATTTAGTTTTTCAGTTTTCCACATTCTGATAGAATTCATTTGTTTTTTTAAAGACATTTGTCAAAAATATGACGTCATCCACATATTTCTTAAATGACAATATATTGCGTGTAATACAGTACTTGAAAGCTCTGGTTTCACTCTGTACGTTCCTAGATTTTTCTGCGATTCTGTTGCGCCGTTTAACAATGGCCGCCATTTAATTTTGAACATTATCTCATATTTACTCCCAGTAAAAGAATAACTGTTTCTTGTTTTGTCAGAAAACAGCAAACTATCAATCACACTAAGACATCCTTCAACACCTGCCTTTACATTAAGTTTCTTAGCGTGAGATTTAAATCAATGGTGGAGGAAGAAATTCGATATCTCAGTGTTGTTGCAATAGTAGTTTTGACCGTAGTAAGCTTAGATAAACCAAATATAAACAAAATTGACGTCAGCATTTACAAGTGGTGACATATATTAGTAAGATTTTACTGTCATTACGTTGTAATTCAAAATTCCTTTTTTGATAAACCAAAAATGCCGCTCAAAAGACTGTATGGTGGTTAGTTACGGAATCGTCGCAGATCGACTAACGAGGTACGTCAACTTTTCAATCAAATTTATCGAACGCCGATTTCGCAATACACCGTTCGCAAGATTTTAAGAAAACATGAAGGATTTGGTTATGTTAAAAATTGACCTGAAAATGGACGGCCGAAGGTAGATGAAAATATGCAGCTTGACGTCCTAACTATTAGCTGTTGAAGAAACTCCCATAGTACCGACAACTAGCAGTTCAAACGGAAATAAATCACACGTCTGTGCAAACAATTTAGCATAAAAAAAATTACCAACCGTACAAAGTCTGCCCGGTACAAGAATTAAGTGAGGATGATTTCGACCGAAGACTGCAATTCTGCGAAATCGTGTACACAATTTGTAATCAAGATAAAAATATTTTATCCTCAGGTGAAGCAACCTTTTACATCAACGGCACTATGAATAGGCAGAAATGTCCATATTGGTCCAAAGAAAATCCGCATTGGATTCAAGAAGCTCATTGTGAATTCCCTCAGAATGTTAATGTTAACGTATGGGTCGACATATTGATAGATAGAGAGTTAGGACCATCATTTTTCTTTGAAGGAAATCTTACAGGTGAAACCCACTTAACTTTTTTACAGTTAGAACTTTTGCCAGCTTTAGCCACTCTTTATCCACAGTAATCCCGATTTGCCCAGTGCATAAATTTGGCTACAAAAGATATTGTTAATCTAAAGTGCCAGATACGATACAAAGAATTTGGGTATTCACATTCAACCCTCTTACTGCTTACCCCGCAGATTTACCCCCATCAAACATCATTGAGATATCGCGTCTGAAAAATTTATCACAAACACGCACATGTGCGCAAGCACGCACACACCCTCGCACGCACACACCCACGTACGTACGCACGCTGACATGTACAGGTTGTCCCATTTTGGTTGTCCTCGCAGGGTATCTCAGTTATTAGCAAAGATACAGAGATGCGGTTTTCGCGAACGTTGGCTACTTTTTTGTGAAACGAAAGATGACACAAACATAATTACTCTAGCTCTTCTCATTTTTGAGATACAGGGCGTTTTGAAAAATTGCATTTTGAGACAGCCCCGTATCTCAGCTATACGATAACTTATAGAAAAAGTGAAAAGTGTTCTTGATATAATTTTTCCGTAGAATGCAGTGCTGTTTTCAGAATGAGTATACGGGGTCAGGTCAAAAAGTTATCGGGATCAACTTCATTTTTTTTAAATGGGACACCCTGTCTATTTTCTCATAATTAAATTTCTCTTGTTCTAAGCACTTCAAATATGTATAGCATTCATCATTTTTTTATACAAATAGCGCAGTATTTCAAATTATTAACTGGATTTGTTAGTGGCCTTTGGTACTGCAATTGTTTTACCATGGCAACTTCATTTTTTTGACATTTGTCAATATTTGCAAATTTGTTGATTGTTGAGATCATTATTGTTAGTAAAGTTTTCAATATTCTTTTCGTTATTTTGAATTTTTACAAAGTTTCAAACCATGGCGAATAATTTAGGGTACGAGAACTATGAGAAATTAGATATGATTGGGGTTTATTACCAAACAAATTTTAATGCAGAGCAAGCGAAGGAAATATATTTTGAAAGGTATTTATATTTACTGGAATGTTAGTCATCATTTGAGTTAAATAAAATGTGAATATTATAGATTTCCGGAAAGAAGGCAACCGTATAAAAAACATTCATTAGGTTAAAACAAAATTTGGAAAATCACGGATCGTTTGAAAGGCCACGCGCCAAAACATATAGAAAAGAAAACGAAGAAAATAATGAAATAAATGTCCTTGCAGAGGTCACTGTTAACGAAAATTATACGTCTTGCAGAAAATAGAAGAATCGGTGGGCATTTCAAAACGAAAGTATCAAAAATATTTAAAAATACCATTATAAACCATATATACCTCAAGTCATCCACCACTTGCATCCGGGTGATGCTCAATTGCGTATCGATTTCTGTAGATGGTATATTCAGAAAAGTGAAGAAAATGGTAATTTTGGTCGTTTAGTTATATGGTCGGATGAAAGCCATATAAGCTCCGCCGGAATTTACAATCGTGCAACGAATCGTTTCTGGTCTAACGAAAATCGGCATGTTACCGTGATCCGTCAGCAGCAAGGCAGGTTTGGGTTCAATGTGTCCTGTTTCATTTTAGGAGGCAGATTAACATTTTACATGTTTGAAGGCAATTTGAACCATCAACGATATTTGGAAATTTTGGACATTTGCCTTCCAGAATTGATTGATGATATTCCGTTAGCCCAGCTAAGAGAGGTTTATTTTCAGCAAGACGGGGCACCTTGCCACAATGCAAGACTAGTAAGAGATTACCTCAATACAATGTTTCAAAACCATTGGATTGGTAACAATGGACCAGTTAATTGGCCAGCAAGGTCCCCAGACCTATCAATTTTAGATTTTTTTTGTGGGACTACCTTAAAATAAAATTCATCAAAACGGTATGAAACTCAAGAAGCTTTGATGAGTGCTACAAGAGAAGCCTTTGAAGAACTACGTTTAAGACCCTATTTTATTAAGATCCATTCAAGAAATTCTTCGGAGATGTAGGATTTGTCTTGACCATAATGGTCAGCAAATTGAGCAATATTTATAAAATTTTAATTCTTCTTATTTTCGTTTGTCTCTAAATTTATAAATAAATACATCCAATATTTATATGAGTTTCAAATCAACAATTCTGGAAATAAAATAAATTATTTTGCCGAAATTTGTATCTTCTTCAATGACATATAATTACATAATGATGGTTTTCTATATTAGGCACAAAAAAACAATAGAAGATTACGAATTCAAAGCCTACTAAGAAATTCAGTTAATAATACAAAATACCACGCTATTTATCAAAATAAGTGATAATTGTTATATATATTTGAAGTGCTTAGAACAAGAGAAATTTAATTATGAGAAAATAGACAGGGTGTCCCATTTAAAAAATGAAGTTGATCCCGATAACTTTTTGACCTGACCCCGTATACTCATTCTGAAAACAGCACTGCATTCTACGGAAAAATTATATAAAGAACACTTTTCACTTTTTCTATAAGTTATCGTATAGCTGAGATACGGGGCTGTCTCAAAATGCAATTTTTCAAAACGCCCTGTATCTCAAAAATGAGAAGAGCTAGAGTAATTATGTTTGTGTCATCTTTCGTTTCACAAAAAAGTAGC
The DNA here is from genome assembly GCA_036346205.1 of Vesta saturnalis. NCBI lineage: Eukaryota > Metazoa > Arthropoda > Insecta > Coleoptera > Lampyridae > Vesta > Vesta saturnalis. The sequence continues at coordinate 547,984 of JARFJB010000835.1, read as the reverse complement.
CAACGTTCGCGAAAACCGCATCTCTGTATCTTTGCTAATAACTGAGATACCCTGCGAGGACAACCAAAATGGGACAACCTGTACACTCAGGCGTGTGCGTGTGTGTCCAACTCTTTTATAGGCCATTTTGACTAGATTTAACATTTTGATCTGGTATACTTAGTCTTACTTGTGTTATCTAATGTCTTTTTGGCAAAATTTGTAGCCTGCATTTAACATCTAAAAATAAAGTCCATTTGGAAGGATTAGTTCTTTAATTTGGTTTCAGCACTTTGCTTCTAGTTGAATTTAACATCTTAAAACGAGTTACAACATCTAAGGTCGCCCTTCTCTCTCCCTCTTAATGGTTCAATTCACTGTTTCCCTCTTTCCAGGGTAGAAGAGAACGTAGCGAAGACATAATTAAAAGTTCACACACAGTTTGCATCACCATCTTGTGGTAGAAATGAGCAAATTCCAAAAAAACATCTATATTTCGGTTTACGGGCTTGCTCCAAAGTTAAAACAAATTTAACGCGACACTAGTATAAAATCACTGTAATTTAAAAAAGTTAACAGAGAAACGGGAAGCCTTGGGCAAAATCACCTAAAACACAAGTAATCACAAATACATACGCAAGCACTCAAACTTACAAACCCAGAAATACGCAAACAAAGAAACTAGCAATCAAATAAGTGCCAAAGTACAAAAAAGGTAAACCCCATAAACATCCAAACACATTACCCCCAAAGCAAAACAAACTATCGAGAAAGCACCAAAACACACTAAACTAGTACGAAAAAGACAAGAAAGTAGACCAAAGAAGCTAACACATGCAATAAAACAACACCTAATGTCAATAGAATTTATCAAGCTATTTAACATGTAAATAAGTACACAATCACCTAAACACCCACACATACAAACACTTGAACAATAAATGAACATTAGAATCACACAATACACTCCACCAAAATAAAAAACTAACCAACCAACTCGTGTAAACATCCGAACACCCCAAAACAACCCAGAAAACATACCAAAGAAACCTAAACATGCAATACTCTGGTGCAAATAAGTAAACGCCCAAACAAGTAAACCCACAAAAACGCAAATGAAAGATATTTGTAAGCGTACAAGGACAAAACACGTATCTCCGAAAACATAGATACATACACACACGCTCACGCGTACACACACACATACACATTCATGATCACGCACACGCACGCACACACACAAACAAACAAACAAACAAACAAACAAACAAACAAGCAAACAAGCAAACAAGCAAACAAGCAAACAAGCAAACAAACAAACAGACAAACAAACACACACTAACGCACGCACGCACGACCCCACGCTAACAACCACGCACACGCACCCACGCACCCACGCACACACGCACAACGCACACACGCAACACGCACACACGCACATAGCACGACACACGCACAAACACACACACACCCACACAAACCACACACACACACACATACACGCACGCACACGCACACACGCACGCACGAAAACACGACTACGCACTCACGCTACGCACGCATGCTACGCACGCACACGCACGCACCACACACACACACACAACACAAACAAACAAACAAACAAACAAACAAACAAACACGCACACACACACATACACACGCGCTCGTACACACATACAAACAAAAAACGCACGCATGCACACACATCACACACCACACACACACACACACACTCACACCACACACACACCACACGCACACAGCACGCAACGCACACACACGACTACGCACACGCATACGCACACGCACACGCACACGCACGACACACACACACACACACACACAAGCACACACACAACACACGCACACGCACACGCACACACACGCACACGCACACGCACCTGCACAGATACGCACACGTACACGCACACGCACGCGCACACGCTCATGGCACACACACACACGCAAACGCACACGGACACGCACACGCACACGCACACGCATACGCACATGCACAGACACGCATACGCCGCGCACATACACAGGCACACACGCACACACGCACACGGAACACGTACACGCACACGCACACGCACACACACACACACGCACACACACACACACACACACACACACACAACACACACACGCACACAAGGATACTCAAACACGTACCCTCGAACTTTTTCCTTCATACCCACTTTTATCCTCCGATCCACGCATTGCTTTTGCATCCCTAACCACATTTCCAGGTCCGTTGTCATAATCAATCAAGTCAATCGTGCTTTTACCTTCGCCACATTGCGTTCTCTTGCTTACAATCACTCGAGCTCCTTTTGCATTATGCATTGTCGTTTCAACCTCTGATGATAGCGCCAGATTACCATCATTTATCTTCACAGCATCCTTTGTTTTTCGCTTTGTCTCTGGTACACTCAGAATATCGAATTGCATTACATTCGTAGCTTCATACTCCTTTCTATCTAGACCTCTAACATTTTACATACCAGCTTGCCATTCCGTGTTCTGTATGGGTAATAGCCGATTGCAAGTGACGCCTGCAATTAACTCCCACCGTTCCAAAAATGAAACTCGTCTGAATGTCACTCTCGTCTCTCCAAGGATTTAAACGGAATGTCTCGAGCGTCACCCAAACTGAACAATATAAGCTCGTCTTTGTACCAATGCTGAATCTCTACAATCTTCAAATAGTGTCTCCAGATAACCACAGTGCAGATTATATTCATGGATCCCTACTTCGGTTGAAGACGTTTCTAAAATAATAGTTAATTCGAACCGCACGACAATGAGGGATAAAGACACAGTTTCCTTCATTACGAACACAGCCTTTCACCAATGATTGTTGAAAATGGTAAAACTGGTAATAAATTGAGCTCCCTTTAACAAAAATCAACCCGTACGGTCATAAATCTCAACCGACGATGATTCAGGAGCGATTAATTCACACTACCAGCTCTTTAATTTCCATTACTTTTCACACTTAACATTTGAGCAAATCCGTATTAAACAAAACTAATCAAGTAATGCTGCTATATCTCACAGTATACGCCTGGCTTTCACAACCTCGGTATACAATTAGTAGAGGAGTATCTGGACAACCTAATAACGCACTTGTAGATGGGAGTGACAATTTAGTTTTAATTAAAAATAACATTAATTTTTTGTATTTTGATAATGTAGATATGCTAAGGTAATCTTTATCTCTGGACGAAAAAATTGGTACAAACAATTTACTACTTTGTACGCAAAAAGTTATTACTTAAATAAGTAGATTTGAACAGGTAATTACTTTTATTTTACCAAAACCATTATCAAATATTTTAAAAGTTTACTTTAGAACTCGATTATATTAATTGCCAATGAGAGTCATTATAAAATTATTTTGTTTTAGTCGACTATTTGATTAGAAAACGTGGTTATTATAATCCGCCATCTATCTATATCAGATTAATGACTGTCAAGTATAAAATTGAAAATTTTATAACTTTTGAAATATTATTATTATAGTTGTCGCTATAATAATAATAACATTTAAAAAAGTATAAAGAATACTCTATTTAGAGAAATTGTATTAATTGTATTGATTTTAATTTTATATTTGACAAAGTTATTAATCTAATAACGAACTGTCGCATTTACATTTAATAATAAAAAGCTTAAATAAAAAGGAATCTCTGTTGAAAGAAACCATATATAATTATATAATCAAGATTTCAGAAATAAATTTTCTAACTATGATATCCATGATTGTTCCTAGGAACGCGCCTCCATCTTGCGCCGCGGTGTCGCCTAGGGTTTCCTAGTGCTGTGACAACGTCGAGGTCATTACTGCCGAAGCTCTTACTTCATCCAATCCGTCTACATTATCGTCTACCCTGTATAGAGTTATTTCATGGAGTTTTTCCTCACACATCTAGCGGGCATGGTCACTGCGTGTACTCACATCATGATTTAGGTGAAACCTTGGGGCAGCACCTTCCCTCTCAGAACCAGAACTCCGTTTATTCCGTTTCTACCCCAACGGTACCTATCATTAATGAGTCCATGCATACATACTTAATGTATTTATGGTAATGTAGGTTGGAAATCCTCGCTGTGGTTGAAGTAGTCCCACTGTTCCTTGGAGAGGGAATAAAACACGTTGCCTTTTCCATCTCTTTATGAGGCAATGTAATGTAGCTTCTCCTAACCAAACTGTTACTACATTAATAATATCTTTTCAAAAACATCAATATCTTTCCTTCTTGTCTTATTTACACATCACTTTGATTTAATAAACAAGTTGAAGAACTTTTCGAATCTCAAAAGTGTAATATTATATTATTAGAGCATTTTGGAATACTAGAGTTATTACGTATTATTTCGTATCGTACGGTGTAAATAACGCAACTTGCAGGACATGTGTTATGTGTATGAGCATTTGTGTGAGACATTTTTACCAAAAATTTATATTGCAGTTGAGTTTTATAACCAAATCCTCAGTTTTATTTATGGCAAGTGTAAGATTTTTAAAGTATTATTGCGTCTTATAGCGGACCCCGCCCTACTTCCGCGAGTCCAGCCGGCGACCCGCTTATTTCATAAGCATATGCGTGATCATATATCAATATTACAACATAAATGTTATGAAACTGTGTGGTGAACATTGCTTCAAACGAGAACTATAACTTTATAACATCAAATATGAAATGAGCCGGCTAAATTCAATGATGTAGTCGTGTGATTATAATAAAAATCTGCGGCCGTTTGCAAAAATAAATCGTTTGCATAAGGGATTGTCTTAATCGAGTACATTGATAACGCGGTACGAGCACAATTAGCTGCACTCCTGCAACGTAATTCTTCGAAGTAAAAGCACTAAATAAACTCCAATTCTTTAAGAATTTGATTATCGTATCAATTGGGCCCGGAGAGCTAAATCTTTACATAATAATTCAGTAAAGTAAATTTTCGTAAAACATATCTATTAACTAAAATATTGAAATAAAGCTGTCCAATAACAAAACAGAACTATCATAATATAGTGAGATAAGTTGTCAATGTCATCTGACTGTAGTAGCTAGACAATGCAACTGTACCTAGACTGTAAAATTAAGATAATCTAAGTATGTTAAACGCTCTAAATTTTAAGTTTGAATCACATTATAAGTAATTAAACAAAGATCACTGCCAAAAAAATACAAATATAGTTTAGTATAATGATATAAATTATTGCAATTAATTTGGTAAATAAAAATGTAAATTTTAAACTTCCAGCGGATAACAATAAGAAAGACCTTTTAAATGGGTTGAACTGAGTTTTCACACAAAGCAAAGACATCTCCTAGGTTCAAATACACCCTTGAAACAGCTAACTTTGACAGCTTAAACTCACTTCTCAATAATTTCAAAAGTAGGTAACAGGTTCTACTTTACAACCCACACTAATTTAATTACAAATCAATAATCAGAATTCAGGTGACGCAATCGATATTCAACGGACCTTATAAACTTTAAATACTATAATGGATCTTATTTTCCTTACAAAAACCCAACCATTCTTTAAGAACGTGCAAACTAGATTAAGAATAACAAACGTTTACTAAACTTCATCCTCAGAACCCTAAATCTCTTTCTTGGCCGCACCCATCCGCATTCTCACTACGCAAAAAGTCATGACTGTAGCTAAAGGGCTAGAAAGTTTTAATCAGTCCGTTGTTCCCTTGGTAGGGGAATGAAACTCATGACCCTTACTTCTACCTTGCTTTACCCAAAACTCTAATAGTAAATACTGCCAACCCCCTCTACAATTTACATGCGGAAGAGAATTTTGCTATAAGTACATAAAACCAAAATTTTAATTGGTACCTTCTTCTAACTTAGATACGGAAACCTTTCTCTATTCCTATTTTGAATTGTGAGTAACAATTGTTTGCCATTTCCACCAGAAAACGGATGAAACAATGTTTTTCTGACCATTGCTTTCCTGTAAAATAAATTTTTCAGATAAAGTTCCATTTTTCTGAATGCACTAGATGTCTGCTTGTGAAGCGTTCAATCGTACCTGTGAATATTAACATCTGCACTAAACATACTACTGTTTAAAGTAGCCATCTTATGTGCCATTGCTTTCATATCTCTGGTACTACGCATACAAAAGGGGTTCACTTTCAGGCGACTCCGCAACAACGTACGTGGTTGTCTTACAGCTAATACGTATAAAGAACACAATGTCTAGCATATTAACATAGTCCGTTCTAGAAGATAATTACAGCTAACTGATGTGTGAGTTCTTATACAAAAAACAAGGGATCCATTCCTATTTTGTTTTACCTCACAATCGATTAATCATAATTCAATTTTTTATTTGCACTTCTTTTATTATGGTTTTCAGAAAAGAATGTGTCACTATGTCTGTTAAAAATTAAAAAATCATGGTTAAAGTGTACAGTGTGGGATACAGTACTACTGTCTGTTATAATAAAGACAAATCTAGTTTGCTCTTTTCATGGTTGTTAAACGAAATAACGGATTGGGTTTAGCTCTTTCAGATTATCTCATATTAATAATTTATTAAATAAACAACTAGTTTTGACATGACTGTCAAAGTAAAATTACCAACACCATAAAAGAAGGTACTGTAAAGATAAGTTATAGATCACCTGGAAGTGTACTAAGTAATTATCTAAAACCTTTGAACGAAAGTTAAAGTTAGTACACTGGGTTTACCTCTATAATCATCTCTTCTAGGTGTTTTATAACTTATATGTTGGTAAACTTCCATATTACAATTTTTTACTGTGTGATTTTGCGGTACTTTGAGTGTTATAACCGTAGTAGTGCCAAATCGGGTGAGTCTACTTGCATTATTGAGCGCTTTTGTGTTTTGTGTTATGATCTCTTTACGTAACTAAAATTTAATCGAAATTTGCTTTAACGCTTCCTAAAATATTTCCATACGTATTTCATAACTGTAAACAGTACGTTACATGTTTACATTTGTATCGTAATCTGCCAGTTCGTTTGATAATCGCTAACTATCTTTCTTATAGCGACAAATTCTTTGTAACTGTTTTAAGTTGTGAATCTTTTTTGTTTTGCTTTTTCTAAGGTAAAAACTCTTGTGCCACGATTATTTGCTTTACAATTCCTTGCTAAATTTTGGTTCAATACACAGTGAGTTCCCACACAGATTTTCGGGTAATTTGCTTAAAACCGTACAATCCTAAATTACTTCAAGCTTGCCTGAACTTGAGGAAACTCAATTGTCTCCTACGATTTTGCAAGTATAGTTTTATGTCTAGCTTAAATGCTTACTACAATGCGTGGAAACTTTCTAGACAATCACTTATTCATTTTAGGTTTTTTACTTCCTTATGAGCAGAACGCATTAAGTAAAATCTTGTTTTCGTAAAAAAATCAATGTCGAGTCTACAACATCTATAGACATTTTCGACTGTATATGTGTATGTGCGTACATGAGTACCTGTCTATCTGTATATGCATGTGTGTGTGCACGCGAGCAGATGTATGTACATGTGTGCATGTATGTCCATATTTGTCTGTCTGTATGAGTGTGTGTGTGTGTGTGTGTGTGTGTGTGTGTGTATGTGTGTGCGTGCGTGGGTGTGTGAGTGGGTGTGTGTGTGTGTGTGTATCTGTCTGTCTGCCTGTAGCCACGATAACTTAAAAAATACGTCTCTGATTTTAATGAAACTCGGTATTTATTGCTACTTTTAAAATATGTTGGCTGTATCAAATTTTGATTAAAATTCATTTAAATGTATTTTATAGATGGCGCTAAAGCACATTTTACCAGTACTTTATTGAGAAAAGTAAAAAATATCTTTATTGCAAATAATTAACGTTTAGATAAATTTCCTTGATAAAAGTTTTTTGTAGAAAATGTAAATGTAAATAGGCTTTAAAGAATCAAAAAAGTCCATAGAACAACTTTTGTCTAAATGACAATTTTAGATAAGTTTCTCTAATACCAAACTAAATAAGTCTTAAGAATTTATTTAAACATATTATGCACGTAGTCATATTAAAATGACAAAAAGTTTAACTTTTAATTTGGTTGTGGTTTTTATATTTGACAAAATGAAACGTCATCATTTGATTAATATTAATTTAAATAGAATTTGTTTAAATTTACATTGAACAACGTTATTATTATTGTTATTTATTAAAGGTCATTTACTATCTTTTTTATTCACATTTATTGAAAAATCTTCCAGATTTTATTTAAAAATATCAATTTTATTCACAATTAGTTTGTAACATACCGCTTTTCCAACCATTTAAAGGTTACCGCTTACTTTAAGCGGCCAATAATAACAAAATGAGACGAAGTGATCAGTCATGGACCTCTTTCCAACCTGTGGGGGAGTTACTTTCGATTTAAACTATCAATGTCAAATTGACAACTTGGAGATTTTAATACAGGGTCAAGAGTATGCAACCATTTGTCTCACGTTCCTAGATGGTGAGTGAACGCAAGCAATAGGTGGAAACAAACAACACGTTTTCTTTAATAAGCATATTTAATAAGTGAATTATTGATAACAAGTAACAACAAAAAATAGAAAAGTAGTAAGCGTAAGATTTATGACTCCTCATTAAAGTAAAAATTAAAAGTCGCATTGTCACGACCTTCAATATTAAACGAGAAGCCGTGATAGATGCGTTCCAAAATTTTTTGGTTTGAATAATCTTACTTGTTCTTTAATAGTGAATAAAATCGTATACAAACCTCGGCAAAAGTACCACTCCCCTGTCTCGAGAACTAGTTCACCTCGAGGCTTCTCCTCTCGGTGAACTACACTCCTCTCGAGAGGAATGGAATACTTTCCGCCTCGGTATGTAATATACTATTACTTTATTGCGATTTTTTTATTATTACTTCAATGTTTGATTTTTGTGTTTCTTCTGTGTATGTACTAATTAAACTTCCTTCAAGCTCCCTCTTCCTTGTCTCCATTTTAGATTTGAAGGCTTATTGTAGGAAAATCTATTGCGTCCTTTAATTAAAAAGAGTATTTTAACTTCTTTAGAACCAGCCTAATGTAAGTAATTAAATTTTCTCCACCACGAATGCAACTACTGTGTAACCAAGTTGATTGCTCGTTACTTGCTGGGTTTAGGTATCTATATAGTACTTTATTTAAAGTTTTTATTGTGAACGAATAAGTTCAAAGGTAAATATATAATTAAAAATTATTATTAATTTTATTAAATACATAAATAAAAAGTTTACCTCGAGTAGAATTTGAACCTACGACCTGTACTTTGCTCGAGTACCGCGCTAACCAACTGCGCCATCAAGGTTCAGGCCCCAATCGATGTAAATTTTGTCTTTATGCATGTAGAACTGATGTAAATTCTAAATATAATGAAATTACAATCAAATAACTTATATTTATGGAATGTGAGCCTGCAATATAGCAAGGACTTACACATACCAAAGCAACTTGACTAATATATAGTACTTTGGTTCTAGCGTCCCAATTACAATTAGGTCGGGATATATAACAAGTTATAACTTTTACTGCTCTTTCCTATAAAGTGTTGGTAATTTTACTTGCTGTGATTAGTCTTCACTTACCTCCGATAATATATCTGAAAGTCGCATTATGTCCAAACTAATCACGTATCTAAATTAAATATAGTAAATTATTGTTGAGAAGGTTGTATTTACTAACTCTTTGCCGTCAAAACTCCATTTTGGGTGAACCTACAATGGAGATTAATCTCTATTAGTTGAGTTGATCGGCCTATTTCCACAGTTTCGGAAGTGGATTCCGCTTTCATCATCAGGATTAGACTTGATAAGGACCGATTTTGCACTTGAGTAGTATTCATTTACTCGGATTTTTTTCAAGCGCTTGACTACTCTCCGATTTCACTTACTAATCTGACACCTTAACCGCTAAGCTACTGAGTAATCCAAAATATATCTTTTAGAACTTATATTATACATGTATATATATATATATATATATATATATATATATATATATATATATATCAAAGCTACGTTTTGTGGTTCCAATGTACGCTTTTGCACATGAACAAGATAAAGGTAATGCAACTCTTATATTAAATATGATATGACATATGAATATAAATTATATATTAAATATGATATATATATATATATATATATATATATATATATATATATATATATATATATTGAACTGGCAGTACCCGGCGCGCTTTGCTGCGCTCAAATATAAAACACATTCTCCCTCGCCCTCTCCTTACTCGTTCATGGCTATCGGATGAATGGTGTAGTATGCATGTTATCTACTCGCGCCTAGTACGTTCGCGGTGAGACAGATAGTCGGTGTGAGAGAGAAAGTATTCGAGGACTTGGGCGCGCGCCGTGTTACATTAATTAAAAAGAAAAATGGGGTTATCACGTTTTTTCGGGAAATTTTTCCAACTTTTCTCTTCATAAAAACCTTCCTCTTCATAAAAACTTTCCTCAGTCTTCAACTGTTATTTAAAAAGAAATAGCAGAATTGGTCCAGCCGTTCTCGAGTTTTGCGCTTAGCAACACATTTGGCGATTGTAATATAGATTACACAGTGGCTCAAGAGTAAAGGTGCCAGATTAATAAGTGAACGGTACCAAGTTCGAATCGGAGAATAGTGAAGTGCTTGAGAAAATATCAGGGTAAATGAACCCAAGATATTTTTTGTACAATTGAAATTATTGTATTCGAAAAGGTTGTGTGGCACACTCTCATCATGTATTAGACGTTTTAAAGTCCACCTTATGTATGAAAGTTCTCAGTATCAAATTCCAACACTTATCCCCTCATAAGCTTTATCTTTGATTAAGGTAAATTTCATATTTTAATGATGGGTTTATACAAAACATTTTTTAAGTGTTTTGCTAATTTGAGCAGACACGGTTATTAGAATACTTCTATCTACAATTTGTTGCCGGTGTCGCATTCTGCTAGCTTGCATGTAAATCTATTTTTTATTTAAGTTGATTTGTGTCATTTTGTATATAAAATTAGTTTACACAGGTACAGTTTTATGATTAAAACGCAACTTTTAATCCAAACAGATCCATTTATGCAAACGGCGTACGTATCTACCAATTCGATAACTTTTTTAAATGTATTCGTTAAAAACTAGTTTTATTTACTGAATATTTGCATTTATCTATTTATATGATATATATATATATATATATATATATATATATATATATATATATATTGAATTAAATAGGGCGTATCTTTTTTTTAATGCTAAATATTTTTTTCGGTTAATCAATTATTAAAATCAGTATGTATATTTAATAGGGTTATATTCATAATCTTACTAAGATTTTAAATAATAATGAAAATAAATTTGTTCTAATATGATGGATATTTGGAATCACTTTGTACAGAATATAGTCCGTTTATCATTACTGATTGTTCGATTGTTTTTATATGTAATCATTATTAAAGTTTAATGGAAATTTTTACGTTGGTGTTAATTACGAAAAATTGTTTTTACTGACTTTTCCCAATAATTCAATTGACTCAGTTTTACCCACAGGTACTCTACAGACGGTTGATTACGGGCGACGCATTTCTCATATTTATAATTCAGGCTGGCTATAAATTGGAAAATTCTCTTAAGTATGACCATTTAATTATGAATAACGGTTACCTTGGTAGCGAGAGAAAAAATCTTATTGCTACACTAACAAAACCTTTTTTTGTGAACCTAACCCGTTGATGTACTGTGTAATTGACCATCATAGTCTCTAAATTTTATTATAACTAATTCTTAATTTTTTTAGGGTTTGTTATCTGCTCTCGATTTTGTAGAAGAAGTGATGGACGACGTAAGTAAATACTTTTATTTTACTAAAAACATTTGTGAATTTGGTTATGGTATTAAAGGTAGTACTTCAAGTATTTTTTATAGTTAAAGTTTATTTACAATTTCCGTAGAGTAATAAACCTTCACAGCGGACAGTCGCCAGTGGCGTACTGTTACGATACAGTAAAGACACAAAATTAGTGGAAAATGATTACTTACTGGTATACGTAAGAGTATCAATGTTGTTTTAATCTACCATAAGAATTACGCTAATAATGATTCGCACATTAGTTTAAGCTACACTTAGACAAGGACAAAAAGTAGACAAAGAACTTACACATACACAATTGTATCGTAAATAAAAGCAGCCTCTCACACAATCCCAAAAATGCATTCGTAGAATTACAATAAATTACATACCAGTTCATAGAACAATTCTAAATAAGCTGGCGGAATAAAAAACACACTTAAAAAAATCATTAAAACAAACCCTTGCAAGAGTAAGGTGAAAATCAAACCGTTACGTGATCAAAGTGACCGATAACCTACCCACATGCAATGACGCGAAAGTTTGAGTGACCGCGCTATGAACTACAGCACCCCTTTCTCAGATTACACCTTTATCTCTATTCATTTAAAATCAGTAAAAACGGATTAGTTTTAACAGCTAACGCCATGGATAACCATTTCCAGTTGCGAAATCAAGCATAAAGATGGAATCGAGGCTTTTTTAATGATATCTAGACACGTTTCTGTAAATCCCGGTGTCGTTAATAACAAGAATTAAACTAAACATACCACATATGTCCACGTATTAAATCCTCTATGCGGGCGAAAATGTTAATAAACAATTAACAATGCCAAATAATCCCAGCAATGAGAAGAACACTGTACGGTCTGACGCGGCTTTTTTAGGATTTCAACTTAATCAGTGTGCTTGTGAAATGGTTTATTGGCAAGTAAATTACCACCGCATAACTACCCTTTGTTATCAAAAGAAAATTCTGAGCGATTTCTCGTGATAATTAGTTAGTGGCTTCTTGCAAGTCAATGACCGATTTTCAATAGGTTACCCCAGCTTGTTGCGAGCTTTAATCTACATTTAAATACCTATTTACGCTTGAATATAATCCTGTAAATAATCACTTTATCTCCAACACTTAACGGGTTAAGGTACGCAGTTTAAACTCAAGAACGTCTCCTATCCGGTACGACTCAATCGAACGTCTAAGCTGTTTACTTTCAAATCTATCCCCTTTTTTAAAAGTTATTAAAAGACTAGAAATATTACGTAGGAATATATTCATAAATATTATCGAAAGAAGTATTAATTTTTAAAATATTAACTCGTCTCAAATTTCAAAGTAACAGTCCAGCCTAGTGAATTAATTACCAGCCGGTAACATTTTATCCAATTTCGTGCGTATAAAACTTATCAACGATTTGTCATGGCTTTTTCTTTTTAACCCTTAATTACACACATTTAGATCTTAGTTACATGAAATGAAACATTCCGAAAAATATTATCAAGGTACGACTTATTGACAAGATATTAACACCCATCAGTTATCATATTTGTTTCGCCGTAACATTTGCGATTTTCTGTTTTTATAACAATAATAAAAATTTTCGGTCCGCTACCTACAGTATCAATGTAAGTATGCTTTCGAATCTTTACAAAATGTATAATTTTATTCACATTTTGGTGTTTGGAATAAAATTAATGAAGGAATTGAATTAAAATACTTATCTTTGGGTTTTTAAATCGTGTATTGTTATTTATCTTTTACATAAATTTAAATTTTTCGATAATAATAAGAGTTATCGTCCTCAACAAATGGCTCTAAAGATTAATTGAAACATCAAAATAAATTTATACCCAAATATAAGCCTGGTATTAATATAAGAATTTGATGATCGTGTTTAAAAGCCAACTATGCTAATTATTAACCACCGTCCTTTAGAGAGTGTTCTGATTTGTCATCCATTATTAAGACAGTTTAATAGTATTTAATTTATTAAGAGAGCTAACTATTCTTTACTAAAATAAAATCAGATTCTATAGTTGCCTGTTAAATACGTTGTTAAACTGTTATATTTATAAAAAACTTTTTGTAGATAATGTCTCAATATAATTATGCTTTTGTACGTTTACAAAATTTATAATTTCATTCACATTTTAGTGTTTGGAATAAAAAAATTATGAAGTAATTGTATTAAAATACTTATCTTTTAGGTTTTTAAATCTTGCATTTTTATTTACTTTTACATAAATTTAAACAGTTCGATAACAATTACAGTTAATTATAAAGCTTTAAACATTAGTTAAGATGTAAATTAAAGTTATGCGGTATGAAAAAGTAAATATATGTCTGCTTTAAGTATAGCAGTTTGAAAAACGTATTTAAATGCCAATTGTGGAATATAATTTTATTTTAGTACAGATTAGTTAGATCTTTTAATAAGTTAAATGTTATTAGATTGTCTTGAAAACGGCAAGAACACCCTTTAACGGACGAAAGCTAACAATTAGATTGCACGGTTGGTTTTTAAATACTAAAATAAAATACTTATCTTTTTTGGGATTTTTTAATGGTGTACTTTAAATTATACAATCTAAACGTTTCGATAACACTTGCAGTTATCTTCGTCAGTAGTAATGTTTGTTAAAAATTGTTAAAGATGTAGTAAACAATTTTGTCAAATTTGAAAAATTCAAACATAAACATAAGCCTGCTATTAGTATAACAGTTTGTGAAACATAAAGCCAACTATAAAATTTTTTAGTAAAGAATAACTAGGTCATAAAATTAAATATTATTAAACTGCCTCAAAGATGACAAACCAGAACACTCTCTACGACGAAAGCTAACAATGAAATTTGCCAGCCAAAAAACACATTTAACAAAATTTAATCGTAGAGTGTTCTGGTTTGTCATCTTTGAGGCAGTTTTTGTCAAAAGGGGAGCCTTCAAGAAGAAGATCTACCAGACAGATAAAAGCGGACATTTGTTATAATCTTAAAGATTTTTTGATTGAGCGGCTGTAATTCTTGGTTGTCCACTTCTATTTAAAAATGCCATTTCTATTACGACATTCTATGGTTTATTACTCTACGGCAATTATGAATAGATTATAGTACATTAAGTTTAGAGCATTAAATACGTTTAGGCTTTCCATAATGAGCAATAAAAGTAATGTTATATAATAATTGATACAATTTTGAACTATGACCTAGAACTTTCCAGAAATCTGTAAAAAATAACAGATGTGGAGTATAATTCAACTATATAGAAAGTTTAACAGTTATTTAACCGGTATCATTATCTTAAAGAATAAATTTTAATTCTATTCACATTCATTATAGCTTTGTTAATAAACTGAGCATTTACTTTTTGTGTAAATTAGCTGTTGAATTTATTGACTAAAGTAGAACTTTAATTCTCCAGCATATTATTAAATTTAATTAATAGAATGCTAATTAAGTATTAAAAAATTCAGAATTAACATCAATTTGTAATAATAAATATTCTTTAAAACGAAACTTTTTCTTAATTTGCGGTCCATCATTGTTTAGCAGAGCTTACCATAATTATAATTATGGGAGATGTTAATTACATTTTTACGTATGTTTTGTAAAGTGTAAAGATGATGTATTTATAAGAGTAGAAAGAAAATAGTAATGACCCTAACGCACTTATAGTACAAACTAAATTTAAAGTCATCACATTACACTTGACTTATAAACCACATTCATTTATTGGCTTTTTATTCGATAGTTTTACACTAAGTACGCGTATTTTAATTTTAATATTTTGTAACCAGAAAGGGTCTTTGGGTTATAAATTATGTAAGTACGCGCACTTAGTCATTGTTTTAATATCTTTTTATGGAACAACCGAGATAGTGGGCCTGTGGTAACACAACCTGCTTAGCATTCGAGGAGTAATGAGTTCGCTTCCCGTTACCGTCTACCTTGTTTGAGGTTTTTTCAGAGGGTTTACCTCAGGCACATACAATGGCATAGTCTCTGCGTATACGCACAACATATGGGGCTATTTAGGCGAATCCTGGGGTAGTATCCTCCACCTTAGAGTTCCTTCCAATCCTATCCTGACCGCATCTAACCTTAATCCCATAATGCGTGCATACTTAAAGCTTAGAAAGCTCAAGCAGCACGCATTGTCCCTTGGGGATGGAATGAAACACGTTGCTATTTCCTTTTTTCATTTATTGGATAATCAAGAATGTGTGTTCACTTAGATATTGTTATGATGCTCATCTAACGCCTAAGTTGTAGCACGATTTGATTTCAAACACTTCGTCGCACTAAAATAAGTTGGTTTTCCGATTGAAGCATAACTTACAATTACATTCATTTATTAATATAGAGGACGCATCGATGGTTTAGTAGTTGGTGAACCTGTCGTGTAAATAGAATATCTAATGTTATTTCTATATTAAAATTTACTAAATTATTGCTATTTATTTCAAATTCTGTCTTAGACGTTAATATTAATCGTTTCATTAACGTCATCCAGTAGTAACTCGAATTTGCTTTTGTTAGTTACACGCTGGAAAAGAATCATTAGTAAAACTCATCTGTTTATTAATCAATAAGCAATAAGTGATAATCATGAAAGTTTACCTTTTCATACTGCACTGTGCAATTTAAATCAGTTTAAAGTGCGCACACAATTACAAAATTAAGTATAGGAGTAATAAAATAACACAGTGCCAACTACAGAAAAACAGTAAAAAATGAACAGGGAAATCAGCTGCACAATTGTGCCATAAATAAAATCAATAAATTATTACAATCATGTTGGCGAAGGTTACCAATTAAACAAACCCTCCTAAGATCGTGTGTAGTAGTGTGTTACAAACCTCATCCCATCCTAAACGTGTTTTGATGCGACTTCTCGAGAGCTTTCGAAAGAGTGGTCTCATAACATACTTAGGATGTATCGCTTCGGGATTATGGCTAATCGCACTTATAAGAGGTTGAAGTAGATGAGAGTTGGTTTTCGTCGAAATCTTACATTGGAATGCCATGAAGTCATACCTAGAAGAAGTTTTTATAATTGTCCAATCTGCGGTTTATCGAAAGCTTTGCAGCGAGTGGTTACATGACTTAACTAGATCCTACTGTAGCGCCCTCCAGGTACCCTATCTTGAAAAGTGTAATTTGCAATAATGCAAATTCAAGAACAAAACAATCGCTAAGTGATTTATCTTGACTTTACTGACAATAATGTCACTATTACTCAAATTATTTGCTTGCCTTAATTTGACTTTCCTTCCAATAATTACAACATTAGAATTTGATATTTAATTACTCGCAAACCTCAAATCTGATGAAACGAAGTGGTCGTCTAGTGATAGGTACGTTGTGCTATTTGACTGAGATAGACTGCATCATGTGGGGCAGTAAGCAATGGAACTACTCAAATTAAAATTAACGAGCTTTGCGCAATGGTGGTTCAGCCCGTTAATGTACTATTGGAAATAACCACCAAGAAAATTCACTTTATTCATAAATAAGTAATTGCACAAGTACATTAATAAATCAAACAACACAAAAAAACAAGGGTTAAATATATAACAAAACACCATTAAATCAGGTTATAGTGCGTACAAAATTATAACTTAAGAGAAAACAAATAAAAAACAGTTTAGTTACACATAAGCACAATAAAAAAAGCAATGTAGTCACACCCACAATTGGGTCACAAATAATCAGAACAAAAATCATAATAACAAACACGTGATCCTTTAAAAAGCCAATATGCCGGTTTTTAAGTAAATAAGCACATGAAACAATCAGGCAAATTACGGCACATATAAAATACAACAACAGTAAAATTGTACATGTGATAATAAGATAAAGGCAAGGACAAAAGAAAATAGACAAGGGATTTACACTTACACAATTGTTCAGTGACTACTAAAGCACAAAATACATACGTAAAATTACAATAAATTGCATATAAAGAGAAATTAGTTTGCAGCAAACAATTCTACTTAACAAACTGACACAAAAAATACAGTGTCTCTTTCTCAGGCTACACATACAACAATAAAAATAAAATTCGAACTGTTTAATGGTCATCTGGAACTGGGACTATGTAATCACTTGGCAATTGCCCAGTACAGTTAGTAACCAAGAATTATCCTGTGCCCGTTTTCCAGGCCCACCTCTACACAAATATAAATATAAATAACAAACAACAATGCTAATTCACACAAATACAAGAGTGAGGGAGCCCTGCACTATCTTTATTTTAGCAGATTTCAGCTTAAAAGCCTGCGTGCGAATGAGATACCTTTTCAAGGCAATGCTCGATCTTTAATACGTTATATAGGCTTGTAGAATTATTTGCTGCCAGCCTTAATTTATATAAAGATACTTACTTACACTTGAATTCCTTTAATTTAGACTTTAGGCTTAGACGTATTTAGTGCTCTATTCTCGATATCTGTAAGGTGCGTGTTAATGTATATATAACTGCGAGCTATGTTGGATGTAAATATTATATCTTGCAAATATAAATTACCATATACAGGTTACCATTGAACTCACAGTGTTCAACTATAATGGTTTAAACAGTATTGGTTTAGGAGTAGCAGGGTTTAGTGGTAGTAAAATAAATATAAGTAGTTAAAAAACGATAACACACTGCACAAACCGCAGAAGTGAATTTATTAAAGGTGTTTTTACCCCTAATTTCAACCTTAAAATTACAGTAAAATTAATGGAACCAGCTCTGTACTGCCAGTTGTAAACAAATCTACATAGGTGTATCAATAACTTTCCTCCGTTTGACAAATGTTGACGCCAACAGTAAGTTATACTTAAAATTACCAGATATAAAACGTCATTATTGTAAGGTTGGATATCTTTCAACAACATACGATTAAATTATTGATTTTTATCAGATAATATATTGGTTGAACCAAATAAACGCCATTTGCAGTAACTTTTGATTTACTTCTTCTATTGGAATAAGCTGAGGCATATTTATTGCTTGTAAAAGCGTATGGTGATGTTTCCTAAGTGAGATAAGTTATCGTGAGTGGTATCAAAAGTTTAAGAACGGTGAATTTAGCATCCAAGACAAAGAACGTAGCGAAAAACCGAAGGTGTGCAAAGACGCGGAATTGGAAGCATTATTGGATCAAAATTCGTACCAAACGCAAGAACTAGTTGCACTTGCACTAGGAGTAACTCAACATGCAATTTCACATCGGTTAAAATCATTAGTAATGATTCAAAAACAAGGAAATAGGGTTCCTGACACCGAGAAACGTTGAACGTCGATTTTTTACCGTGCCGAAAAATGAATCCACTATGGTAATTCAAAAATTTAGAAATCATGGGGACCAAATGGCCACACCTAAGGCAAATAGTCATAGAAAAAGCTCTTGTGGATTTGGTGAGATCAGCCGTGTATTACGAGTTGCTCAAACCGAACGAAACCACTAATGGGATTGTTTACCGAACAGAATTGATGAGATTGGGTCGAGCAATCAAGAAAATAGCTCCGAATACTGCTCCAGACACGACAAAATTATACTCCAGGGACCGATTTCATAATAAAAGTGACACGGTGACAAGCGACAGGTGAAAAGTGACAGACGACAGGTGACGATTCCCAGTCGAAGTTCTGTTGCATAAAGTTTCTATGGGATAGCCGACAAGAGACCTGACTTGTCCAATCTAAACAAATTTTTGACAAGTATTGACCCTAGAAACAAGTAAAAACATCTTTTCTCAAATTCCGCTAATCAAAATTTCTCAAAAACCAAAACAACACGAAAAACTAGCATTTCGACGCAAGTTGATTGTTTTAGAGTATTCATTCCTCAAATAATTGTGTAGTCGCGTTAACAAAGCGAGTTAGCTTGCTAACATTCATTCTCGACGACAAAAATACTCTATTTGGAGCTTTTTCGGATGTTCTGACAAAGCAGGATAACGAAAGCGCATGGACTAAAATTGAGAATGAAGCGAAGGCCTTGGAAATAATTCCAGCATACAAACTTGGCACTATGTTCGAGATACCACGTATCAGAACTGCCGTAAGGGATTGGTGGTGAGTTGGGATTCAAATTTAACTCAATTTACGGTGTCATATCAAATTTACAAAGATATTAATCATACTCTTACTTAAAATAGGAAAAATGTGATAAGAAGAACAAGACAGGACGATCGGGAGAGAAGAAACTGTAGTATGAGGACGCGGATTTTCTCATCTTTGAAATCATCGGGAATAACTATCCAGTAATCGAAGGCTTATCAGTCCCGAAATCATCAGGAAGTCATGTCTCAGCTATTTCAATACCGGAAGGATCTGAATCGGAGGAACAGTCATGGATTGATCTTGGTCCAACAGCCCCATAAGTCATACCACCCAAATCCTCGCAAACTTCTAACAACGCCCAACCACATTCTTCCACCCACCCGTCAACAGACATCTCTAACAGCAACATCAAGATTGCTGAATCGTTGGAAGAACGTAGATAACACTGTCGACAAAGAAAAAGAACGCCGATTGAAGAAGCTTCGATTACAAACTAAAGCTTTGGATTTGGATAATTTTAAACGCAAGTTGGAGATCGTAGAATTAGAAGAAGATAAGTTGTTGTATGCAGCCATTGCACATAACCAATATTTTATTCTTATTTATTTTAATTATGTTTAATGGTTTTTCGTTAAATTTTAAATTAGTAGTGTTGTTATTTGTTAAAATAGGTCTAAAGCTGGCAAATGTTTGCAAGTTGTTGCAAATAATGAGCAGTATATGGCATGTGAAGGAAATTGTTTAAAGTGGTTTCACATAAAGTGAGTTGGAATGAAAATTGCCGATAAAAAGCAGTTGAATAATATAAAGGGGGCTAAATGGTTCTGTGAAAAGTGTGATCATGATGGTGCATTGCCAAGTGGTTTTGAGGTTATTGATGCTACAAAATTAAAGGAGACAATGGGAGAGTATAGAAATGTTTATGTTGAAGAAATGAGAAAAGAGTTTGAGGAGTTGACCAGCATTGGAATGAAGGATCCTGTCGAGGTGAGTGCTCTTAAAGATGATATTATAAATTTGCAAAAGCAGTTAAAACAAAGTAGTGTTCCGTCATATGCATAAATAATACAACATGCAGAAAGTCAGGAAACGCCAAAAATTATAGTACAGCCAGTAAACAAAGAGCAACAGACTTCTAAAACTAGGGATGAGATAAAAAATAAGGTTGATATTGTTGCTTTGAAGGTTGGTGTGAATAATATAAAGGGATTGAAGGATGGAAAGATTTTATTGAGCTGTGGAAACAGTGATGGTCGAGTTTGCATTAGAGAATAATTTAAAGCAAGTTTTTGGTTGTGGTTACGGAGCCAAAACTACCAAGAATTTTGTTGAATAATATTTCTGGAATTGATAATATGAATGATGAACGACTGGAAAAAATAGTTGAGCGAAATGAATTGGCTTTGGAGGAAGGAAAAAGTTTAAAAATGATAAAGAGGTTACTTACTAAAGAAGTTTTCTGTGGTGGTAGGGTTGGATAATGTAACGTACAACAGACTAAGAGAAAGGAAATCTGTGATTTTTATGTGAAATATATGGCCAGTAAATGACTATGTTTTTGTACCAAGATGTTTTAAATGTTGCGGTTTTCACCTAAAAGCTGAATGTAAAGTAGGTGTAAAAAATGTGCTGGAGATTCCCATATCATTAAAGACTGTAAGGCAAAGTCAGTAAGGTGTGCCGTATGCATGGAAGCAAATAAAGAATATAATTTGAAGATTAATGTGGATCATGGAGTGTTTGATAAAAACTGCCCTAGTTATTTAGAAAGAGTGAAAAGATCGATTGGTAGGTTCAGCTATGTTGATCAACAGGTGTAGCAATTAATTGAAAGCATAAGCCATAATCAAAAGGAAGGGATGCTGGTTGTAAATGTTAATGCACTCATAACAAAACTGGATCAAGTGAAGTTACTAATGGAGCAATTCAGGCCTATGTTTTTAATTGCTGTGGAGACACACGTTACCTCTGAGGATGACGAATGTTTATTTTCTGTTGAATGTAGTTTATGTAGTGAGTTGCAATTCTCTTTCCCGGCATACGGGAGGAGTGGCTATATATGTCAGTGAAGGTGTTACGTTTAAACTTATCGCAGTGGAGGAATTTCAAATGGACTGGTGGTTTGTTACGATTAAAGTATTAAATGTCAAGAATATAGCGGTTATTGCAGATTGTTATAGATCCCCCAGTTGTTCTAAAGCCAGTTTTCTGAACAGACTGACAGAATGGTTAGAAGAAGTAGAGGAGATAAATAATGGGACCAATGGCTCTTTCATAGTGGCAGGAGATTTTAATATCAACTGGTTGCTTAAAGATCAGGAATGTTATGCAAAGAGACTTCTAAGTATTGTTCAAATGGCGGGGATGCAACAATTAGTTCAATCCCCGACTCGTGTAACATTGGATTCTGAAAATATGATTGATCTGGTAATAGTTGATAGCTTCAATAGACACTGTCAGGTGCATAAAAGTCCAAAAATATCTGATAATTTGGTTATTCAAGTTGGTGGTATTAGGAATAACATAAAACCCGATAAGTTTGTATGCGAGGGTAAGGTGGATATGGACAAGCTTCCTCGCGTGCTCCAGGAAAAATTAGAAAGAAAAAATATAGATGGGACTGATCTTGATGAGCTGTATGCTGGTTCTCGGGATTATGCTTTGGAGGCTATGAAGGAGATGAGAGGTGAGGATAGAGAGGTAAACAAAAAGCCGTGTCCATGGTTCACAAAAGGAGTCAAGATTTGCCGTAATAAAAAAGATGAGGCCTATAAAAAACTCATCCTCCTCCGTTCTTTGTATGGCAGAGAAGACCAGGTTGTGAGTAGCGCGTGGAGAAAGTACAAAATGTGTAGAAATGAGTTTGTGGCTATGTTGAGAAGGGACGAAAAGTTGTTCTATGAAAAAAGTGTTGATGGTGCTATTGGTGATCCTGCCAAAATGTGGCGAGTTTAATAAAATAAACAAGCCGTTTATTAATAGTGTTGAAAAAGTGAACAAGCCATTATTTTGAATATTTTATAAAATAGGACATTTCTTAAATTAATATATTTTGAAATAAACAGACATTTTTGAGAAACGACTTAAATTTTGCCAGCCACAAAACACATTTAACAAAATTTAATCGAGTTATGATGTAAGTGTAAAGTTGTGAAAAACTTCAATTTTAAAATGATAGATACATTCACAAATCCAAACATTACATCAAATAAAATGTGTTTTTTGGCTGGCAAATTTCATTGTTAGCTTTCGTCGTAGAGAGTGTTCTGGTTTGCCATCTTTGAGGCAGTTTAATAATATTTAATTTAATGGCCTAGTTATTCTTTACTAAAAAAAATTTTATAGTTGGCTTTATGTTTCCCAAACTGTTATACTAATAGCAGGCTTATGTTTATGTTTTAATTTTTCAAATTTGACAAAATTGTTTACTACATCTTTAACAATTTTTAACAAACATTACTACTGACGAAGATAACTGTAAGTGTTATCGAAACGTTTAGATTGTATAATTTAAAGCACACCATTAAAAAATCCCAAAAAAGATAAGTATTTTATTATGAGTGTTAATGGTGAAAGTTTACATTTTCATATATTTTGGAAAGTTTGGGGGAGGTGATAAAGTCTATCCTGGATTGTGACCCGGTAAATATTGTTAATATAAGTAATGTTAGTGTTCTTAACCAATTTTGTAGATTTACTGAAAATGATGTTCATAAATTTGTTTTAAAATTAAGCAATACAATGGGGACTGATGGGGTTAGTAGTCAAACTTTAAAAACGTTGTGGCCAGTTGTTGGTACGTGGGTCACTAAAATTGTTAATGAATCTTTCTCTCAAAAAATTGTACCGGAGGTCTTAAAGATCTCCACCATAGTTCCTTTACCTAAAGTTAAAAATAGTTTAAGTTGTGCAGATTTACGTCCCATTAACATGTTACCAGTTGTTGAGAAAATATTAGAAGCCATTGTTTATGGTACGTTATTGAATTATGTTAAACTAAATAAGGCATTATCGGAATTTCAATCGGAGTTCAGGGTACAACATTGGACAGAGTCCACAGTGCAATTGATTATAGAGTAGTTGAAAAATGCTTTAGATCAGGGGTATGTAACGGTTGCCGTATTTGTTGATTTTAAAGGTCTAAGCTTCTAGTCAAACTTCAAAGGTTGTATGGTATAACAGTCGATGTTTATGATTAGATAAAAGGTTACCTAGAAAATAGATTCCAATAAGTAAAGTATTATAGTGTGAAACAAAATTTAGAATTAGTAAGCCAAGGTATCCCTCAAGGTAGTAAAATAGGACCAATTTTATTCAATTTGTACATTATTGATTTACCAAATGTGATAATAGATTGTAAGGTTCATATGTTTGCTGATGATACGTTGCTGTATTATTCATGTAGTGATGTAAATATAGTTATAGACAAAATAAATTCTGATCTAGCACTGCTGGAAGTATCGTTACAAAAAAATAAATTATGTTTAAATGTTAATAAAACGAAATGTATGGGTATGGGTAGTCAAACAATAACTGATAGTATTAAAAACATATCGGTGATAGTAGGTAATGGGTTGACAGATGTAAGTACCCTGGAGTTGTTCTTGACGATAGGCTAAAATTTGATGAGCAGACTATGTTAGCAAGAAAATTGCTAAGAAAGTCGGGGTGATCAGAAAACTTAGAAATGGGTTAAAAAGAAAGAGTAAGGCGCTGCTTGCTGTTCAAGACGATTGTCATTCCTCATTTTAAGAGTATTGTTCTTCAGTATTATATTTGTGTTATACATAAGTTGCAAGTTCTTTTTAATAAAGGTATGAGGGCGGTGTTGAATAGAAATAAGTATACTAGGATTAAGGGAAATGAAGTAGTTAGGATATTTGGTTGTTAAGGATGAAATTCTCTGTGATGTGTTGGTTTTTGTGTATAAAGTAGAAAATAAGTTGTTACCTAATTATTTAAGTAATATGCTAGTCAAAGTTAAGGAAGTCCATAGTTACCATACCAGACAATGCAACCAGTATTTTAGAATAAGGAAGAACACGAGCAGTGCAATGAATTCTATTTTTTATAATGGCATTAAAGAATACAATAAATTGCCTGAAGAAATTAAAAATTCTAAAAGTATTGTGAATTCAAAGAGAACATAAAAAATCATATGAATGAAAAAAATACATATTAATTCTGAAGAATATAATTTATTAGCTTTAAGCTACAATTGTAATAATAAATAAATAAATAAATAAATAAATAAATAAATAAATAAATAAATAAATAAATAAATAAATAAATAAATAAATAAATAAATAAACAAGTAAATAAATAAATAAATAAATAAATAAATAAATAGATATCTCGAGATTTTTTAAGCAAAAATTATTACGATTAAAGCTTATATTTCAGCACTTTTAAATGTATCAATTTATGTTGTACAAATTGTAATTAAAGAGTTGATAATAAAACATTACTTGGAAAGTATAAGAACATTACTAATAGTATAATAATTTGGAACATTACAAAATAGGTATGTAGAGTATACAAATAAACTTTAATTGAGTTCAGCAGCAAAACTACTAACCAATTCTTCATAGACTGTTGTTGCTGCAGTTGTTGGCTCGCTGTCTTCGTATGTATCATCTTCGAAATCTAAAATAGTGTATGCCAGCATTATTGTCATTGATTATTGTTTAAACTGTTCTGTTATTTACTGTACTAACCGGCACTACCAACATTCTCATCGGTATTATTGATCCCAAACTTCTTCCGTAAATGACAGAGTTGTTACATAGGCGAGGATCACTCTGCAACAGTCTTCGGACTTTTTGATACGCAAACAATTTAGACAAGGGAACCTATTTGAAAATACTCAATTGGGAAGTTTTACCCCACCCACCCTATTCACGAGGCATTGCTCCTTCTGATTTCCACTTGTTTGAATTGATGATGCCAAGCTTTCTGAGCAAAACTTCTCATCATATGAAGATACCAAACATTGGGTTAATTCGTGGATAGTCGTAAAAGATGAAACATTCTTCCGATGCGGTTTCCGTATACTGCCAGAAAGATAGGAAAAAGTAGTGGCAAGCGATGGACAATACTTCGAATAAAACAGAGGATTCCGTTCTTTCGCAATATAAATAAATGATAAAAAACGGTGGAAAATTATTAGTACACCTAATAAGTAAAACTAAAAAATTAAGCTAAGCACACTTTTGAAACAATGTTAATATTTTAATTATTAATTATTCTTTTGTACATACCTACTTTAATTTTTTTTTTTGTACATTATTTATAGAGAACAAATCAACACGAAGAAAACAATGCAGTGCGTCAAAGAAGACAAGAGGTATCTATGCTTTTTAAAACTTGAAAAAATTTATTATTTAAATAACTAAACAGGAAACAACTACTGAAACACCCTCAACAACCGAAACAACAACAGATTTAACAACTACCGAATTCCCAACTTTACATAATTACTCTACATTTTCTATCTTACTACTTAACAATACGAACGACTCTATTAATGAAATTGACTCAGATCGTATACGAATAATTAGAGACCAAGACGTAAAAAACGAAAAAAATAGTACTGTACAGGAAAGGCAGGAGGATAACGATGAAGGTGGTGGAGGTGGTCTAATTGGTGCTATTATTTCTGGGTTTTTAGGAAGTCTTAGTAAGGTAATTATATTAATTTTTAGATTTAAGTTGTACAGTAACGTTTTTATTTAAGCCTGATGGAGGAGTTGATATAGATGCTGTTGTTAGTGTTATTGGAAGTTTAAGTGCAGTAATTATATTCAATAATTGTTATTTTCCATTACTTAAAAATTATTATTCTAGATGAAAGAAGATGGAACGTATGATTTTACTGGATTGTCAGATACACTAAGTGCATTTTTTGGGGTAAGCCTGTTTTGTTATTAGCAAGAATAAGTTATAGTTGTATAACGTAAAAAAAGGTTTAAATCGAATTTACGACTGCCCCACAATTTGTGCAAAGTGAATGTAAAATAAGGATTAAAAACATTAAAAGATTCATTTAACTTAATCTGAGTTAGCCGATTCCAAAACGTATCAAAAACACTATTAAATTTATTTTCTTATTCCCTACATACATATTTGCTATAAAACAATTCTCTAACTTTTACTTATTAACGATCAAACCGCACTAGGCATCATGCAGGTCTACCGAGCTTGCCAAGCCAACTGCAGCGGAAATGGGCAGAGGCGATATAAGATGTAAAATGATTGAAATTTAGTTTCAAACACCTTACACTTACCATCAATCAACAACTAACACTCAATCCGGGAAAAATTTGTCTCTATGCACAACCACAATCTTAACCTTTTCAAAAATAAATAGTCTTAGGCCAGGTGTGTACCTGACTACGGATAGAATTTTAGCTTACTCAGTAAAACCATACACAACTCTAGTTCAAAGACACTTTCACTTTAACAAAGTCCGTTAAATTTCGTCTAAGAAAACGCACGTTGATTCAATTTTGAAAATCTTAAAAAATAAATTTATCCAACGCCATGCCAGTCGTCGTAAACTTATTGATCGCGCCCTGTATATTCATAAAATCACAGTAATGAAACGTTATTTGGATACTTACTAATTTACCCTCATGTACACATAGATTAATATTTATAACATTAACTCGTAACTTAACAAAAATTGTAAGACGTAACGATCAGTCCGGTGTTCATGAATCATATATTTTCTATCAAATATTATTTGGAATACTTTCTCTCTAAAATTATATTTAAACATTCACTAACATGAGTGAATTGAATCATTCAAATCTGAATTTTCTGCTTAATAAACATCTTGTTATCAGTATTATGTATGTAATGACTGTTAATGAATCCAAAATAACTTAAACTAAATTTTGTAATAGATCTGACTCAAAATAAACAATTCTCAGATCCATCATAAAGCTAATATACAAACAGACTGCTTACTCTAAAACGGCGTAATCCTGTATTTAACTTCGCTCAAAGAAACAATAAACTCTTATAATATTGGTTCTCTTTTAGAACTTTAGACTAAGGAATTACAATTTAAACAAATAAACAAATAAGTTAATTAATGAACCGGTATTACTAATCTTTCAAAAACATTTACAGGTATTGCCTATAGATAAAAAATCCCTAAATCTTATGATCTAAATATATAATAAAGGGAACGTAGATTGATTATCCTCTAAAAATAGTCAAACTTCTACCGTTCGACAATCTAAAATTATTCTTACATCAATAATTTCCGCATTCCCTTCTTCAGTATAATGTGGTATCCAAGGGAGTTGGTTTATTCTTATTAATTTAGATATATTGTTTGTGTTTGATAAGTGTTCATATATGATTTTAACTGGCGACTTTAACTTGAGCTTTGATAAAAATGATCGCAATGTACTTATATTAAGAGACATGTTTTCCATATTTAACCTATATGGACACCGACAAGGTGTTGGATAACGCTTTTGTCAATTCTAGTGGACGCTCACATAATGTGCGCTTTTGCTTAACATCTGACCATAATTACAATAAATTTAAAACTATTAAGCATAATAAAGAAGCCATAAAGCCAAAAGTAATAAACAAACGTTTTTATAATAAAGATTCAATTTTGAAGTTTGCTACAGCCATACAACAGGAACGTTGAGTTGATTTTGAAAATTTTTCAACACTTGATGCATTTAATTATTCCCACAAAACTTGTTACAAGCCAAATGCTCATTAGACCATGAGCCTGTAAAGGCAATGTGGCGCACGCCATAACTCAATGGTGTGGGCGGGGTTCTTACTTAATGCTGCAAAAGGGCACTCCTCCTAGAAAATTTTACTCCAAAAGTATTTACGCAAACTTCACTTAAATCGCAATAAAATCTTAAGTTTCATATGAAAGCCACGATAATAAAACTAAAATTTCATTAAATATTTCGATAAACTTCAACGCCAAAATTATTGTTTCAAATATCCAAAAAAACTGATCAATACGATAACGTGACCAAAAATTTATAAAGACCTAACATTTAATAAACGACGTAATTGGGGTTGTAATTCCTAAATTCGAAAATACACAGCTCAATCTCAAACAAATAAACAAACTGCTTACCTTTTGGTAAATCCAGGTAACCGACAGCTGATCAGGTGATTCCTATAAAAAACTTCAAAAACTGCGACTGCTCGCAAAACTATCGTATGCACAAACAGCTCACCAGTCCATGACCGTCTTTCTTCATAATTACGTTACTTTATTATCTAAAGTCTCTTTTAAAGCAGCAAAAATAGCAAAAGTTCAAATCGGGAAATTCTCATTAGTCATTACGTTATAGCTTAATGAAACTTTAAAAGGTTACCTTAAAAAACTTGTATAGCTTCAATAAAATCGATTAACCATCTAAATGAACGATAAATGGATGTTGTCGCTGTAAAATTATTTAACTCAAAATTTCTCATAAGATAGTTCAAACACTAAAAATCCTAAATGTGAATCAAAATATCTAATCTCATAACTTTTTTATATACGACGGCAAATCGCAGTAACATAGGACGAAGTGACCATAGATTCATATCTATTAATAAAACAGTTATAAACATTAACAGTGGTCATATATTATGACAAATCAAAATCAAAATTTTGATACAGTTAGTACAAGACAAACACATTAAATTTTGCAGTTCACATAAGAAAACAACGTACAGAAATAAAGTTCTGTTGACGCTTACAAGGTCATATTCCCCAAGTTCAGTTACCTCATATTCTAAATAACTACATTTTATTAACTGTTTAACGCGCCAGTTTATTTTCAATAGTTGGTCCGATAATTATCATGTTTTTTTTATTTCATTTTTATGGTCTACTTGTAGAAGTATTAAGGTGTAGAAATTGTAGAATAAAAAACATGTTTTTTTTGCAAAAATCAAACATGTAATATAGCGCATGTGCTTACCCGAGTTAACTCGGGTTAAAAAATCAGGTAAAATAAAACATTGTGATTGTACAGGGTGTCCCAACGATAGAGTAAAGTAAGTTTATGCTTAACTAGAATTATTTGTGTAAATATTGTATGGACCATGGGGTAGAGGTAAGAAGTGTGCATTTTTTTAAAATATTGGAAGTTATAGAGGGTGTGCCAGAAAAGCAGGACGTGAAAAAGTATGATTTTTTTAAATAGAACACCCCGTATTTGATTTTAGTTTTTAATTCTACGTGTCCATACAAACATATTTTGTCATACAAAAGATTGGCTGAAAGTTTTTAGTTCTTGAGATATTCGCGTTTAAAGATTGTTATGGTCATTTTCGTGGGGTTGATGAATGGGCAATTGTTCCGTTATTTGACAATAAAAAAAATTGATATTTCGTGTGAAAAATGAGTGATATTATACTAACGTTTAGACCGAGTAGTATTTCTAATTTTCTCAACAGGGTGTTTGTTATAACCATTCAAATTTGAAAATTCTCAAATTAAAAAAAATCAGTTTTTTTTTATTGCACACCCTATATATTTTTATTTCATTTTATTCGGGATTAAAAAATCTATCATTTTTGTCAAATATATCCTATATCTATCTTTGATAGTTTTCGAGGAATTTCGATTTTTCTCACTAGCTACGTTACATACGATACTACATTATTGTGGATCGTGGTAGCCATGGAAAACAATTGCGACAAAATAAAACAAACCACCTAAGCGAGAATATTAACAGTTTTTATTAATCAGAATCAGTAATTCAATAATTATTCAACATTGCGTCTTAGTAAATGCTCAAATAGACGGCCTTCTTGCTGAATACACATATTGAGCCTTTTTCTCATGTTCTGTCTCACTTCGGATAACATAAGAGGGGTCACTGTGTGACAAGCTTCGCGAATTCTATTTTTCATGTCCTCCCTTGTTGTAGGTTTAATAATATACACCCGATCTTTTATGTATCCCCATAGGAAAAAATCCAGTGGAGTTAAATCGCATGACCTGGGTGGCCATAATATAAAGCCATTACGTCCTATCCATTTCTCCGGGTATTGCTGGTTCAAGAATTCACTTACGTCCCTATAAAATGTGGAGGTGCACCATCCTGTTGCAACCACATATTTAGTCGTCCTTCTAAATTGATATCCTCAAGTAACACAGGCAATTCTTCACGTAAGAAATGCAAATAGCTGCGGCCCGTTAATGGATCATCAAAAAAATAGGGACCGATAATTTGGTCATTAAGTATACCACACCACACATTTAGTGACCAATGATTTTGGTTTTGAACTTCTCGTAGCCAAAATGGATTATCAATGGCGTAATAGTGCATATTATGCCGATTTACAGCCCCATTACTTTTAAACGTCGCCTCATCGGAAAACATTATGGAGCACAAAAGTTGTTATTTAATTGCAGCCGTTGATTAATGATATTGCAGAATTCAATTCGTCTTGCAAAATCCTCTTCTCGCAATTCTTGATGAAGCTCAATGTGATAGGGATGGTACTTATACTTCAGCGTTGTTCGATTCACGTTTGATTTGGAGGTATCACATATCGTAGCTAATGTTCTAGAACTCACTTGGGGATTTTCTTGAATATTTAATAATATTTCAAGTTCTTTTTCTTCATTAGCTGCCCTTTTATTAACAACTTTACGTTTGAAGTATTTAACACTACCGCTAGAATCAAATCTATCCATCAAATTTTCCAAGCCAACAGTAGTAGGTATTCGACGTTCAGGATATTTCATTTTGTAGATTCGTTGTGCCAATAAAGGGGTTTTTTCAGCCTCGCCCAACACGTATATCATATCAATTAATTAATTTGTCGAATAATCCATAATTGATACAAGAATTGATAACAAGTTAAATGCGAAAACGACAAATTTAATATGTGTTTATTTTGACAAGTAGGAAACCTTTGTATCTTAGTAACGCAATTATTAATTTCCATGGCTACCAAGATCCATGCAATGCAATGTTATCGAAAATAAAGTAGCTAGTGTGAAAAATCGAAATTACTCGAAAACTATCAAAGATAGATATAGGATATATTTGACAAAAATGATAGATTTTTAATCCCGAATAAAATGAAATAAAAATATATAGGGTGTGCAATTAAAAAACTGATTTTTTTAATTTGAGAATTTTCAAATTTGAATGGTTATAACAAACACCCTGTTGAGAAAATTAGAAATACTACTCGGTCTAAACGTTAGTATAATATCACTCATTTTTCACACGAAATATCAATTTTTTATTGTGAAATAACGGAACAATTGCCCATTCATCAACCCCACGAAAATGACCATAACAATCTTTAAACGCGAATATCTCAAGAACTAAAAACTTTCAGCCAATCTTTTGTATGACAAAATATGTTTGTATGGACACGTAGAATTAAAAACTAAAATAAAATACGGGGTGTTCTATTTAAAAAAATCATACTTTTTCACGTCCTGCTTTTCTGGCACACCCTCTATAACTTCCAATATTTTAAAAAAATGCACACTTCTTACCTCTACCCCATGGTCCATACAATATTTACACAAATAATTCTAGTTAAGCATAAACTTACTTTATTCTATCGTTGGGACACCCTGTACATAAAAAAATATAAATCTAAAGGAATAATACCAGTTCTAAATATTTGTAACAGTATGAAACACTCTAAAACACGGAGTAACGCACAACGGCACATCACAATCAGGGCAGCAATATCTAGTTTCTCTGCGAATCTTCTTGTCACGTGCATCTTGAACGCTGCTACATATTCCACACTGACATGTAGGATTTGTTTTCTTCTCCGTTTGTGGCATATATTCAGGAAAATGCGTCCTGTGCACCTAGGCGGAGGAAGTTGTGCGGAAGGCCGTCCTTGCATACAGGATTGGTGTGAATAATTGAAATCAAATTAATTTCCTTTTTATCTTTCGATCTTGGAAAGATAATTGCACAAACTTTGCCTCTTTGGAATGCAATCAGTTCTCCTTTCTGATGATTTTTATATTTTTGGTACCTATTTTTTAGCGTTCCGTAAACATCAGTTTTATTTGAAATAAGTAGGTCAGCAAGTTGTGGTGAATTATAATAATTGTCCATGGTCAAACAATATCCTTGATTTAACAATTGTGACAAAACCATCACTACCTGAGATGTAACTGGTAAGTAGTTATACGTCGCGTCTAAAGTGGATTTAATAGAAGGCACTGAATCACTTAATCTGGCCTGTTATTGATAGAGTTTGGAATTGGTGACCGTTTCCCGAAAGATGGTCTTCATTTTCGATATAGACCCGAACATGTCGACGCGCCTGGGGAGGGGATCAGTTTCTTCATGGGGAGGGCTTCGGCATCGAGTGCAATTTCGGAGAGGTCCGACAGATGTCAATCCTCGGTGGGAGTGTCGGGAGCGAGCTCGGCCCGACGGCGTTTGGAGGTTCCCCCCTCTGCCTCCATGGCGACAGAGAGAGGGGGCGGGAGAAACTGGACGAGACACGGTGTATCAGTAGACACACTGGCTTGGATACTCAAGGGAGACACAAACACTAGGGTTAACCCCTTTAGCCGCACACAGCATCTTATTACTGGAAGGACTTATAGCCTACGGGTCATTATATATATATGATATATTCCTATGCTACACTATCCTCGCTTGTATTATGTCAACTAGCTTTATGTACCACACGTAACTATATGAAACACAAAAGATGTCCACATAAAAGGAATTAATCTTTACTATTTACATTAACTGACTTATAATCAAACTGTTTATTACGGATATTAGTTATGCCATTTCATTAATTGCCGTGTTGTACTTGAATTGCTGAAAATTGTATATTACTGCTTAACATACGGTTTTAATTTAGGGACACATTATTTTGTATAAGAAACAATGGAATCTGCGTTTTTGAACTTTAGTACTTGCTTCTACTTTCCACAAACTGTTCATTGATGTTGCAACTATTAATTTATAGACATCTGATTAGTCCTTTGCTGGTCTTTTTGGAATTACTATCAAAAGAGTAATTTTTGCAAAACATCCGTTTATTTGAACGAATAAGATTAATTGCGATAACTAATTATGTTCTATGCAAGATTTATATCACTGCTACATTAGATGTGGTTTCAGTTATTTTAAGAGTGCATACCTCTATGACGATGAATTTGTTTTTTAGTGATTTCCCTGTTTTGGTTTTTCTAGTTATTTCAACTAAATCATAATTTTCTATCCAAAATACATTTTTATTACGGCAGACAGACATAAGTAATTAACAACTTAAGAATCATATTTTAAAATTACACATATGGAAGATAATTACTCTAACTAAACCATTATTTGTGGTAGCAGACAATCTGTAAACCCATTGCCGAAATAACCAATGTACGCAACCTTCTACCTATAATATACCATACATGATCAATGGGAAAAAGGTCTGGTGACCTTGCTAGCCGTGGAAGAACATAGAAACCTTTTAATGACAACTGCAGTGTGGAACTTGCCAGTATTATGCTGAAAAATAAGGTTTCCTTGTTCCTGCAGCTAAGGTACTGTAACGGCTTCCAAGGCATTCCAAAAGCGCTGTCCCAAGTCCCACGCAATATTCAAGTTTGAGCTTTCTCTGGATCTTCGACAATTCCTTACACGCTCATCGTTAATCCACAGAATCGAGATTCATCACCAAATACAATTTGGTTTTATTCTAGGTACCACTGATCTCATTCTGGGCACTCTGCAGTCTTGATTCCACACGTCTTTCGGTTATTGGTAAGATCGAACATGGTCGACATTATTAAAGATTAGTAGGCCTTATTCTTTGGTAAATTTATATCATACCTAGTTGTTACCTTTAGCAGCCGTCAATTCATTATCACTTGATTTAGTGGTTCTAAAGCCGTCTCTAAGACAATTTGTTCTTAGTAGGCCTCTTCATGATCATTAGTTCTGTGATCTGCTCCGGAACCATTACGACGTTTGTGTCTGTGTTCTTCCGTCCAAATATTCCAACACCTCATTATGATAGATTCATTCCTAGCAACCCGATTAGCAATTTCTCCCAGAGGCATTCTAGCCATTCTCAGCCCTATTAATCGCTTCCTTTCAAATTAATTGGTGAAAATTATTGTGTTAACGTATCCAAATGATTGTAAAATATCCTTTAGAAAGGTATTCATTTAATCAACATGTATTTAGTTTATCGGTAGTAAACACATAAGTGGTGACTTTTTTATCGGATAAATAAATGTTAGCACGAAATATTATTGTCATGGTAATTGACTCTAGAATGAAATATCGCAAAAAGTTGGTCGAGCGATCTCAATTGTTCTTGGTTATGTCATAAGATGGTGCTAACAGTTTTTAAATTATAACATATTATGGCGTTACAAACTGTATGTTAACTTCCAGTAATACCAAAGAATGGCAGTTGTAGCTTAAATTATACCTCAAAACTGTTGACAATACGACCCTAGTCGTAGCGCTAGCTGTTGGAAAACTGCTAATATGCCATAATATGGCACTAACCATAACAATGTCCAAAAGTTAAAAATAATGCCCAGCGGTTGAAAATGGGTACACGGGCAAAGTTCCTTATGTTACATATGGGGGAGCGTCCTAAACATTGTTTTTTATACATTTTATAGGACTTGGTTTTCATTTCATACAGATTCCGAAACACACTCGACCTATTGGGTTCATCGCGAACCCTGAATCAAAAACCAATACTAACTTAAAAGGTTCATATATTTAAGGAGATACACGATGACTATGGAAAACTATAAGTGATTTTGAGTTGAAATTTTGGAAATCGCTGTTTTTAGGATGCTGGATCCGATCAAAACAATGCCAAAATTCAGGCACTTTCGGTTAAACCGGAAACATGCAATAACTTGCTTATTTAAAGCAATATTCCATGCTTTTTACGACATAATTGAAACCTGATCAATTTTTAGGGTTACTTAATGAGTACAATATAACAACTTGACACGTTTTAATTCCTTTTTCACTGCATATTTTGGTCTTAATGGGTTCTTAACGACGACCTTCTTAATTGATGACACTGGGCCTATTAACTGCTTTTTAATTACTTCTTTGCAAATGATGTTTCAACTTTTTAAGGTCTCTTTCATCGCCCTGTCATCTTTTTGGGCCAATTTTTCAACCCCCACTTTCTGTCATCTTCTTTATGGATTCCTTCTGCAGGTTGCATATCTCAAGGAGGCACAGGTTTATATTTGAATCTTTTAGCTTCCGTCATCTTGTTTTCGCATTCCGCCAACTTACTTGTCTGTACTTTTTTGGTTTTCACTCACCTTGATTTCGTGCGCCTCTCGGCTTAAAGTCTAAATCTGACTTTTTGCAACGCATTTTTCCCTTTTTTCAACTCGTTTTCTTAAGGTCCTATTTCCATTTTCCGTTTCCGCATTCCAGGTTCAGAGCCTTTGTGGAATTACCGCAACTTGTGTCCGTATAAATTTCTAGTATTTTCAGCAGCGGGGCTCGACCATAAGCCTCGTTTCGAACAGTTGTGAGTTCACCTGGACTCCATTTCCAACATGTACGGTTCCGCTGTGGTTGCTTTTTTAGCAACTGGAGTCTTGCCCTTAGACCAGAGGTACAACGAAATTTCCAGAAGCCGTAGTCTTGGACTCCCGTACATGATTTCGTTTAAGCTCTTTCTGGATGTGCTATACAATGCGTCGATTATTACTCTTACCGTTGTAGAGACCATAGATTCTTTCATCACTGGTTAGTGAGAGTTGTATTAACGTTTTTCTTGTTTCTCTCTGGCAAGAACCATTTCCATATCCCCTAAGTTCAAATAATTTTATATTGATTCAGCATGCCGGTATTTTATAATAGTTCGTTTTCTATTTGCAACAACTGCTAATAGGAGCAATTATACCATTTTGACCCTCTTGATAAACTGTTCGGATTATGTCATTCCCGTCTTGGCTTCTTGGAGTGGTGTGCTTACAGCATGCTTCACACCATTGGTCTGCTTGACTAGCCCGCTGTGAAACATTTACTTCTTCCAATTTTCCACATTTAGATACTTGGTTCCCTTCTATTCTGGACACCATTCCGGTGATTGGAGTTTATCATGTTTGTCGGCGTCTACTTGCGTGGATAGTACCCATCCACATTGAAATTTCTGACCCATTAAGTTGCCTTTTGCTTTTTTGACACCGGTCACCAAGACATAAACCAGGAGGACGCGGATTGGATCTACTAAAATCGCATTTTAAAGATCTGGTTTGAACGTATTTGACGGTAGCTTTTCCGTTATTTTGGACAGCACAATTAAGACTGTCTTTAACTCGTATTTCCGTGACTATATTTAGACTGTTATTATTAATATTTTGCAGATATTGATTTGTTATTTCCAGCCCTGAGACTGTGTCATTAACCCATTGTCTGGGTAAGCTATTGAGCTACTTGATGTGCGATAAATAACGATTGTGCTTATGGGCCAATTTGAACAACTGAAGATCTGCAAACATAACGTTTGCGCACGATTAATGATCTTTATTTGCTTCTTTAGCCAACATCTCTGATTCAGTAGCTGCGCGAGCGTTAATTTAATTGATCTCTAAAGTGTGTCCTATTGGTTTAATTGGAAGGTGCACTAAAGCATGGTAGGGATGCAATACAAATTGTACAATTCATGATTGAATAACACTGCATTATAATTGTGTTTCATGGATTCGAAACACCGTTTTCTTCAATCACTTGATTTCTCACTAAACTTTGGGCAGTTCCCCATATATTACTACTTACAGTATTGATTACTGCTCTGTCAGCTTGTTACACGTCCAATCCGCACTAAGCGTCGTGTATGGTTACATTATTAAGCGGATTGCCAAGCCAGCTACAGTGGAAATAGGCGGGGTCAAGATAAGAAGTGAAATGATTGAACAACAAGCTCAAACACCTTACACTTACCATAAATTCATAACTTATACAGATCAGTTCGGGAAAGATGTCTCTGGCGCCACCATAATCTTAAATTTTGCTAAAATAAATCGTCTTAGGCGAGATGATAAATTAATCATTATCTGACTGTGGAAGACAGGGTTACAGGCCACTTAGTAAATTCATGCACTAACTTCTCAGAGTCAAACACACTTCCAAACAAATCGTCTCAAAACTTCAGAAAATTTAATGATACATGAGTTGTAAATAGAAACTCCAGTTCATAAAAAATGAAACGTTAACTTATGTAGTTTTTAAAATATCCCTCGTATATCTATAAATTTATATTTCTAACTGTTACAAAACTTTGAATTAAATAAATATTCTCAATTTAGAAAATTCTAAACAAAATAAACGAAATTGGCTTAACAATGAATTATTATCTAAAAAAAATGTTCGTTAATTGCTGGGTAATTCAACATTAGAATGATTAGTGCTTGTATCATCAATAAAATTGTTATATTTTATTAATATTTCATCTTTAAAATCGTATTTAGACATTCATTAATATGTTTAAGCTTTAATACTTCAAAACGGTAATGTAGGCTGAATAGTAAAAGAGAAGTAAGTACTTTGTTAGTAGTGTTCTGCTTTAATATTTCAAAGCTAAAATGAAATTTTGTGATCGATCTGGCTCATTACGCAGTTTCCAGCCGGTTCTTAAATTCAATATATGCAAAGACTAAGTTCGCTTATCAGAAGGCGTAACCAGTTAGGCACACAATTGATACGAATAAACGACAGCGTAAAATAAACAGTGGATGTATATTCACAAATTCTGAATATAAATTGTATACAATGGCGTGGTTAAAAAAGCCACCCATAAATACGTTACGATTAAAATTTCCCCTTTTTAAAACTAAACACAACAAAATAATTAAAGTTTGATTACCTTTTTGAATGAATAAGCCGCACTTAATGCAACAATAACAGTAAAGGAAAAAAATTTTATACTTAAAAGATAGTCTTACTTGTTTTGGTTCATTAAAATACTTAAATCTAATCCTTACTTATCACATTAATTAATCCTTTCTCGGTGGTGTAGTTGTAATCGATATGGTCTACTTCCGATAATCGTATTTAAAAAAATACTAATCACAAGCGCGAGAGGTAGCCGTGTTCGCCCTACGCACTAGGCTATAGTACTCACTAACGCAATTAAAAATTATTATTAATTTTATTAAATACATAAATAAAAAGTTTACCTCGAGTAGGATTTGAACCTACGACCAGTACTTTGCTAGAATACCGCGCTAACCAACTGCGCCATCAAGGTTCAAGCCCCAATCGATGTAAATTTTGTCTTTATGTATGTAGAACTGAATCCTAGTCGAGGTAAATTTTTTATTTATGTATTTAATAAAATTAATAATAATTTTTAATTACATATTTACCTTTGAACTTATTCCTTCATAACAGAAACTTATAATAATCTCTAACGCAATGTCTATGGTTTGTTCACTCTCGTCCTGTTATAGCGACTCTTTAGACTAACAACACACCACCTTATACTGTGATGTTTGCCTTTCAAAACGTTTACCGCAATAAAATAATGGTTACTTCCACCTATGTACACATTAATGTTCTTATTTGCTTTCATAGAATCACTGTGGTATTGCTAATGATTGTACACATTCAATGTCAAGAATAATCACCAGTATTTTAACAAAATTTTACAAACTTTTATGCATAAATTGTAGCATAAATGGTTACCTCCAGGTCTCTTTACAATAACCTCAGGTCACGCGTCTCACAATCGAACACCAATAACAAAATATTTGCTGTATTAACTTCTAATCTGCCTAAGCACTTTTTATTTCTTGAAGAAAATCACTAATGTTTTTCTTCAACTCACAATGTATTACACTAGTTATTTGTGATAGTCTATACGATTTGTCCCCTTAAGGGTTAACGCAGTGGCTACACAGGCCCTGCTGTGTAGCTATAATTTTCACAAAGAAACTCCTACAACTAACCATTCTGATGGTTATCACGCGTGCAACCCGTACTCAAAACCCCTAACCCTCTAGCTTTACTTACTACCTTTACCTTTTTCCCTCCAGTTTGGGCACTCGCTTAAATACCTTCTGCCCGCCATATTGCCAATACGTCACAATAAATTCGCGCTAAGATCAAAATTCACCTATCACAACTTAGTATTTCGTGCGTTTCCATATCGCGTCACAATGTCCAACATAGACTCATTCACGCTACACTTAACACTCGCCGCGATCTTTATTTTACGTGAAAATTTATAAAAGCTCCTTGAAGGAATCGTCTATCCTACCCATATTCATTCAGTATCTTCACCAGATTGTATCTCAACTTTCCATGCAAATCTCACATGTGCGCGGATCTTATTTCCGCATCATTTTCGCGAAATCATCCCATTCTAAGGTCCCTTTAGGTACACATAGGCATTCACTTTACCAATATTACACAACATTACAAAAGTTCTACAAACAAAAATATGCATACATATTCCTTACTGTACATTAATAAAATATCAATATACCACAAACCTACTCATACATACGTCTACATCCATTTCTTTTAGTCCACATTACTCCATACACAGTAGCAAAAGACCAGTAGTTTTACCAGTACCGTATCAATAAAAATTTACTCATAACATTATTGCTCAACCAAATTTAACGCTTTCAACGCGAAAACCTTTCTATAACATTTAAATATTCCTTCATACGATAACTAAGGCTTCATAATAAATCCAGTGGCGTATCATTTACACATTACGCATACACACAAAAATAAATTCTTTTCACGCAAACTCACTTCAGCTGCATTCAAAACACGTTACATACGTTATCAAAATCCTGCACATACACGGTGCGTCAAAATAGCCTTACAAGCTGGGTCTGGACGACACTTGCTGTCGAGTATTTTTCTTAAGTGTTAATACTTACTTCTAGTGACTACAACCTCACCTTCAGTAATTAGATTATGTCTTGTAATTCACGGATTTAAAACCTTCAGTGAATATAATATAAAAACTACTTTCATTAAATTTCAACAAATTGTCTTTATAAAGACTTTTTAGGAAATTTGTGTTAAGCAAACACAGACCATAATTGTGCTAATAATATTTCACCGGTATAGGATGAAATAAAATAATATTTTTACTGCAAAAATAAACGCTTATGTTATTATTTTACTTCAGTTCTATCGACCTAAAAAATTATTTGGATTTATACAATCAAATGTATGCTTACATCTCCACGATTGTAGCTTGAAAATCATGGATTGTAATATGCCTATGTTTGAACTCAAACTATGACATAGTCAACGCCCAATATATGCTTGTTTTACATTTTGTTGTTAACTATTTTTGCCAACGCACATTTTAACTTACGTTACGAAAAAAAATAAATATTTTTTTTACTATTTAATTAAATAATAATATAACAATACTTTGATCTTTCTTGCATTTAAAAGTTTTCTAGACAATTGCTCAATTTCACTTTTATTATCATTTAACATATATTATTATTGACATAAAAGTTATCACTTTTACAAAATGCATTATTTACAGTCATTAATTACTGTTATATTTTTACCGTTTTAGAACCGTCACGTTTTTGATTAATAATGTAACATAATAACCATTAAATTCTGGACAATACTTTCTAGATCAGATATAACAGAATCATAATAATTTTCATTAAAATTAATTGGAGAAGTGTTTTTATTTCCATCATATTTAATGTTATTATATTTCTTTTTTTAAACTCGTTTTTAAATGAAAATTTGACAACAATGACACTTTAGCGAAATCAAAAAATGGCATTTTTACTATAAACCTTGTATTTGCGTTGAGGGTGTCCTGAATGCCATTTGAAACACTTCATTTATTAAGGTAAAAGTAAAACGTCATAACTTACTTATAAAGGTTATTGTTAAGATAATAAATATAACCAATTCCAATTTGTTTTTGATACGGGAGAACTCTGGAAATCTAGTGAGATTATGATAAGGTCCCAGTGAGACATAAAAGTCCCAATGTGTTGCAATTTGAGGTTATCCTTCACATCACATACTTAAGTCATATTGCCAGCATTTATTTTGAATGAATAAGTAAAAAAGTAAACAAATGGTAATTATAATGAGACCTGGTCACACAATAAGTTTAATTTTGTGGCGACAATTAAAAAAAAACAACATAGCACGACGAAGAGTATCAAACATGTCTGTTGTCATACCGAACATCAAATCCAAGGTATATTTTAATCAATAAGAAGTTGCAATGAAGTTAGTACTATCATTTGAAAGCAGTAATGACACGAGAGATTCACACTGTTAGTGTTCTGTTGCTTGTTGGTGAATCATAGCTTTATATATATATATATATATATATATATATAATTATTTAATAATATAACGTGGTTGCGCAGAAGTTTATTGCGCATGTTGCGCCGTAACTGATGCATGTAGCTTAGCTTTCGCGCATTATTGGAATCCACATGGGTTTCATTTCCACACTAGCTTGGCTTATTGGATTTTCTGCTAGTGCGATGAATGTGTCTTCTTGAAGTGTCCGACGAGTTGTGTTCTCGTCCTTTGTCACTATCTGTATGTTAGCCCATTGGATGCGGTGGTCCTCGTTCCAGACATGTTGAGCGATTCTAGATTTTTCTGTTTTGCCCTTGCGAACGTTGTTCTTATGTTCCTGTGTTCTTACTTTGAGTGGTCTATTGCTCTCTCCTATGCATGCTCTGCCGCATTCGCATGGTAAGTTGTATACACAGGTCTTGAAATTCTCATCTTCATTGGGTGGTTTGGTTTTGGTTAGTATTCCCCTGAGCGTTCTGGTCGATTTGAAGGTAGTGCGTATCTTGTATTTGCCACCTATCCTTCGTATTTTGCCTGAAGTACCTTGTATATATGGCGTTATCGCTGTGTAGTTAGGTTCTTCTTTTTCGGTTAACCTTTCCCTGTTTAGGTTAGGTATTAGATCGTGGTAGCCATTCTCTTTGAGAAGTTTTACTTCTATTTTCTTTTTCTTTTTCCAGGTCCTCTTGTTCTGCGCATATTGTTTTCGCTCTATCGTAAAATCACTTTGCCACGCCTAACTTCACGTTTTTGTGATGATTGTAGTTGTAGTGTAAGTACCTCCTCGAGTGGGTAGATTTCCTGTATAAACTTGTCGTGAAAATGTTGTTATTCCATTGTGACTTTTATGGAGGATGCGCGGCTATTTAGAAGATCTAGGCAAGAAGAATTCCTAGATCATCTAAATAGCTGCGCACCCTGCATAAAATTCACAATGGAATTGGGGTCGGAACAAAAACTGCCATTCCCGGATGTACTTGCACACAGGAATGACAACAGTTTCACGACAGGTGTATATAAGAAACCTACTCACACGGGGAGGTACCTACACTACAACTCCAATCACCACAAAAACGTGAAGTTAGGCGTGGCAAAGTGCTTGTACGATAGAGTGAAAACAATATGCTCAGAACAAGAGGACCTAAACAAAGAAAAAGATAATATCGCTGAAACACTCAAAGAAAATGGCTACCACGAACTAACACCTAACCTAA
The DNA here is from genome assembly GCA_036346205.1 of Vesta saturnalis. Lineage (NCBI taxonomy): Eukaryota > Metazoa > Arthropoda > Insecta > Coleoptera > Lampyridae > Vesta > Vesta saturnalis. Next base: position 504,560 of record JARFJB010000835.1, on the reverse strand, counting down.
ACAGGGAAAAGGTAACCGAAAAAGAAGAACCTAAATACACAGCGATAATACCATATATACAAGGTACTCAGAAAAAATACGAAGAATAGGCAGGAAATACAAGATACACACTGTCTTCAAATCGGCCATAACGCTCAGGGGAATAATAACCAAAACCAAACCGCATAATGAATTCAGAATTCCAAGAACTGTGTATACAACTTACCATGCGAATGCAGCAGCGCATACATAGGAGAGAGCAGTAGAACACTCAAAGTGAGAATACAGGAACATAAGAACAACGTCCGCAAGGGCAAAACAGAAAAATCTAGAATCGCTGAACATGTCTGGAACGAATACCACCGGATCCAATGGGATAATATGCAGATAGTGGCAAAGGACGAGAACACAACTCGTCGGAAACTCAAAGAAGCCACATACATCGCATTAGCAGAAAATGCAATAATCCAAGCTAGTGTGGAAATGAAACCCATATGGATTCCAATAATGCGCGAAAAGCTTAAGCGCAATACACCTGCGCAACCACGATATATACATATATATATATATATATATATATATATATATATATATGTTCTAAAAAATATATATTGGAATACTCAGTGGCTCAGAGGTAAAGGTGCCAGACTAGTAAGTGAAACGTACTATGTTCGAATCTAAGAGTAGTCAGGTGCTTAGAGAAAAAATCATAACATATGAATTCGACTCAAGTGAAAAAACCTGATATATACTAATAACGTAATATACATTCAATTTAGTCGTTAGACAATGTAGAAAGTCGTGATTGCATAAAGCAGTGTGTTTGGAAAGGCTGACTCAAGTTATAAACGAAGTTATAACGAAGAGCACCTGTTATATAATTACTGCTATTCTTCACGTTAAATTAAATTACTTTTTCATTTTTAGGGAGACGATGATGGAGGTGGTTCAGATGTGGGTTCTTTTGTAGGCGGGCTTGCGGCAGCATCAATTTCAGGAATTGCAAGTCCACCTGGAGCGGTAATTTTTTCACATTGTTTTCATGATTATCAAAATTACCCATATTATACTTAACAATATTTTTTTTATTACAGAAAGGAGCTGGTTCATTTGTTGGAAATTTACTGAAGCAAGTCTTGCCTGCTTTAAGCGCACCGGTAATTCTGTACAGCTTTTTATGTGCGTGATGGAAATTGTATAGAAAGAATGTAAATGTTGTAAATAAAATTAATTGATATAATTATGTTAATACACTATGTAACATTAAAAATGCAACACGCAGTATACGTAAGTACAACATCATAATATATTGGTGGTGAACTAAGTACATTTAGTTCGTTAACCCATTAAGTGATTAGGTCCAGTGATTTACCAAAAAACTTATAATTTAGGGAAATACGCTCAGTGGTCAAATTGACATCACCATAAGGGTCACTTCCATCGAAAGCTTATATAGCATGGCAACAAAAGGGGTAGTTTAATTGCTTGCACTGCCTAGACTTTGGAATACAACTCAAATTGTTCACAATTTTATGCCGTAATCATCATGAAACTTAGTTCATTATCGTTTCTCTTTACTGTGTGTTGCGTTTTGAAAATCACAACTCATTTATGTAAGGATGGTTTTACAGACCCCATCCAGCGATGGTAAACCTCAACAACCGGATGCTGGTGGTTTTTTGTTCAGTTTGATAAATTCTATTTTTGGAGGACCCCCTGATCCAAATGTAAGTATAGACTAGTTTAACGGATTTGATACATACCATTAACGCTTCTTAATTTTCACGTACCATCGCGCTCAAAAAATACTGGTACAGCTTGTTACTGTGGACACTTCCAAAATTCAAATTTTGATGTAGACACATTTTTGTATGTAAATCGGATATCACAATTTTCAAGTAAGTGTTAAGCATTTGTCAAACTGTCGTTCTGCTAATATTCAGTTCATTAGCCGAATGTTTGCTCTATCTCTCAAACGGGCCCTTATTATTGCCTTTTGCAGTTCTGTAAGCCGGGGCATGACGTTGAAAGTTTTGAAAATTATAATTTTTATGGAACTGTCACTTTGATATTTCATGGCCATAGCCTTCCAACGCAATCGATTATGTGCCGTCAAACCACATGCACACAGCCAAGATTTTTCTGTGCCAGTATTTTTGAGCTCGATAGTACAATTCTTTTCACTCATAATAAAATACTTATCTTTTTTGGGTTTTTTAATGGTGTACTTTAAATTATATAATCTAAACGTTTCGATAACACTTACAGTTATCTTCGTCAGTAGTAATGTTAAAAATTGTTAAAGATGTAAACAATTTTGTCAAATTTGAAAACTTAAAACATAAACATAAGCTTGCTATTAATATAACAGTTTGAGAAACGTATAAGCCAACTATAAAATTGTAGTAAAGAATAACTAGGTCACTAAAATTAAATATTGTTAAACTGCCTCAAAGATGACAAACCAGAACACTCTCTACGACGAAAGCTAACAATGAAATTTGTCAGCCAAAAACACATTTAACAAAATTTAATCGAGTTATGATGTAAGTGTAAAGTTGTGAAAACTTCAATTTTAAAAGGATAGAAGCATTCACAAATCCAAACATTACATCAAATAAAATAACGGAGTTTAATCTAACAAAGAGATATCTTTATCAATAATTGGAAATGTTATTAACAATGAAAAGCACAATGCAGAACGTTCTTTGTAATTTTTTAATTTTAATTTAATTTCAACTACTTATGTTAAATTATAGTGCTGTGGTAATTTAACATATAATTGGTAAAGCACTTGCTTCAAGGTCTAGGAAAAACACAGCAAAAAACCTAGACATACCAAAAGCTAAAATTAAAATTAAAACTAAGACGTATCATTATGCTTTTTTTTTTAATTATAAGATGCCAAAACCTATTTAAACGGAGATTTGCTTCTTGTCTATTAAAATTATTCGGGTGTTTATATATTTCAATAACTTCACGTTGCAAACTAACATAATAATGAGTTTTTCTTGACAATATTTCCATATTGTCAAATTGAATGTCATGATTTAGATTATTCAGGACATGGTCAGCCACAGCAGACCTCTCTGGCTGACCCAATCTACAAAATCTCATATGTTCATTGCGTCTTGTATCAAAGCTACGTTTTGTGGTTCCGATGTATACTTTTCCACATGAACAAGATAACTTATACACTCCGGAAGATGACAGAGGGTTTGACACATCTTTAGGTGATCTTAAATGTCTTTAATTTTTCTTGTAGGTTTAAAAATAGTCCTAATGACATATTTAATTAGGATTTTTCAATTCTATTGTAACATTAGCTATATAAGGAAGAAAAGCAGTACCAACATTAAGAACTGGTTTTTCTTTAAGGTTACGCCTAGAAGGTGTAATAACATTATTAATATCTGTAAGTGAATATCCATTATCTTGTAAGGATTTTCTTAAATATTTATATTCATCATTCAAAATTCAGGGTCACAAATTCGTTTTGCTCGATCTACTAAAGATTTAATTACACTAATTTTTTGACGTGGATGTGGTTGGATAATTTATGAAGGTATCTATCAGTGTGTGTCGGCTTTCTGTAAACCTTAAAAGATAGTGAATTATTATTTTAGATATTAATATGTCAAGAAATGGTAAACTTCCATTAGTTTCTTTTCCATGGTGAACTGAATACTAGGATGTATACCATTTATAAAACCAAAACTCATGTAGTGCTTCTTCTCCATGTCTCCAAATAACAAATGTGTCATCTACATATCTATACCAGACTGAAGGTTTTTAGGTGTATTTTGTAACGCTAATGTTTCAAAAGATTATTCTTGTAATAAATGAATAGGCGATTATGAAGGGTGTGGGTAGGTCTAAGGGAAATATATTTGTTGTATATTGTTAGTAGATTCAATCCGTAAACTGTTTGGCGTGCGATTGTAAATGTCCTTGTAGTATTATTTTTTTTTCTGGAACTGTAACAGTCAATATATCACCTCTATAATCTATGTGGTCAAGCTTCATATTTAACAATTCATTTCGGTCACAAGAATCATAAGAGAAATCTACAATTCAAGGTTAATAAAAAGAAACAAAATTAGTTTATCTTAATCAATTTTTTAATCTTGTCTTGACTTTGTAGGTAACAAATTTAGAGAAACATTGCTAGCTTCTCTTGCAAGTCTGGTGGAGTATTCGTAAATTCTTCAACACTGTCTGAATTACTACTCACACACACTCGCACGCACGCACGCACCTACACACACAGACACAGCACACACACACACACAGTGACGATAAACACACACAGACACATAGACACACACAAACACAAACACACAGACACACAGACACACACAAACACACAAACACACAAACACAAAACACAAACACAAACACACAAACACAAACAACAACAAAACACACAAACACACAAACACAAACACAAAACACAAAACACAAACACACTAAACAACAAATCATAAACACACAAACAATCAAAACACAAACACACAAAACACAAACATAAAACACAAAAACACAACAAATACACAAAACACACAAACACAAAAACAAAAAACACAAAATACACAATTAAACACACAAACACATAAAAACACAAACAACAAACAATAACAAATACATAACACAATACAAACATAACATACAAACAAATAAAAACACATAAAAAAAACACAAAAACAAACATCATAAAACAAACAAACATACAAAACAACAAAACAATAAACATAATAAAACAAAACACAAACACACAACATACAAAACACACAAACACACAAACACAACAAACAACAAAACAATACACAAACACAAAACACAAAACACAAAACACAAAACAACAAACATAAACACAAAACACAACACAAACAACACAAACACAATCAAAACAACACAAACACACAAACACAAACAAACACACAAACACTACAAACACAAAACAACACAAAACACAAACACACAAACAACAAACACAAACACAACATAAACACAAACACAAACACAAACAAAACACAAACACACAAACACAAACACACAAACACAAACACACAAACCACAAAACACAAACACAAACACACAAAACAACACAAATCACACAACACACAAAGCACAAACACAAACACACAAACCACAAAACCACAAACACACAAACCACAAACCACAAACACAAACACAAACACAACAAAGCACAACAAACACAAACCACAAAGCAACACAACGCACATAACGCACAAACACAAACGCACAAACCACAAACCACAAACCACAAACGCACAAACGACAAATGCACAAACCACAAACAACACAACGCAAACGCACGAAGACAGCACAAAGCAAACCACAAACGCACAAACGCACAAACGCACAAGAAGAACATACAGGAACCACTAATTTGATTAATAAACTTAATTTTCACTACTGGGTCTTTCCAAAGCACGGTAAAATTGCGAAAATAAAGCCTTTATATAAATCCCAATCAAAAAGGAGATCCAGAACTATAGACCTATATCAATTTTAAACTCTTTTCAAAAATAGCTGAATCGGTTTTAAAAACAGGTTAATGTCTTTCTTCGAATCCCATAATCTTTCAATAAATCACAACACGGCTTTAGATCAAATAAGTCAACATCAACAGCCTTGCAAACTTTGTTAAGTTATATGTACGATGCACATAATAAGGGTAAGGTGGTGGCATCCATAAACTGCGATCTATCCAAGGCCTTTGACATGGTTGACCACGGTTGATGTCTAAACTCTACCACTATGGAATTAGAGCGGTTGCCTTAAAATTGTTAAAATCATTTATAAGTGAACGGTATCAATATGTTGCAAGTAAAAAAATTCTCACTTCGGGAGAAATAATAGAGGACACGTCGGGGTTAAGTTTAGTAGAATATGGGGTACCCCAAGGCTCTATCCTTGGTCCCATACTTTTTATAATATTTATTAATGACCTACCAATTAATTTTACATCTCCGTGCAACGTCTTAATTTATGCAGACAACACTAACGCAACTGTTGCTTGTAAAAACGATGAGCTAGAAAATTATCTAAAGAACAATGGAAACGCTTGTAAACTGGTTTAATTCAAATAAACTTTTAAAGAACGTAGACAAAACAAGAATTTTAATATATAGTAAAAACTCAACAGTTAGTATTAGAGACCTAAAGTTTGAATCCAAAAACATCGAAACGTGTGAATCCTGTAGTTTCTTGGGGGTTACTTTAGATCGAAATCTTAATTGGCGGCACCACATAGAAAAATTAATGTTGAACAAATCTATCTTTGCTCTGTCACGATGTAAAAATGTTTGTGACCAAAAAACGTTACTTCAAGTGTATTACTCACTGTTCGGAGCAAAGGTGAGGTACGGCGCTATCTTGTGGGGAAATGCAAACAACAAATTAATTAATGACATATTTAAGATACAAAAAAAGGCTATTCGTACAATGTTTTCATTACGAAAACGAGACACATGCAGGCTGTTTTTGGAAAAACACTGCATTAAAACTATCTATGCCCTATATATTCTGGAATGTCTGTGTTTTGTTTTCAAAAATAAATCGCAATTCTCTAAATTCGATCATCACTGTATAACACGAGATTCAAAACATCTTTACTTTAGCCGCATCAAACAATAGAGCACATGACACTCATATTTACAAATGGGTCTAAGATTCTACAACGCTCTTCCACAACATATAAAGTGCATAATGATATATAAACAATTGAACAAGAAATTTCAAAAGTGCTCAATAAAACGGCATTGTATTCATTGGATAACTTTTGTCAATGTTGCAGCTTAGGTAATAGTATGTTCAAAGTTTGTTAAAGAATTTCAATACCATTCTGTGATATCTATGTTTCATGTACCTATACATTTCTATCATTGTGTATATTTTACGCCAAATGGCAAACAAACAAACAACAACAACTACAACAAACGCACAAGCACACAAGCAGACAAGCTCACAAGCACACAAGCACACAAGCACACACACGAGCACACGAGCACGAGCACACGAACACACGAGCACGCGAGCATGCGAGCATACGAGCACGCGAACACGCTAACACGCGAACACGCAAACACGCAAACACGCAAACATGCAAACACGCAGACAGACACGCGAACAAGCGAACACGCCAACTCGCGAACACACGAGCACGCAAGCTCGCGAGCACCCGTGCACGCGAGCACACACACGAGCACACGAGTACACGAGCACACGAGCACACGAACACACGAAGACACGAACACACGAACACACAAACACACGAACACACGAACACAAGAGCACAAAACACACAAACACACGAACACACGAACACACGATCACGAACACACGAATATACAACGCGACGCGCGACACACGCAACACTGCACGCGTACGCACGCACGCATCACGCACGCAGCACGCACCACGACACGAAACAACACGCACACGCACCACGCACACACGACACACACACACACCACACACACAGCACACACGACACACGCACACACGACACATGCACACACGCACACAGCACAACGCACACACGCACACGTACACGACGCACACGACACACGACACACGAACACGCACACACGCACACACGCACACACGCACAACGCACACACGCACACACGCAACACACGCACAACGTCACACACGACACATCGCACACACGCACAACGCACATCGCACACGCACACACGCACAACGCACACACGACACACACACGCACACGCAACACACGCACACACGCACACAGCACACACGCACACACGACACGCACATACACACGCACACACGCAACGCACACACGCACACGACACGACAAACGCACACACGCACAACGCACAACGCACAACGCACACACGCACAACGCACACAACACACGACACACACACACGCACACACGCACACACGCACAACGCACACGCACACACGACACACGCACAGCACAACGCACACACACACACACACGCACACACCACACGACAACGACACGCACACAGCACATACACGCACATACGCACACATGCACACGCACATACGCACAACGCATACACATGCACACATACGCACAACGACACACGACACGCACATCACGACACAGCACACGCACACACGACACACGCACACAGCACACGACAACACACACACACGCACACGACAACACATCACACACAGCAACACACCACACAGCACACACCACAACACACACACACACAACACACACACACACACACCACACACACACACACACACACACACCACACACAACACACACCAACACAACACACACACACACACACACACACACACGACACACACACACACGGACACACACACACACGACACGACACACACACGGACACACACACACACACGGACACACACGGACACCGGACACACGACACGGACACGACACGACACGGACACGGACACGGAACGGACACGGACACGACACGGACACGGACACGGACACGGACACGGACACGGACACGGACACGGACACGGACACGGACACAGACACACAGACACAGACACACAGACACACACACACACACACACACACACACACACACACACACACACACACACACACACATATGCTTGTTACAGTGTTTGTGGCAATTGCAGAAAATTTCCCGATTTTTATTTCTGATATTGCTCACGAAGCAGATGTTGACACTGCCAATTACTCTCTCTTATTTTTATTATGGTATTATGGTATAGATACTTTTCACAAATCTATTTGCACTAATTGATAGCAAGTCAATTAAAGACGTGGACTTTGTTTTTGCCCTTGATGCTAATGTATGTATAACCTCTACTGCGTCAAAGACAAATGTGAAAAAATTATAAAAGGGTAACCTATGGCAATACGGGTATCATTTTTTGTGGGAATTTTCAATATGCAATATTAACTAAATGATCTAGGGTCTTGTTTGGTGGAAGTAAGCGTCATGGGAACCGTTGTAAAATTTTGTCTACTACAGGAGGTTTACGTAAGGCCGCATTACACGTTTTCATGTTTTATTTGTTTGTCTGTGAATTTTGTTATAAGATGGGATAATATAATATAACAATTCTTTTTAGTTTTAAGAACTTCTAGATAGTTCTGGGTCAAGTGTGAAATTTCGATATCTTAATAAGTCTAATACATTTTGATTTTAGGGTAATTTGCATTATTACGATTTTGAGTTGTATTTATCCTAAATCGGAGTTGAAGCCCAAATCTTGCATACTATTGTTTATGAGTTTAATGTCGCGAAAGAAGACAACGAGATTGTTTACAGATGGTTTTTGAGGAGTTCCTAATTGGTTCATTTATATGTTTATCTTGCATATGTTGCGCTTTGAATCGGCATCTGATGTAGTTCATTTACTTTTTACGTGTTAAGAAGCTTTAGTAAATTTTCAGATATAATTATGGCATTTTGCGGGTTTTTTTCCGTTGATGTGACCATTTGAAGTAAATAGTTATGAAGAAAATCTTGCAGGTTAGTTAAACGCAATCTGAGAGATTTATTTCGCTTTATGTAAGGAAATAGTTGTTGATAACTGTGTTGTTTATAAGGCAATTAAATCGATTTTTTATGTAAGCTTTTGTTTTTGAGTTACGATATCATAAATTTTTTTAAAATGGAAACAGTAGTTGGCTATGACTTTTTAAGAAAGGGTTTTTCCTCGGGTTTTTTCACGCCTTTCTAATAGTATAACATATGACTTAATTATTTTGAAATACTAAAGGGATACGACTGTATTTTTCAGTTTAGTTTCAGAATTCATTAGCACGTGCGTTTGCGTGTGCGCCTACGTGTGCGTGTGTGCGTATGTGCGTGTGGGGAGGGGGGTGTAAATAGTTAAAAAATTATAATAATATTAAGAAATTTAAACAAAGTAAGCATTCTGAAGATGACCACAATGTGAAAGTAAGGAAGTTGGGTAAAGAGAGGAATTAAAGACACAAAATGTCAGGTTTATGCGAGGTGTGTATGAAAGCCTGAAGCATTAAAAAAATAAAACACTTAGTAACATATAGACATACAATTTAAATATAATGAAAGGAAATGCATGAACAAAAAATAAGGGAATGCCAATTAGAACATAAAACGTAAATTAAGGAAAAAGTCATTTGGTCTATGCCATAACTATAAATAACTACTCATACAATATGATTATAACGTCTAAAAGGTTTTTCAAATAACTTACTAATAACTAAAGAAAAATCGTGTTTCCTAACATCTAATTTGAATTAATTTAATTTAAATTTAAAGTTTATGGTGTAGAAATAGATGTCAATGTAAAAATTTCCCTTGGTTCGCTTTATTTTCTGGCCGACTCCAAATTTTTCTTAGCGTAAAAATTAATTGAGTGTATCTAATTAGTAAGTGAAATTCTGATATATGTATGTATACTTTAGATTCAAATTACGCTTAACATAAGTTTTGACGTAATGCTTGAAAGGAATTATACTTATATCTTCGATTATATACACACACATATATATATATATATATATATATATATATATATATATATATATATATATATATATATATAATTTTTTCAAAAATTTGAAATTTTAATATTTACTAATTCGTTAGTTTCACGTACATATATAGCAATAAGTACCGATACATAGTAAAATCTGATCTGCATAAGCATGTTACAGGCTTCGCAAATAACATTAAACCCCCGAAACCAAAACGTTCCCTATTTCTAACTAATCAATTTTGTAGAACAGTTATACTATTTACAGTCTGCTTAGTCATATAAAAAATGCTAATAATATTTTCGAATTACTTTCTAAATAAATATACTCAATCCAACAATATATTGAATTATGCAAAAATAACAAGTAGAGCAAAGGTTGCAAACACTATCTATTGAGCTGTATTTGTTATTTATATTTATTAGTATTGTTTTAACTGTAACTTAATTAAAATATTTTAAGTGAGTGCTTATATGTTTGTTCTGTGAACTACTGTACGCTATATACACAATCATCTGGTCCACAAAAAAAAAAAATATATATATATATATATATATATATATATACATATACAGTGTGTCCCAAAAGTTTGGAAACGCTCAATTATAAAGTAACATAGATGAAAATTGGTGAGTTTACATTAGCAACCATGCTCTATCCAACAAGAATATTTTCAGTGATGCAGTGTTGCCGCTTCTACTAAAAATTAAAAGCAACTTTGATAAATCAAACGGAACACCATGTATATTATCCAATTTTTTAATGCCCGGAATAAATCTAAATGCATCTTATGTATGAAGTCCAATAGCTATCTTCAACCATTAACGAAATAATTGACAGACCATTTCGACACTTTGACAGGCTGTAAAATCTAAACCTTAAGAGATCAAGAAATTTGTTGAAAAATTGTTTAAAAAAATAAAGTAGGTGATATCCTCCTTTGTTACATTAGAAATGAAAACCGTGGAAATGCGTCATACTTGACAGACGTAAAAGTAGATATTGTCCAATCCCATCCACTTTGCTTTTTAATAATGGCTAAATAAAATCAACGAGAAAGAATTATACTGCTTATGGTGCGTAGTTGAGGAGATCATGTGAGGTCTTATAAAGAGATGGCGGATTTATTCAGAAACGATTTTCCAAACAGTGCCCCAATTGCAAAATCAACGGTACAGGAAATAGTTGGAAGATTTGAGGTCAACGGAGACTGCAAAGAGAGGTTTAGGTCCGAACAACCCAAAACAGCAAGAAGTGGTGAAAAATGCTTAAACACATTCCATTTATTGAGAAAATAGCAGCTATTGATACAAGTCGTTCATCAGTGTCAAGAATTCCAGAGGAAATGAATTTCACCTCTATAAGATTCATCTTGTTCAAGATCTGTCAAATGATGATTTCGGTAGAAAAAACGAATTTTGTGATGAAGCGGCATTTATGCTAAATGGGAATGTGAATCGTCATAATTATAGGTACTGGTCAGATCAAAACTCGCACTATAGGGTTATTGTTCATGGACGGGAATTTAACAGCTGTGAGATATTTGGATATCCTTCACAATTTAATCGTTCCTGAAATTCAACGATTGTCTGGAGCTCCTACACACAATGCTCGTATAGTGCGGGAATATTTGAATACAACTTTTCCTGACAGATGCATAGCCAGAAGGCTTTCTATAAAGTGACCAGCGAGATCTCCCGACCTCTCGCCTTTAGATTATTTTTTCTGGGGGCATTTAAAAAATAAAATATACGCTACAAAACCGGAGAACCTCGACGATTTAAGAAAACGCATACAAATTGAGTCTGATCTTATTACCGAAAATATGATTTACAAGGTTATCTAAAGATTTTACTACCACCTAGCCACATGTACTTTCATAGTTATATTAACTGCCCTTATTGACTGTAAATTATATTAAGATTTTGGTTTATAACTTGAAATTCGTTTAGAAATTAATTATATATACATACATACACATATATATATATATATATATATATATATATATATATATATATATATATATATATATATATATATATATATATATATATATGAATCATAATTGAAACAGGGATTTAACACAGGAAATCTCTTTTTTGCAGAAATTGGCTCCTCCTATTATTTTAGAAAAAAAGTTTAAAGAAATATTTTTTTCAAAATATTTAACTAGAATCATTACCGTCTATAGTTTTTCCCTTAGAAATAATCGAACACGCCATAAAATCAACAAATTTATTATCAACTCTAGCCATGTAATTAATCTCGAATTTGGTAAAATAATAAAATTACAAATTCATAATAAATTAAATCATGTGTTCAAATAAGTGACCGTTTGCAACTGACCAATATCCTAAGCGGTCGTAAAATTCTCGTCTCACATTCGCTAGTAAATATAGCATCTTTTAGTGAATTCAAATCAACATATTGTTCCTGTCTATTGTACAGTCTATTATGTAGGTGACCCCACAAAAAAATCATTTGGAGGCAGATCCGGCGAACGAACTGGTCAATGAACAGTACCACCTCTTCAGTCCACTTGTTGGGAAACGTATTATCCAAACAATTCTTCACAAGCAAACTATTATGGGCAGGGCAGCCATCATGTTGAATCATGATCTATATGTTATGATCTTCTAAAGCTAATCCAAGCGAAGTTTGCAATAAATCAATGTACTTCTCAGCAGTAAGGGATCCATCAATAAAGAATGGACAGATTATTCGGTGCTTTACTATTCCTGTCCAAACATTGACTGTTTTCCGGTATTGATTGCAGTTTTGAACTGTGAAATGTAAATTATCTGCGTTCCAATACCTATGATTTTGGAGTTCCGTGGGTAGAAAATGAAGATTCCTCAGTAAATAGTATTCGTGACACAAAATTTCTGTCACTATTACAAAAATTCATTATTTCTTCGCAGAACTCCATTCTCTGAAATCTGTCTTCTTCAAGTATTTAATGCTGTTTATGGTACTTGAATGAGTTATATCTTGGTGTTTGGTTTTTAAGAATTCTTGGAGCTGTGATGTATTCCTAAAGTCTCGCTAATTTGTCTCAGGTTCACATTCTTCTTTTCCGTAACAATTGCGAGCACAATGAGGTCATTCTCTCTTGCATTGTCGTTTCTTCTTCTTAGCGTTTTTCTTTCATTCGCATTTCTTCTCTACACTTCCTGTTTCTTCGAATTTATGAATAATCCGATGCAATGTAGCTTTATAGGGAATTTGCCGTTCCGTATAAACCACCGAAAATACATCTCTGATCATATTCAATGAATTACTAGAATAGTACCATTTTATAAATGATACTTTTCTAGGATGGTGTAATAATCCATGTTGAACTGACTACAGGCGAAAATTAAGTGTGACAGTGACAGATAATTCGTGGCCAGAGTTGATATAAAACGTGTTGATTTTCCAGTGTCCTTTGTTATTTTTAAGGGAAATGATTTCAAATTTTGAAATTTTGAAAGTTTGATTAAAATTTTGCTTTAAAATAAAAGGGGGCCAATTTCTACAAAAAGCGATTTTCCCGTCCCTGTGTTTCCTATGTTCAATTATGAACCACCACCTTGGTATATATATATATATATGATATATATATATATATATATATATATATATATATATATATATATATATATATATATATATATATATATATATATATATATATATATATATATATATATACGAACGAATGCACTTTTACGCTAAACAATAAACCTATGGTGCAAAACACTCGACACTGGGCTCAAGAATACCCAAGGATTAATTTATCTACAAGAACACAATACCCTCAAAAAATTAATATTTGGGCTGGGATTTTTAATAATAAAATTATCGGCCTATTTGACATTAATGGAAATTTAGAACTTTTAGTGAATAAGGTAGGTCCTGCTTTGGAGGAAGTTGCAAGAGAAAATCAGGAGATCTGGTTTCAACACGAGGGCTACCCCGCGTATTACGGTATAGATGTCAGAAATCATTTAAATGAGACATTTCCAAATCGTTGGATAGGCAGAGGTGGCAGCCAGATCTCCTAATTTAGCACCTTGCGATTTTTTTCTGTGGCGCCACCTCAAAAGTAAGATTTATACAAAACGCCACAAAAATATTAATTCTTTGAGGAAAGCAATCGTTGCAAAGTGTGTGGGTTAATAAACGAAAGGCATGTTTAATGTTCGAAATTCGTTTTATAACAGGTTTGGATATTGTTTATGGCAGAACGGAGGGTTATTTGAATACATGTTATCAGTTTTGATTTTATCCCACCCCTGTTATAATATTTATTAGCAATTCCTTCACAGTGTGTGTAATAAAATTAGAATTTTTCAATAAAAATCGATGAAAATAATTTCATTCTTGATGTCATTCGATGCGTTATAATTTTCTCATTCAATTGATACGAAAATATTGTAGGCCCAATTGGCGAGCACAAAAATGTTAAATCCTTATGGCCTATGTCCTCCTAAATGTTGGGCGTATTTTGTTATGGTTTCGAGCAATAAGCAGGTAAACAAAGCCATAAACTACTGTTTGCCATCAAGGGGATAAAACAACTTATATATATATATATATATATATATATATATATATATGGTTGATTTTAAGTTTCCGCGAGTGTAGTATAAAACACTGTTGTTTATCCGGGCGTTATCTCGCGTCTACTGGTGATGTTTCTGACTCCTGCCAGTACAAAAACGACGTTTCGGCAATGTCTCATTTACCATTTTCAAGTTTTCTCCTTCTCCAACTGATTTGTTCGGCTCCGTGATACTCGAATCGAACTAAGGTCTTGCTGTCCTGTTTATATTTGTTGTTGTGTACTTTCACTGTTTTTCCTGCTTTCACTTTCCCTTCTTTCTCATTCTCGGTGTTGGATGGTGCTGCTTTGCATGATGTTGGTATGGATGGTTCTGGTTCGGGTGATCGTTTCCTTGTGTGACGATGTTCTGCTAGTATTATCTTCCATGTAATAGGCAGTCTTTGGGAATCGTCTCGTGTGTTAAGGTTCTGTTCCCGTTTCTCAATCTCGATCGCTCTCGAATAGTTCTTTTGCCGCGTGAGTAATGCTAGCTATCATCTTTGTGTTTTCACATCGCTTTTGAAAACACAAAGCAGACGCGAGACAACGCCCGGATAAACAATAGTGTCATATATATATATATATATATATATATATATATATATATATATATATATATATATATATATATATATATATTTATACCTTATTTCAATTTCTGTAATTGTCAAATAAATTTTGACAAAGGGAACAAAGGACGTTCCTGAAACGTTGAATTAATTGTACGTTTATTTACACAAGTTTTAAAGAAAAATGTCTTACTTAAATATATATATATATATATATATATATATATATATATATATATATATATATATATATATATATATATATATATATATATGTATATATACCTGTGTGTACGGAAGATAGCGCCGTTAAAATGGTAGATAAAGCAAAATGTCTCGGGTAAAATTTGTTCGCGACGAAAAGTTTCACGACCTAAAAATATTGACGTACATACAGTGTCCCTAAATAGACTACCCACGGTTTTCCTCAGTTGTCTTAAGTAGAACCAACTATATGTTATTTCATGTTATGATTCTATATGAAATTTAAGTTCAACTTTGTCTGAAAAAACTTTCTTATTGGTAACCGATTTCTGAAATGGACTTTTTTTCAATTTTGACAGTTTGACTGCATCAGAAAATGACGCTATCCTCTTGTCTTGTGAGAAGTACAGCCATGGGTATTAGATATGTTGTTGAGGAAGCTTTTCGCGATAATATTTAGTGGGATTGTGTGACAAACTGCACAATGTGATTCATAAGTCACTTCAAACTTAAATATCGTAAACTTTGAAACCTTATTTTTCTGAAATAGAACATCGTGTATTTTAGATCTTCATCAGATGCAGTCTTAAATGTGCTATGGCATTCCCAATACCTATCTCACATAGTTTTATGCGTTATTTCTAAAAACTTCTTTTTGGGGTATGAAAATAGTAATTATGTCATCTGACGAAAATGCACAGTAACACAGATGCACAAAACTAAAAAACTAATTTAATTAATAAATCAATAAATAAATAAATGCTAAATTTACAACTGTTCAAAAGGTCTGTTCTGTCGGCACATTCAGTGAATTATCCACGAATACTCCTTAATATTTCAGGTGTAACTGTCTAAAATGCCGCAGTTATTCCTTGCCGCATGTCCATTTTCGTAGAGGGAGTATTCTAATACACCATGGCCTTAATATCTACCATAAGAAAAAATCTAGGCCTAGATCAGTAGATCTAGGTGGACATCCAATAGGTCCAGATCTTCCAATCTATTTTCCTGGGAACAAATCATTCAAATATTCTCAAACTTGTTGTGAATAATAGGCAGGAGCTCCATCTTGCTGAAACCACATTTCTCTCCTTTGATCCTCAGACACATGTGCTATTAATTGCGGCAAACAGTTTTAAAGAAAAACTAAGTCAATGGCGCTATTCAAATGGTGTTCAAGAAAATGTGGTCAGATGACATG